>JACGCM010002636.1:0-77532 GCA_014058105.1 Kingdonia uniflora | reverse complement strand
TTACCCAATGGGTGATGAGTAGGAAAGTGGTTTAAAGACATTATTTTTGCCAAAAAGCTCTGGGCAATCCGGGACCAGAGTATACTAAGAGTTTCATAACCAAGCTTTGGTTTTAGAGGTTGTGATATGGACGAGTATGAGGTATGCATGAAGTTACACGGGTGGTTTGGCGGCGTCCAGTTTAAAAGGGAGTGAAACTTTAATGTGGTGAATATCGAAGAGAACTACCTGGTGAAGGTGAGTGCAATTGAAGGCAAGTACTTGAAAGTGACCAAGAAAGCGAAAGCACGACAAAAACCACGTCGGTGTACAAGTCTGGTTGGAGAAGAATGGAACAGGAGCGTCGGGAGAGGGGTCTTCGTCCAGGTGAATTAGGACAGTCATTGTAAGGCGAGTGATATATTTCAGATAAATGTTAAAAACTTCACTTGGGAGCTTATGCCGGGAGGAGAAGAGCAAGATAGAGAAACGTGTTTGTACTAGCCGCAACGGTGGTTGCCTCCCGAATTTAGTAACATCGGTACTAGCTTACTCTCTATGTTAAGTAGATCTTTGGCTACCTGAGGAGGCGAGTCGGGAAGAACCTTTCAGTGTCAGTAGTCAGGTGTAAACAAGACGTTTATGAGAGGGGCCATCAGTATGCTGGGTAGTAAGTGAACTTGATTTTTGCGGCATTGGTGAAGAAGATGGGTTGCTACTACGCTTCATCATAAGCGGTATGGTTTGGGGCCGATTTAGAAAAGAACAGGTGTAAGATCACGAAGATGCCCGTTCATAGTTTGCGGTGTGTTACTAAATTGTTTATGGCGAGGTGAACGTGTGAGGTAGTCATTAGATAGCGTGTCAGGACATTTGGGTATCCCGATCTTTGGGGACCGAGGATGCGACTTCATTTACCGTCAAGCTACAAATATCGTCTGGGAAGGAAGAAAATGAGTTTCATATCAATTATTGTAAGGAGAAGTCACAAAGAGGAATTTAGTAACGACAACTCAGGTGGAGATGTTGGTAAACATATGTGAGTGGCAAGTTGGTTGTTGGTAGGACGATTCACGATGGTTCGTCGGCGAAAGGTGTTACTATGACAAGCTCAAGTAACAAACCGAAATGGGGAAGTTACACGGAGTATAGAGACGTGTTTCTTGGAATAGAACTGATTGCAGTGTATAGGGATGTAGAGCATGCTCATCACCTTGGTGGAGTGGAAGCCACTACCCAACTTGGGTTGTATCGAGCTTTATGACGAGTTGAGGAGCAAAAGAAATAGGATAAGCGCTCATTGAGCAAAAAGTTGTTAATTTGGTTGCCACTTGTGTGTTTTACTTGGTTATGGTTGTGAAGAAGGATGGAAATTGGAGAATGCTGTTGGATTATTGGGCGCTGAATAAGATTAACTCGTGAAGGATCGTTTATCTTCTTATACTGATTGATGATTTATTTGGATGAGTTACAGGAAGCTCGAGTTATTTATCACCAAGTTGGAGATTTAAGTACGGGTTACCTCAAGTATATTTGGAAAGAGATACATGGAAGACGATTTCAAGCGCAACAGAGACTTCAGAGACTCTGCGTGGTGTGATGCCTTTGGGGTTAGTGCCAACTCTCAGTGACATTTATGTGGTGATGAATGAGGTACTCGTGCTTTTATAAATTAATTTTGTGATTGTTATTTTGGGGGATGATATATTGATATATAGTCAGACATGGGAGGAACACCTTGTGCATATATGTAAAGTGTTGGTACAATGAGATCACCTCCTTTTGCCAATGGGAAGAAGTGTGAGTTGGGAAGGACCTAGTGTATTTGGGGTTCATGTTGGTGGAGGTGAACTTAAGGTAGATCTAGAGAAGGTCTTGGTTATTACTAATTGGCATTTACCCGTTCGATGACGAAAGTGCAAAGTTTTATGGGTTCATGTCAGTATTTACGAAAGTTTATTAGCATTTTCACAGATTTCAGCACCTTGCATTCTGACAAAGGCAGGTGTGAAGTTTGTATGGGAAGATCACCATGAGAAAACCTTTCAGTTACTGAAGCGGAAGATTTTAGAAGTACTAGTGTTAGTATTGCCGAATTTGCAGCGCTCTTTTGAGGTAGAAGCAGATGCGTCAGATTATGCATTAGGGCAATTTTGGTGCATGATGGAAAACCGGTTGCCTACCATTCTGAGATGTTTACAAGAGCAGGGCATAACTATCCTACCTATGATACAAAGTTTTTTGCGTTACATGAGTCAGGAAGCAAGCATGGTAAGTTACTTTTTGGGGAATGAGGTTGTGTTACATTCGATCGCAAATCGTTGCATTAGGTTTATCTACACAGTCTAAGCTAACAACAAGCTCGCCATATGAAGTGGATGCCGTATCTACAACAATTTACCTTGATTATCAAGTATAACAAGGGAGTGACAACAAAATGGTGACATATTTATCGACCTTCATTACTACTATTTTCGCTTGTTAGTATTATGCAGATGCAACCTTCTGTCTGAGTATGTTTAGGGTATGACAACGACAAGGAGCTCAGTGTAATTTACCGAAGTTACTGCAAGCAGACCTGTGAGTATGAATTGAAGGATGGTTGATATACTGAGGGTGGAGACTATTTGTATGGATAAAGAGGCTCATTGTTCCCGGGTTGCTGGTCATTTCGGGTTGAAAAGACTTGAATTTGCGACGTTATGCCTATTAGCAAAGTTGCAGGTGGATGTACTCGTATGGTTGTGTTGCGTTCTATGCAATAATCAAAGCCTTTAGTCGTAAGTTTTGGGAGGTACTTACAATTACCATTACATAACCCACTTAAGAGAGATCGATGGATTTTATGGGCGGTTTGCACATGACCAGTGTAAGAACGATTATCTGTTGTAGTAGTAGAGCGATTTAACAAGATGATAGTTCTTATTCCATGCCAAAAGACGATTACTGGGGAAGGAGCAGCGCAAGTATTTTAAAGACGCTGGAGGTATTTCGGGTTCTCTTCTTCTATTTATTCATAAGGATAACCGCTTTTTGGGGGATTTCATGAGATTGTTATGGGGGATGATGATGGACACTAAGTTAAGAGAAGTACCGCATTTCATCTGCAGACTGACGGGCAAACAAACAGAGGTAGTCAATCGCACTTTGGTTAATTTATTACAGGTATTCTATTTTAAGCAGCCTAAGACTTGGGATGAGAGTTTACGTATATTCAGTACTTTTAACCGGGCGATTCATGGTTCCACTTTGAAGTCTCCGTTTGAAGTTTGTCTGGGCACTTGCCTCAAAATTTGATATGACCGTTAGTCTTGGTGATAAGGTGTCAGGGAAGGATGAAGATGAACAAGTTAAATCTCAGCGTTTCATTGTGAAGGTAAGTAAGGTTCGTGAGGTGATTGAAGAACAATTAAATAAGACTCAAGCGAAGTATAAGGCTCGAAACGACAAACATCGGGTTGGATGCACTTTTCAAGAGGGTGATCTAGTTTGGTTCATTTGGGTAAGGAACGACTAAAGGAAGAAGGTAAGAAGCTCAAGCCTATCCGTTATGGATAGATCATACTTCGTGTGTCGTTACCCACGAGGCGATGTACTTGTTATTTTCTCTATAAGTTGATTGGAGGGGTTTCTTGTTAGTTAGTTTCTTGTTTTGAGTTGGGGTAAAACTCTAGAAACCCTAGAATTACAATTATAGATAATTTGTGCTTCCGCAATCGTAGTAATTAACAAATTGGTACCAGAGTTATGAATGATCCTAGGTTTGCCTTCTATGTTCGAGTGATTCTTGAGATAGCAAGGTTGGAGGCGGGGAGTTGTGACAGAGGATTCGAAGAAATTTGATGGAGATGGCTTGGAGATGAAATACCCGAAGAGATGACGGAGAGAGAGGTTTATCGTGCGATTGATCTAGTAGGTGGGAAGGACGGAGACATGTTCGAGAGTTCTTGATCAAAGGACAACGAGGAGGTTGCGATATTGACGCGAGAGGTTTACATGATCAACGGTTCCAATCGTCAATCATCAGGAAGCCCAATCAAAGAAGACTAACCCCAATTCAAAACCTTTGCCTAGAATTCGACGAAACGATCGGAAAAGGCTGAATTCCTCGCCATTGACAAATGAGAGATTGCCGTTGACTAGGGTGACCAGCATTCTAGAGAGAGAGAAGACCCTAGTAGGAAGGAGATCGAAGAAACCAACATACGAGTATTGAAAGATGAGTAGATGCTCAAGGAAAGGGATCAGAGACAATATAGACAGTAGCCAACGGATAATCTCATCTCTGAAGTGTAGCAAATAAATTACGTCTCAACTTGGTGCCTCACCCAAGGTGACCACGTTGAGTTGGATTTAAAATAATGGTCAACAAGAGAAAATATCAGTGTTATACCGCACGCGTGTGAAGATTAAGATGGGGGAATACGAAGAATCCATCTTATGTACGGTTATCTAGATGGATTTCTATTACGTACTTTAGGTAGGCTTTGGCAGTGAGAGAGGAACGCAATACATATCGGACGGCCTAACGTACGTCTTCATGTGGAAGGGCATAAGGTAAAGATGGGTGGGTTTACCGCCAGATGAGGCTTCAGTACGTAAGGTGAACATTTTTCTTACAGAGGGACGTAGACAGGGGGTTGCTTATGCGTTCGTTTGTGCGATGTCTACCACACCTGCCTCAATACCTGATGAGTTATAACCGCTTCTTGATAGATTTCCAGATGTCTGCCAGGAGCCAGAGAGCTAAAACTACCAGGGTTACCCCGGTTACGAAATATTCAGCATAACATTGATTTGATTCCTGGGGCGTTACTGCCTAATTTGCCCCATCATCGCATGGCCCTAACAGAACATGCAGATTTACAGATACATGTTGCAGAGTTATGAGCCAAAGGTGTTTTGTGGGAGAGTGCCACCAGTAGTAATCCCAGTACTTTTAGTCCCCAAGAAGGACGGGGCTACCGTATGTGTGTTAATTGTCGGGCAGTTAACAAGATCACTATGAATACAGATTCCCCATCCTAGATTAAAGGATATTATCGATGATATCTATGGCGATTGATTCTTCTCCAAGTTAGATCTTAAAAGCGGGTACCACCAGAGTCGCATGCGACCAGAGGATGAGGGAAGACGGCTTTTAAACCAAAGGCGGTCTCTATGAGTGCTTAGTGATGCCTTTTGGACTCTCTAATGCACTGTCCACATTCATTCGATTGATGACTGAGGTATTACGTGACTGTATGCAGAGAGGTTTGCGGTTGTTTATTTTGACGATATCCTTATCCACAGCCGCACCAAGGAGGAACATCTTATTCACGTGGAGAGTTCTAGAGGCCTTACGTCAGCACCAAATATTTCTTCAGTTGAAGAAGTGTTGTTTTCTAGTGGATGCAATATAGTTTTTGGGGTGCGTTATCTCGTCAGTGGGGATCAAGGTGGTGAGGAGAAGGTGGATACGATCAAGAACTGGCCAGTCCCTAACACGACGACATAGGTACAGAGCTTTCATGGGTGGCTACGTGATTCAGAGACGGGTTTAGTAAGAGTATTATGGCACCGATCACTTCTCTCATGGGAAATGTGCCTTTTGAGTGGATTCTGAGGGACGAGGCATTCTGATTGATCAAACAGAGGCTTACTACAACTCCTGTTCTTGTGTTACCAGATTTTTTAGAGCCAATTTTCGAGGTTACGGCAGACGCATGTAAGACTGGGATTGGTGCTATGCTTTATAGTTTGGGAGGCCAAATGCTTATTTCAGTAATAAGTTATCTGGAGCACTTGAACTACAACACGTATGATATTGAGTTGCTAGCGGTAGTACGCTCTTTATGGTATTGGCGACATTATTTGGGTTAACTTAGAGTTCGTTATTCACTCGATCATGACACGCTGCGACACTTGCATAGTCAGCGGAGGACCTTGATTGATAGGCAAGCAAAGTGGTTCATTTATCTACAAAGTTTGATTTTCACATTCAGCACATCAAGGGCAAGGAAAATGGGTTTGTTGACAAGATCAGTAGGGCAGTTCATCTCTTGGTTACACTACATTTTTTCAGTGTTTAGGTTATCTGAGTTACGTGTGTGTACCCTTCTATTGTGTATTTTGGGACTATTATGAGTCATGTGGGCAGCAACAAGGTTCTCATGAGGATTACACTATTCCAGGATGGCTACTTATTTTAAGGGTACAACCCTCTGTGTCTCGACTTCTTCTATGCGGGAACAACTGATTGCAGATATCCATGTTGGGTGTCTTGGGAGACATTTTGGGGTGATCAAGACCATAACCTTAATGCGAGAGAGGTACTCATAGGATACTATGCGCAGGGGTGTTAAGTCTTTATCTGGAAATACTATTCTTGCGCGACCGCTAAGGGGCGGAGAGCAGAACACTGGCCTCTACTCACCCTTACCGATTCCTTCTAGCCCTTGAAGAGACATTTCAATGGACTTTGTCATAGGCTTACCAAAGACATGAGGCTTCGACTATGTTTTTGTGGTAGTTGATTGATTCTTTAAGATGACGCATTTTATACCGTTCACCAAGACGGAAGATGTAGCTCATATGTCTCGACTGTTCTTTAGGAGGTGGTGCGTTTATACGAGATTCCGTAGTCGATTACTTCTGATAGGGATAGATGATTTACGAGGCATTTTTGGAGGACGTTATAGAGACTGCTACTCTGCAAGCTTCGTTTTTTCACAACTTTCACCCTCAGATAGATGGATAGACTGGACAGGCTGAGGTAGTCAACTGGAGTTTGGGTGATCTACTACGATGTATTACAGGGGACAAGCCTACGGAGTGGGATTTTACCCTTTCACAGGCCGAGTTTGCATTTAATAGTTCTGTCAATAGTTTGACGGGACTAACTCCATTTTAGATCGTGACAGGGTATTCACCGGATATTGCATTGAATTTGACACTTATTCCTCAGTTAGTACCTACTTCTGATAGTGCCGAAGAGTTTGCTGAGTCCATTCGGGCAATTCATGTGGAGGTTCAGAGACATTTAGCGGATGTTTACGCGGGGGTAAATGAGAGTGATCGGCATAGACGGGAGGTTATATTTTCCCCTGAAGACCCTGTTATGTTCTATATTAAGAAGGGACGACGCATATGCGTGACATATAAACTTCTCTTGGATAAATCAGGACCTTATCGCATCATTCGACGCATTGGCGACAATGCCTATGAACTTGATATTCCTGGAACATGTTCTAAGGTTGTCAATTTCAAACTTCTTACACATATTTATGGTGATATTCCATCACATTCGGTGACACCGACGCCGGACGTTGAGTTGACTGACGAGATTGATGAGATACTTGATAACCGTTTCGATGCAGTAAGACATGTAGAGTTTTTGATACGCTGGGTTGGTCGTTCGGATGAGGATGATTCATGGATTTCAGAGGAATCCTTTGCACGGATAGATCCGACATTTTACGATGATTATATGCGGCTACAGAATTCGTGATCAAATTCTTCTTAGAAGGAGAGAGTTGATAGATCATGACTCGTGGTCGTTTACCCACGAGGCCACGTACTTGTTATGGACTGTTTACTATATTCAAGAAGATTGGTGATAACGCATTCTAATTAGATTTGCCACCATTTATGAAAATGTATTCGGTGATTAATGCCGAGCATTTGAAACTCTTTGAGCCGTCTTTTCTAGATGAAGACTCTACATTCGACAGTCGCCTACCGTTAGTTGATGACTCATGGATGGAAATAGAAGATCCGTTGTAGGAGGATAATATTCTAGAGAGGAAGGTTACTGTTACAAGACGGGGAAATATCGAGTTGTTCAAACTTGGGAAGAAAGGTCAACTACCCAGCAAGTTGAAGTGGTAAAGTCAAGCCAAAGGTTCTTCTGATGATTCTAGCCAAAATTGCCCAGTTCGTTCGAACGAGCCTTCGAGCCGTTCGAACAAGTCGAAGATCAGAAGAAAGAAGGATTTCAACTGCCTCGATTTCTAAGGCAAAATTGTCCAGTTTGTTCGAACGAGCCTTGGAGTCGTTCAAACGACTCTGGCTGGTTTCATTTTTAGGCTTATTTTGGCCAGTCGTTCGAACGACTATCGCGACTACTCCTCTGTTAGGTTGTTTTAAGGGCAATTTTGTCATATATTGTAACTAGGAAACTTGTAACCTTCAAAAATGGCAAAAAGGGCAAGGCTAGGAAATATGAAGAGATCCAAGTTGTAATTAAGAACTTAAGGTTTTGGAAGAGTAATTCATTGTAATCAAATCAATTGAGCAATAGAAGTTCTTTTTGGGAAATTTAACCCACGAAATCTTGTGTTCTTCGTTAATTCTTCGTTTAAGGTACTCTCTAATTTGATTGTGGATTAACTAGTATGTCTTTCGTGTGTCAAGCTTAGTTTCATTAATAAAATCGTTTCTAGTGTGGAAGAGTGTATAGGACATTGAAATCTAGAGTGTTTCTCTGTAATGCCCTCAAGGGCCTCAAGAGTAGAGAGATAAGCTGCAAGATCGTTGGTTCTGATGTAATGGAAATTTGTCTTTAAGTAAATCAAGGGTCTTCGATCAACGTACCAAATTAAACCCTAATCGAACGACACATTTGAATGCAGCAAGGGTTTTGTAGGCCTTAGCAGGAAAACTGGTAATGTAGGTCTCGATGAGATTGATTCAAACTCAGCGTAGGCATGAGTAATTACTTGTAGTTAGTTGGAGTCAAAATCTATCACAAAGTTGCACTCATCAATAAGAAAACCTCAACCTCTGCTAGAACTTCCGTATACAGGAAAAGTTTTGCCACTACATATAAAAGATTTCTCAACTCCCTTAGCTGGTTTTGTAAGCAACAAGTAGAACACCAGCAAGGACTCGAACATTATCAACATCTAGGGTTTTAGCCACCTCCTATTCGTTCACTGCCTTGTAAGATGCATAGGTGAACTTGGTGCAGTTCCCAATTGAGAAATGATGAAATGTAGGTTGTGCCAAAGCGTTTAGTCATTTCCGTAGCAGGTACAGAAGTATTTTTTCTTGCCATGAAGAAGTAAGTGCTGAACTCAATCTCAACGCTGCTCTCAATGATTATATCTAGACGGGGACAGTGCCAAACATCACGGTGTTATCAAGCACTTGGTTGTAGGCTTGTAACTATAGAAGGTGTTGCTTTAGGTATGCTTGATCCAGCAGTGGACATTTATTTTTATGTTGATGATCTTAGATCTATTGCCAGTTTTTGCAGACACTGCTCTTCCCTTCCCACACTGACTAGAAAAAACTTAAGTTCTCTTTGCCCCCCATGCGAGGATATTCAACGGCGTGAGACATCAAATTTATTTTTTCGGTGGTGATATCAGCGGTGAGCTCTTTAGACTACTGACCTCTGAGTCTTTATCTGGGTTGGGGTCACTGGGGTGGGTGGGGGTTACCTTATGCTGTTAATTTCTTTTGGTCCTTAGAGACATTCATCTCAAAGTAACAGGCAAGAAGAGTTTCATGTGAACATTTTTGTCACAACTCAACAAGGTTAGAACACGATTCCAAATGTTTTAAAGGGAGAAAACAGAGAAAATAAATTTGATACAAGCTATAAGAAAGAGGTGAAATCTTCAGTCGCAGCTCCAACGTAGTACAAGAATTGATAACGTTGCAGTGCCTTTTTCAAAATTTCTTTTAGGACTTCGAAAAGTACCCCCACACAGACAGTCTTTTAGGTATTGTTGCCTAGTCGGATCCTCTGAAATTCCAGGTAATCGAATTCCAGGGCCCGGCCTCCTTTTATAAGATCTCCAAAGAAGACTTCAGCACAACTTTACTACAGAGTGTGTTGCAATGAGGATTCTTTTCAGTTTTCAGTTGTAGGGTCTTTTTCTTGTTTAGCCTTTGTCTGGTTCAGATTTTTCCTATTGATGTTTACTAGCTTGCTGTTTGTAAGGGTAGAAGTTTGTCCCCACCTTGGACCATGGTTTCCTGATATATCATGAGGGTTGGTCCCCCAGCTTACCTTTCAATTTTTTTTTTCCAGTTCCCTTGTCATTGATTGCCAGACTCACTTTTCGAATTGGTTTATAATTTTGAATTTAGTTTCTTTACGTCCTGGATTTTAACAAGAAACTAAGGGAAAAAAAAGGATGTTGATTATAATGTTGTTGTTTTTTTTTTTTTTTGAAGAGAAAGTTAGGATTAGGCTGACCCTCACCAGATTTCATTACCAATCAAAACCTAAAACAGCATAGGGTATTTACATTGTACATCAGTTATACAAATTTTCTTTAGATTACAACTAAAATCCTGAGGAAAGGCAAGCTGATTGGAGAGAATATCCATTTCAGCAGCTATGTGATGGGTAGCTTTGTTCCCTTCCTTATAAATGAATGAGCAAATAAAATTTTCAGCTTCATCTTTCATCTTCTGAGTCATTCTGAAATTATGGATGCAATGCCAGGGTGGTTTCCAAATTTTAATTTGTGATGTTTTGGGCATAACAAGAGTCTGTCATTACTTCATATCTCTTGATACCTAGGCTTGTAGCTGTTTTAATTCCTTCACAGACAGCATATAGAGCAATTTCCCCAATGCTACTACTAAGGTGATTTGCCAAACCATTGAAAGCATGAACTGGGATTCCATTTTTCAGTCTTATGATGCCCCCAAAAGCTTTCCTAGTTGGGGAGAGACATCCACTTGTGTTAACCACTATATCCATTAGAAGGATTCCATCCAATCCAGTTAATCTGCTTGAGAATTCTAGGGGTGAATTTTATTCTCCAAGTGCTTGTGATAGCAACAGTATTTGGGGTAGAGAATAGATTAAAAGAAGAAATATTGCACCTTGTCTCCACTTCAAATTTAATGATGCCCAAAACTGTTTCTTCATCGCTGCTTTGTTGCCGGAATTGTCTTTTATTCCTTTCTGCCCATATATGATAGATAGTGGCAGGAAATACTATTTTGAGGATTCTCAAGATGCTATTATCTCTATTGTAGTTTGCAATCCAGTTTGTTTCTTCTGCCCAATCTCCTATACTTCTTGTAATGTTTAAAGAGGGTAACTTCTTGAGAATGTTACCCTAGCTTTCTTAATTGAAATATTGTTGCTTTTACTAATGGGCCAGGGAAGTTGAAAGACAATTAACTTCATTTTCTTTTTTTATGTTTCTTAAAACAGGTAAACGTGTTCTTGTGGGCTACTGCAAGGAATAGGATCCGTCCTACTAACTGTTTCAGAACATGCCGTGAATAAAATTCAATTTCCATATGTCGTGATACGGTGATAACCAGAAGTTACCGCTGGAAGTTGTTACATGATGAGTGTGCAGCACGATTAGGTTGTCCAATATGGTTGTTCAGACGGAACTGTTTTGATGACATGTTTTTTTGGTCGTTAAGATTTCTATTTGGTGAAGCTCGGAACATATTTATTATCTTTTCTTATGCATTAACTGAAAACTGTAACTGAGTTACCAATGAGGAATTTTGTTTCAATGTCATTCCTTCTAGAATTGTCTTTACCAAATTCTTTTAATGTCATTTACTCTGAAAACTGTAACAGATTTACCTCTTACCTCCTTGAACCTAGTTATGTGCTTCACAATGAATCTCAATCCAGTTTTTGATAATTTCTCTTTCAAGTATGAAATCATTCTATCAGTCTCTGGATTAAGTGTGAGAATCATCGACAACCCTAGCTTGTAAGTTGAAACAGTTGTGTGTCCAGCCATATCGACGTGGCATTCATGCCACGAACAATGTTATCCCACGGGAATTAACACGTGAAGCGCAAGTTAGAGGTAATTAAAGAGTTCATTTCAGTAGTAGGATTTTTTTTTTGAATTTTGGGTCTAAATAACTTGATTGGTTCAGTGAAGCTCTCTTTAGAAAATTGGGTGCAAGTAGTAGGTCGTAAGCAGTCAACGTTTTTGGGATTGAAAAATATATACCATATACTTGGAGTAAGCGAGAATTCAAGTGCATCCAAATTTAAAGTAGCTTATAATGCGCTCTTGAAGAAGCATCAAGATATCCAAAAAGTCTACATGGTCTTACAAGACGAGGGCAAGCGAGCTTTATATCATGACGATCTGGAAGCTGAGGCAATCTCTCTGTGACCATCAGGGAGACAAGGAGACAATTTTTCTCGTGAAGATCAGGGAAATAAGAAGCAAAATGTTGATGACCATGAGTGTCACGGCCCGGCTCGAGGCACATCTACAGTACCTTGAATTGCAGCGGAATATAAGAGATCGTGCGGCTAACATGCACATGCAGCTGAGCATGCACAAGCCTTCTTCACTAGGTGTGACAACACCAGTAAAATATATACTCGGATGCTAGGCGTCATCCGGATTACTCTAGATACTCGTGAGGGTCATTAAATAGATATTCGAAATAGGTAGCAACGCTGAAGGTTCATCTCAAATAATCTCTACAACGTAATCACTCATGACTATGCACAAGTAGGGATAACACACCTGTCCTGGCAGCTGTAAGAGTCTAATTTCGTATCTCGTACTTAGTTTCTCACACCAAATATGATCAGAACGCTGGTAAAAAATAAATAATTACTAACACAAGATTTAGCGTGGAAAACCTTTGAATAGGTTAAAAACCACGATCTCTCTTAAGGATTTAGAAAGAATGATCTTATTGAGAGTGACTAGCTATTACAAAGAACCCTCTGAATAGTTTTGTACATACTTAATAGAAAAAGTCTGTCTCTAATTTGTAGTTCTCTGGTCCTATTTATGGGTCTTACATTATGACCGTTATTTACTTTAATGACGAACGTTACAATCATAGTTTTGACGGGTCTTCATAATGATTGTGTAACGGCTGAGTAACTCTTTTTCTTTGTAACTGCTCTATAATGTGCCATAAATGCGCCACGTAATTGTATGTTGACGAGGTCGAGTAAATGCATGATGGTTGAAGTTGGTCAAGCTCGCCCCAAGTATGATTTAAGTCATTTGACAAAATTCAATACTTGGGATTTGTATGTTGGAGGATGCAAGCAGTAGCTTTTATGTCGACCTCGAGCACTTCATTAGATAGGAGCTTGATTATAAGCTGTAATAGCCTCGAGTACCTTATTGGACGAGCATGAATTGAGAGTTGGTAAAAAATTTAATAATAAGTTCGAGCATCGAGTTTGATGATGAGGCCGCATACCAAGTTCGACATTGAGGCCGAGAATCGAACTTAGTTGAGAACATGCAAAAAGTGCTTAATAATGTAGTTGATTGTCCACCATGAGTTGGGTTACAACTTCAGGATTCCACTGCAAAACTGAGCATCATTTTCGATGCATTACTGGTTGGTTGGGACAATCCATAGATGTTTGTTCTTGACCGAGGCCATAAGACTTGGAGAGACTGTGTGACCTTCTTAACAACCCAATTCATGGAGGGCATCCTAATAAAATTCTTAGCTGCGACCTGCTTGCAAAAGGAATCAATTTCATCGTGGAGGAGACTATGTAACAAACAAAGGGTGACCTTACGAGTAGGGCAATTTAGTATATCTGGAGGTTGGAGAGGAATCACAACATCTGGATAATCTTGATCAAGAGGTAGTTGGGAGATTGCAATCAACCGATCCTGTAACATCCCCCCTTAGAGAGATTGAATCATTGGACTAGCTGAAAGTCCCTGGTTTCTCCATGAAGGCCAAATAACTTCAGTGCCATCCACATAAAGACTAGCTTCAATTTCTCATGCCCCAGTCATATGAAGCTTACAGATGGTAAATGAAAATGTGCTACCCTCGGCCATTCATATGAAGCCCATCCTAAGGAACAGGGCTGATAAAAATAATTCCCACCTTCTTCCCTCTGAAACGGAGTCATTTCATCATTTGATTTTTGAGAAACTACTGGTGATGAGGCAGCCTCACTCGACTGATCATAGTTCTGTTGATTATACTCCTTATTCTTAACAGCATTATCAAGCCCTTGAACCAACAAAATCCTTGTGCACCTTTGGTGCCACTTCAATAATACCCTTTGCATTAGGCTTATAGTTACAGATTTGATGAAATTCGTCAAGCATGGATTTCCACCGCTCTGACTCGCACCGGGAAACACGAGCGAGACTACCTGAGACGAGAACGAGTTGCTTTTTGCACTAAGAGGAGAGTGCAATTCTTCTAAGATTTTGCCCTTTGAACCAGCAATAATCAAGCTAAGAACAACATAAATCGATAACGGAGAGAACACGAGGTTTGAATCCTTCGCTTTGGTTGAGATTACGTGTTGTGCGAGATGAATAGAGAAGTTTGTTTGGTTGTAGATTGATTCGCGAAGATCCCTTGTTCTTGTTGCCAGAGAAGACGAACGAGGAGAGATGTTTCTGAAGATCGATTCGCGAAGATCCCTTGTTGTTGGTACCAGTGAAGAAGAATGAGGAGAGATGTTTCTAAAGATTGAAGAACGAAGAGGGGTGAGGAGATGCTTGAGAGAGGTCATGATCGCTAGGATTGTGATCTTTAGGAGTCACTAATAGGGTTAGTTTTGGGTCTAATCCAGATTTTTGGAATTTCTATGAATTTCTCCACTTTGGGAAATTTTCTCGAGGGAGCTGATGAAGATGACATGAAACCAGAGTGCCAATTTGTTGAGGGGGTAAATTTGCCGGGGAATGATGACGTTTCCCACAAATCACTCTTTGCGGATCCACGATAAAATATCCGTCGGGATTAATGTATTTTCGTATCTCAGCATTGATGTTTCGACAGATCTTAACATTGAGATCTTCATCTTTGCTTCTACGTTTTGAGGGAGAGAGAGAGAGATTTGGAGACGAAGGTGGTAGAGTTTTGTAGCTAGAGAGAGGGAGAAATTTGGAGAGTTTTGTAGAGAGAGAGAGAAACAAAGAAACAAAAACCTCAAATATTTTGGCTCCGTATTCTGTCTAGTCGATTCTATTTTTGAGCACTAGCTAATCGTTCAGGGTTCGCATCAGACGACGCCAAATGGAAGAGCCTAATTTCGTATTCCGAACTTAATATCTCACACTGAATACAAATAGAACGTAATCAGCAACAACTAATCAAACACAAAAATTAGCGTGAAAACCTTTGAATATGTAAAACCACGACCTCTCTTGAGGATTTGGAAAGAAAAATATTATTGATTGACTAACTATTACAAAGAACGCTATGAGTAGTTCTGTCTAGAGTTTGTAGATAGAATTCTCTGTCTAGGATTTTTTGTGTAGAATTTCCTATATCTAATCTGTAGTTTTCTGGTCCTATTTATAGGTCTTATAATATGACCGTTTGATGACTATTACTATTCTTAATGATGAACGTTACAATATGGATTTGATAAGTCTTTGAACTGATTGCATAATGGTCTGATCCTTCTGTTTTGTAATGGCTTCATTAATAACGGAGTGCTTGTTGAATCGAGCTGTTGATGTAGATGTCAATAATGAGAAGTAAACTCTTCTTTGTAGTTGTTCCACAATGTACCATGTAATCGTATGTTGATGAGGTTGAGTAAATGTATGATGGTCGAAGATGAGGTTTGAGTTCAAGATTCGGAATAGGCCACTACAACAACATATTAAAATAACTCAATATGCTGGATCCTAGAGATAGATTAATATGCTACGAGCCTGGACTAGTTTGATGACGAGTAACTCGACTAATACAATCCATTTATAAGGGACAATCCATCTCAGATAGCTCGTGGGTCATACGCGGAGTATAGCGGCCTCGTGGTCAAGCCCTATTTGGAAAAGCTGCCCACATTGCAAAGCAATGTTCAGTTGCATTCCTTTGCCTATAGGAACTCATGAATATCCCTTCTAAATGATCTATGAGCCGGGGTCCTAGATGAAGCTATGAAGCTTTTATGTTATGGGGAGGTTTGGACCAATTTCTTCCTTAATAGCTACTAAGTATTTGGGAAAGTTCCAAAAAGAAACATCAAATATTGAGACGAAGCGTACTCGCTCTTTTTGCCTCCTTAACCAAATTTGATTTTCATGAAACTTGGCGTGTAGCTATTTTAAAATATGTAAACCATGTATCCAAGGTCAAAGCTCAAAACTCTCGGGTAGATTTTCGAGGCGTTTGTGTTAAGGCGTCACAATAAGGGTGATATAAAGCGCTCTCTCTGATGACCATGATGCGAAGCAAAATTCATATAATCCATTTGATGGATCATATGAAATTACTTTAACTGAAATACCAACGCGTTTTTCTTATTCTAAATTGGATAGTCGATACAAATTCCAAGCCTCATGACCCAACTAAAATAATAATGTTGGGTATGCAGTGAATTAAAGGTTTTTGGGTTGTGAAGTTAAGATCGTAAAAATAGATAGACAAATTTAGATCTATGGAAAAGAAACTAAATTTGGAAGAAGAGAAACTTTATGCAATACTTTTTAATTCCATAACATGTAAAGTACTATCTATTTATAACATTAGACTCCTACTCCTAAAACAACTCTACTACTATCAACATAAACCACAACAAAGACTTGGACTCTTCAATGATAAACTTCAAAGTAAATCTAGACTCTATCCTAGATAACTACTAAACAAACTTGGATTCTAGTTTCGATTAACATCAACAAAATAGATAGATAGAGAGAAATTATAGAAGAGAGAGCATGTAATTTCTTATTGATAAATGGAACCCCTTGGGTTTATATAGTGTAAGGGCTTATTTCTAATCCTCCAACTAAGCCCGATATTCAAGCTCACATAGTTCGTATAAATATATTGATAACCAACCAAGGACGGAGAGCAAGTAGATTACAATATAAACGGCCTCACCTACAGTTTGAGGATATTGAAGCATCTAGTAACATCGCACTGCAGAAGGCACTCAGATATCCATCAACAGATCGTATACATGCGACCTTCGCTAGAGATCGCATCTTCACCAACAGTCTGAAGTTACAGCTAAGATCATCAAGAGATCCGTTAGAAGATCAACAAGTATCAGATAACTAGACGTTACAAGAGACCTCATAAAAGACTCATAAAACCTGATATTGTAACGTTCCTCATTAAAGCAATAACGATCATATTATAAGACATATAAAAAGAGACCTGGAGATCAGGATCCAGGACGGCTATTATCATCTACAGAACTCTTAGAGAAAGTGATCCCTACCAAAACTTAAATATCCAATCTCTTTCTCTTTGTAATAGCTAGCATCTATATAAGCACCATTCTTTCAGAAATCCTCAGGAGAGGCTGTGGTTTTTAACCCATTCAAGAGTTTTTCACTCTAAAACTTGTGTTAATTGCTTCGAGTTCCTAGTTAATATTCCATATTTTAAGGGTGTAAGGCACTATCTTTGTCCAATACGAAAATAGGCTATTACATTTGGCGCCGTCTGTGGGAAATGAAGCATACACTCAGCGTTCTCCGATGTAGTCTTTCCGTATTCAATTTTTTTTGAAGGATGACAAATCAAGAAAAATCACACAACGTCCTGCCTGACGCTACTGAAGGAGTGATAAATTTGCGAAAAACTGTGCAAGCAGAAGTCGAACGACGAATAGATCTAGAGAAACAGCTCGCCAACATGCAGAACACAATCAGAACACTTCAATCTCAAATAACAGCAAATCCGAGACAACAGAACGCTTTACCTGCAACCTCGAGGATATCCATCCATGATCGCCTGGGACATCGAGGCCGAAATCTAGCACTTCCCTAAATTCAGCAAGAGCTAGTCCCACCTCCAGGTCACGTCAATCCACAATTACCCACCGGAGCAATAATTAATCTGCAACAATAAGAGGAACCAAACAGAGAAAAACCTCAAATTTCAGTCTATGATCGTATGGGCGAAGCAACAGGAGAACACAATCCACCAGGCGGACGAGCAATAAGATGAGTTGTCACGTCTCGATAGCATCTCACTCCGGAACAGGTGGACAAACGCATCCAGGAGCTGTTAGACGCTCAAATACTCATTGGAAGAAACATCTATACTAAATTATAGAAGAGCCCACTCGCACAAGAGTTGCTGGACGAGGAAGTACCCACCAGTTTTCATACTCCAAAGATTCAAAAATACAAGGGAGGAGATCCTGTGGAGCGCGTCCAAGAATTTCAGGATTCTTTGGGGTTATATTTGACATCCAATCACATCCTCTACGATGGTTTCACACGCTCAGCGAAGGGTCTATCTTCACTTACGAACAACTTCGCAAACTGTTTGTCAAAAACTATTTGCACAATAAAGACAAGAAGGAGAGTCTTTACTCTTTTTTCAGCCTCAAGTAGGCACCAGACGGAAAATTGGAGATGTTTACCAAGAAATTTTTCAGACTAGCTCGGAAAATTGGCAACCTCAACAAGAAGATCACAATATCTGCTTTTACTAATGCACTGCTCGTAGATGGACGAGTCAAGGGGCACCTGGTTCTCAATAAACCACTGATGTTGGAAGATATAATTGAGAAGGTCAACAACTTTATCAACCTCGAGCGACCGGCAACTGAGAAGCCAAGACCTCAACGCATCACCCTACCAGCCAAAGGCTATCTCGAAGAACGAGCTCATAACAACAATAAAGACTATGGGGGTGATAAGAAGCGATTCAAGTCCAATGACAATCAATGATGCCAAGGACGAAGGAAGCCAATTCCGTGTATACCATACTTAACAACTACTCTTGCGGACTTATACCCATTGATACAAAAAGATGAATTCTTCAGAAGTGCCAATACTCTTCCGCCCATACCAGGAAAACCACACTGCATTCACCACCAGATTTAACATCATGACACGAAGCGGTATTTCGCACTGATATTTCTTCTCCAGAGTATATTTGCACAGGGTCGAATGCTTGTGTATATTATTGACATCGAAAGTTATAAGGATGACAGCTACAAGACTGACGCCAAGATCATCCAAGTTGACGAAACAAATGAAGGAAAACACTTATACTTCATCGAGACTCAGACAATCAACAACTCCAACAGATCCAAGCGTAGGCGCGTCGGACAATGCCATGATTTGACAATGATAGATAATGAAGCTCGCTTGCTTCCAGAATCTAGCAGTCGACGAGCTGAGATTTCTTTCGAAGACTGTAACGTTCGTCACGTCAACTTTCCGCACCATAATGCACTTGTGAACATGTTAAAAATGAAGAACATAGTTCTACATACGATAATGCTAGATACCGGCAACAACATCGAACTAATATTTTAGAGCACAATCGACCAAATGGGTTTAACAGACAGGGTCAAACCAAGTGACATCAATGTCTCTGGATTCAACGGCTCTATGGAAGAACGTGTGGAGAAAATCATACTTCCCATCACAGCCGGACCAGTCACACTTGACGTAGTCTTTTACGTCATCAAGGCCAAATCCCGTTACTTGGGCATCATGGGGTGACCACGGTTGCATAACATGAAAGCTATTCCCTTCACATATCATTAGGCGTTGTGATTCGATTGGAAAGGAGGGATCTACGAAATCAAAGGACGCCAGAAATTGGCTCGAGCTTGCGATAATACTATTTCCATTGAAGTTAAGCCAGCTACAACAACTCTTGCATAACAATTACAGCAGTCAATTCCAACAGAACCTCAGTTGCCAAACATCGAACCAACAGAGTACATCGAGATCAATGGCACGCAAAGAGGAACTCACATTGGAACTCTCTTGAGCACGGAGGAACGCTCAAATCTCATACAACTCCTCACAGATAATAGTGACGTCTTTGCATGGATGTTTCACGAAATGCCAGGAATCGATCCCTCTATAACATGCCACAAGCTAGGGTTAAAAGATAAAGCAGAACCGGTTAAACAAAAGCAACGAACTCTAGCACCAAAACTGCGAGACGAAGTGAATAAAGAGATCAACAAATTGATCGAGGTCGGTTTTATTCACAAATCTATTTACTCGGATTGGATCTCGAACATTGTCGCAGTCCCAAAGAAGAATGGCAAAATTAGAGTCTGTGTTTATTTTACGGATCTCAACCGACACACCCTGAAAGATAGCTTTCTACTTTCGATCATCAATCATTTGCTCGATTCTACGGCAGGGCACGAACTCCTCTCAATGATGGACGCTGTATCAGGATATAATCAGATATCACTTCTTCCTGAAGATCAAGACTAGACTACATTCATCACTGAACAAGGTCTATATTGCTATAAAGTTATGCCTTTCGGCCTAAAAAATACTGGCGCTACCTATCAAAGATTGATGACACAGATGTTCAAAGACCATCTCGGTAAAATAATGGAGGTCTACATTGACGATATGCTCTGCAAAAGTCTCAAGAGAGAGGACCATCTTACAGATTTACGGGCAACTTTCGAGATTTTGCGATCTTATAAGATGTGTTTAAATCCTTATATGTGCCAGTTCGACGTTCAATCCAGAATTTTTTTGGCCATCTAATAAGCAAAAGAGGGATTGAAGCCGATCCGTCAAACATACGAGCTCTCTTAACTATGCCTTCACCAAAGACAAAGAAGGACATTTAGAAGCTAGCCGGGAAGATTACAGCGCTAAACAGATTTGTATCCAAGTCTTCAGACAAATGTCAATTTTTATTCAATATCTTTAAACGAGGTACATCACGAGGAAAATCAAAGAAAGATCCTGAGATCGAATGGACAGACCAATGCGAAGTGGCTTTCCTCAAACTCAAACGTTATTTGGGCAAACCACCAGTTATGAGTACACCAGCAGATGGAGAAGAACACAATATACCTAGCTGTTACGGATATATATCTCAGCTCCGTTTTTCTCTGACTCAAAGAAAGGACTGAGAAACCAGTCTATTTTATCAGCAAAACTCTGACTCCCGCTGAAACGAGATACACCAAAATTGAGAAGCTTCTTCTCGCTCTTGTCTATACATCCCAAAAATTAAAATAGTACTTCCAAGCTCATACTATTCGTATTTTGACAAACTATCCACTCCGCAAAATCTTATCCAAGCGCAAAAAATCTCGACGTATCCAACAATGGTCAGTAACCCTCGGGGAGCATGATATACATTTCGAACCACGTCATTCCAAAAAAGGTCAAGCCGTAGCAAATTTTCTAGTAGACTTTCCAGTAGAGGATCTTGATTGGGAAGAAGATTTTATTGGTCAAAAAGATGAATCGCTCACGGACCAGTCAGAAGAAAAATAAGATTGGGTAACAAAGAAATGTTGGCAATTTTTGACTAATGGCTCCGTCGGACCAGCCGGATCAAGAATTGAGATTGTCCTTATTACTCCTTCCAACGATCGGCTTGAAAAATCCATTCGCCTCAATTTTGCAGCATCTAATAAAGGTAGAATATGAGGCATTAATTCATGGCTTGGACATGACACTCATACTGGGTGCAGCAGAGCTCTCTATCTACACAAATTCATTACTAATCGTCAACCATTACACAGGCGTATATCAAACCAATGGGAGAATGGTCGACTATGCTACTGCAGTGGTCGAACGAATGAGCAAATTTCAGACAATTTCTTTAGAGCATTTCCCAAGGGGGGAAAATAGACATGCAGATGCACTCGCTTACCTTATTGGTATCCTTAGATCAGAAGCTCGTTACTTAAAAATTGACATCATTTATAACCCCAACATTAACACCATCGTGTCCAATACCATTAATACTAGGGGCAGCGAGGAGGTTGAAGATGATTGGAGACAACCTTTCATTACATACATCAGACCTCAAAATAAATTCGACAGTCCACTTCCTGAGGATCTTATAGAGCAGCGAAGATTAATTGACAATGCTTGAAGATACATTATTCAGGACAATCTCCTATACAAAATTTTGGTCACTGGTCCATACCTCCTTTGTCTATCTGACAAAGAACCACAACAATTCTTGCACGATCTATACGAAGGCATGTACGGATCCCATGTAGCAGGACGATCTCTTGTAAACAGAGCTTTAACTCAAGGAATGTTTTGGCCTAAGATAAAAGCACAAGCAATCGAATATGCTCGTAAGTGTGATGCTTGTCAGCGGTATGGACCTAAAATATGAGCTCTAACACTCGAGCTACACTCGAGCCAAGTCACTTGGCCATTCAGACGATGGGCTCTCGATCTAGTAGGAGAGTTTCCTACAGTACCAGGAAAACAAAAACATTTCTTAGTTACTACAGATTACTTCACTAAATGGGTAGAAGCAGTCCCGCTGTGCCAAACCCGAGAAGACAAAGTCATCAAATTTATCTGGGAGAACATTATTATCCGATTTGGCAGACCACACCTCATCTGAATCGATAATAGACCACAGTTTGTTGGCTCTAAAATTGTCGCATTCCTCAATGAACACAACATTATTCATTCCTCATCCAATTCTTATTATCTACTGGGAAACGGACAAGCTGAGACTACTAATCAAACTATTGTGGATGACATCAAGAAGCGTTTAGACGACAAAAAGGGTAACTGGGTGAACAAGTTACCACATGTACTTTGGGCCTACCGAACAGCTCCCAGAACAACAATAGGCTGTACTCCATTTTTACTGGCCTGCGGGATTGAAGCCATCATTCCCACTCAATATCATCATCCAATACGTGATCACGAGATGACAGATGAAGAAAACGAGTTTCAGATCGCATGCAATCTGAATTTGATCGAAGAATCACATGATAGAGCCCTTGTAAATCTGGGAAGATATCAGCTTGCTTTGTCCCGATCCTATAACAAGCGTGTTCGACACTAAGAATTCAAAGTCATAGATCTCGTTCTCAGAGAAATCCTACAACACCGCAAAACACCTAATGCTAGAAAATTATCAGACAATTGGGAATATCCTTTTATCGTAACTGGCACAAGTGGTTTTGGATCCTACGATCTCAGCACACATGAAGGGGTACCTATACCTAATCCATGGAATACCCGCCGGTTGAAATTGTATCGAAGATAGAATGCTGTAACATCAGATATTATTCAATAAAATACTTTTTCGTCATCATCCATCATGTGTATTCAATTCAAATATTCTTCTTATCTCCGTATGGTTAGCCCAGTTTGACCTATACCGAGAGAATTGCTACAATAATTACTGCAACATAGCTCTTCAAATCTATACGTTCTCCGAGGGTCGCTTATTGAGTCAATCAGTTCGATCTGGCAGAGATGTACTATACAACTATGCCATATTCAATACATCTCATTACAGTCGCTTATTGATACGCTCAATTCGAACAATAACTGAGACCTATAACATAGCTCTTCAAATCTACACGCTCTTCGAGGGTCGCTTATTGAGTCAATTTATTCAATCTGGCAAAGATACACTATACTGCTATGCCATATTCAATGCATCTTATTACAGTCGCTTATAAATACGCTCAATTCGACCAGTAACTGAGACCTACAACATAACTTTTCAAATCTACACGCTCTCCGAGGGTCGCTTATTGAGTCAATCAATTCGATCTGGCAGAGATGTACTATACAGCTATGCCATATTCAATACATCTCATTGCAGTCGCTTATTGATACACTCAATTCAACTAGAAACTGAGACCTACAATATAGCTCTTCAAATCTACACGCTCTCCGAGGGTCACTTATTGAGTTAATCAATTCGATCCGGCAAAGATGCACTATACAACTATGCCATATTCAATACATCTCATTACAGTCGCTTATTGATACGCTCAATTCAACCTGTAACTGAAACCCACAATATTACTATAATCATATAGCTCAATTTATCTCCATATGATCGTTTATTGGTTCACCCAACTCGACCACACATAAAGATAACAAAACAAAAACTTTTTCTAATCAACATATGACATTCTTCTTTTTTACAGCAAAAACATATTTACACTTGTCTGACTACAATATAAGAAATGCACTTATCTTTCACACTTCGGACGTACAACATTCGAATTTTCCCCAGGCCCAGACAGAAGAAAGGTAGGGAAAGGTATAACCGCATCAACTACAGTAGAAGACGCATTCAACAATTCCATAACTATCGGCATCAGATTATCTATATAAAATAACAGCGCTAGCTGCATATCATACTCCATACCGTGTTCAGACGAAGTAGCCAAAATTGAATCACGCTCTTGTCGTAATTTCTCTACATCAGTATGCAACATAGCCATAGTGCGCAATGTAGCATTATCTGCAGTTAACAACATAACTTCACCAAGCTCGGTCTTCACTTTGGTTAGTTCGTCGTCAAGATCCTTGCATCGATCTGCCAGAATCTTTTTCTCCTACAGTAACGAATCCCTATATTGCTTCGTTTTCTACACATTACGCCCCATCTCCTCCTTCAGACACTGTAACTTATTATACACCTTCTGAGAATACTTGCTTTCATCGTCTGCAGCATCTACCAACCTTTACAACTCCTTACACTCCAAATAGAGCTTCTCATAAACCGTATTACCTTGCAGATAATCCATTTCCAGGGATTGTATTTCCCGCTTTAGATCGGCGATACGTGTGTTACACTTATTGATGGTTTCATTCAGCTTTCGATCTCTTTTGGAACATGCTTCCTCGTGATTTTTTGCACGATCACTTTTTCTCTGACACGAATCTCAAGCCTCACGCAAATCCCAGCTTAACTTTTTCAGACGCTCTCGCATATTACAGAGTTTAGCATCTCGCTTCCTTAAGAGATCAGCATTATCTGTTATTACCGATTGATGATACAACAAATCGATCTTCTATTTTTTAATCATACTCGAAAGATCCAAGACTTGTTGGTTCGCAGTCATGGTTTCCAATTTTTTCTTCTTTAAAGACTCTTTCCACAACTTGGCTTCATTATTGGCAGTCAATATCTCTGCATCCTTACTTGACAACTCTACAGTTATAATATTTAGCCGATTCTACTGCTATAATATATTAGCCTCCAGCTTCGAGTTCAACAAGGTCATATTTTCAACCGCCAACGAGCACTTCTGCAATTCTGCGATTAGTTCTTTATTCTGCTCATCGACATCAGCCTAGAAGAACAAATTACGAATGACATACATCTATCAACAAATATTCATGCAAGCAAGATATATCATTCAACAACATTTATTACAACATCAAGCTATGATGCACAAATCAACTACATTATACAAAGCGCAATTATATGCCACAGTTTAGTTGGCTTATGATGGAACCCTACTACTACTCGCATCTACTTGCAAAGGTTCATCGAAGATTACGACCTCTTGATGTTGTGTATTAGGCCGTGTGCAAGGTAACAAATCTTCCACCTCCTCTTCCTCAGACCCTTCAGCTCGCGGTTTCGAGGTCGAAGCTTCTCTACCCTCATTTCCTTTTGCAAACCACATATTTTCAACTTTATCATTCTCTACTTCAACATCTTTACCACAGCTCGAGATATAACGTCTAAATTCATTTTCTACTCTCTCAAGCTCGCCCCCATAAAATTTGATCACATCAGCTATCTGACGTTCATAGTCTTTTTTAACAACTCATTTTCTCCGCTTTGGAGTAAGGTACTTCTTCAAACGCGATTGGGAGACTTGCAGACGTTTCTGCGTATCTAGTAAACGTACTTCTAACAACTTTACCCTCTTCTCCGAACTCTGCAACAACTTATCACACTCCACATTTTCCCTCTCCAGACACATATTACGTTCTTTACATCGCTCCAGTTCGTCACCAAACATACTTCAGATCGTTTTCTAATTGTGCCTGGACCTATCTATCTTCCTTCTTTATATTGAAGAAAAGGATCCTTATTATTCTTTGCCCCTACAAAAGTCAAGCTCATCAGGAAATGGACCTACACCACCCCATATGATGGATACATCAGCCCGAGCTGAACATCTTTTCACCTCTATACTATGGCGATTACGTGGTTCTTACGCTAAGAATTTTACCCGAGCTGGGTCTGGTACTACGCCTCTCTCAGTTAACAGTTCTAAATAGGCCTCATTCAATCCCCGCTCACTATCAACTTCAGCCTAAAAAAAATGCGTCAAAGACAATAATGACCTTTGACACTCTAACTTATCACTCTCATCTATAAACTGCTTATCCTTAAGGTATTTTTGGAGTAAAATAAACCTATCGCTCTCTTTTCGTAAAACCTTATCCTTCTCAATTTTTATCTTCCCATATCTATATTGCAGCTCAAATAGATCCCTAAAGGTGTTATCAAAGATGGATTTATGAAGACGTCTCTCATATTCAAGTTTATTGTGTACCTGTTGAGTACGATTGATAAAATCCCTTGCTTGACTCCAGGCCTTCTCCATTTCGCTCACTTTCCCCCTCAAATGAACTGCCTCCTACATACACATTATACATTCACCATCAAAGCAACATATATCAATAGCAACCACAAAAATATTCAAGTCTCAGCAAAAATAGTCCTATCACCAATACAAAGGAAAAATTCGACCAAACAAGCCTCAAAACTATGCTACAACTACATAATCAAGAATTAACTCCTGCTACCTCCTTGGTCGTATCATCAGCCACTGGAGGAGCCGGGGTCTGCTCAGAAGGTCGTTCAGCTACTGGAGAGGCATCCTCTTCTGGGAAAATTATCTTACCATACTTCCCAGCAATAGCAAGATTGACATCATCTTTCTTCAAACCCCAGAAGTAAAATGCCCGAACCATACTATTTCGCGCAGCCACCATACTGTCAAGAGCTTTTTTACCATCAGCTTTGAGCTTTTCCTTCAACACAACAATCTCTGTCTCGAACTGCTTCTTCTGCAAAGTTTTCTCATGCTCCAGCTACTCCGACCATAAAGCCTTTTCTTTCTGCAACTGCTCACATAACGCAGTTTGCTCCTTCAACTGTTCAGTCAATGATGCTTTCTCTGCGTCATGCTCGGCACGCTCCGCAGCAGTTACCTTCAGCACCTCCACGACCGATCGCCAAGCAACAGAAACCTGCACCACCAATATAGTAAAACAATATTACAGATCGGATTATTACTTAAACAGATATAATCATCATGCATACCTGTGATATACTGGATTGAATTTGAGTATCTAGGCGTATTGGATCACGCTTCGCCAACTCTAGCGCCTCCTGCTCGATCGCTTTGAGATTGACCCCCTTTGCAGAAGCTCGACAATCTTTCCCGGACTCTTGTTTCTGCCTCTTCAGAGGAGGCGCCACATTTACAGTAGCATCCACTACCTTAGTCTCTACCTACGCCGTCTGCACAAGTGCTGTCACTCAGAAAGGGGCAACGCCCTTTTTCCTCTTGGTCACCGATTTTGGGTACTCGAAGTACCCGCAGTACAGGCAGGAATCTCCATAATGTCATCAAAAGCAGAACCAGAAGTAGCCATAGCTCGATTTTGATGAGCTCGTTGAACTTTTACGACAACAGAGTTCAACCTTTTCTTTTAACGGATACCTAACTCCCCAAGAATTCTGTTGAGTTTATTTCCTTCTCGACTAACGAAGTCGAACAGACTCGATGCATCAGCAACACCTTTGGGATTAGGCTCTGCCAAATCAACAATAAACTATGTTAGCAGCTCGCAACAAGTTAAAGGATGAACTACAGGCAGAATGAAGACACTTACTCTCGTTAAAATTTTTATATATCAGCTCGAGCGCCGGTTCCCCAGACACTTGCATACAATTACCCCGTACCATCACAAGATGGTCATACCAGGGTATCTCAGCAGATTCCAAATTAAAGAATTTTGGCCTCGTCGAATCACTAAACAAGTATCCACTCTTTCGATCTTTCATATATTTAAGCTTATAGTATTTCAAGACATCGTCCGCAACGAACTGTCTCACAATACTACCATCTCTCCATCTCTTGTTAAGGGCTTCACAGACCCTCATCACTTCAAATACATTACCATTTAATTGGCCATGGCAACTCTTTAGATCATTCATTACCCCCTTTTGGAAAAAGGTTATGGGAATGCTCATCCCATATACAACCTGGCTCAGGTAGCAAATGAATCCTTCCTCTACGACCTCTGCACCAGTCCTGTTGTAATAAGAGATATCTATATCATCTCCTATACCCATATTTCTCTTCCACTGATCCAGGAAAGGCACCTGATAGTGCTCTATCTTACAACCTGGTCTCACTAGAGCCCTAAACCACAACCCTGCATTCATCACATAATTGCTCAGTCTACATTCTCGGGATACCTAAAAAATTTCCCAATCTCAATCTCCACATGTAATTCCCCATCCTCCCCAGAATGAACAGCTGGCATATCAACAACAATGGTACCACTCTCCTCTACATCATCTATAGTCCTACCAGACGATGATGATTCCTCACTGGAGGATACAACCATTTTACTACTGGGTTTTGAATTTTTGGAACGCATCTACCACATACAGGAAAAGTCTGTTTAAAGTTTATACTAAAGCAGGACTCCTCCCTCAGCCTTACCTAACAAAGTATTCAAACTACCATCTACCATGACAAGCAATAAACAACAAAAATGGTAGAAACAGGATTACTAACCTGTACTAGAAGAGTAGCAGTCGTCATTTCCGGTCACCACTCTTACTTCAGACGGCAAGACGACGGTTTTCCCAGCAAAATTACAATTTAATGGTGGACTACGATCGAAGTTTGAAGAATTTTTCTCTTAGAAATGCTTCTTTCTCTCTTTGCAACTGATTGTGGCTTAAGAGAAGACGAAAGACAAGCTTTTATATTATCCCTTAGTTTCTGTAACGATGGCTCTTTAGGATGTGTATCAACATCATCTCTCCTAGCAGGCATGTCTTTTCGTTTGCTTTCATAATGATTTTTGGAGTAACGTGTTCAGTTATCACGTCCGTCTCTCTCCTCTACCATTATTAAGGACTCACTGCCCAAGAAGATTTGTACATATCATGTAGCACGATTACTTACATGCAGCAACAACCTTCTGCGACTGTACGATCCTACTATACTATTTATAACATGAGTGCCAGTTCAAAACCCTAGTACAGCTTTTTCCAGCTGTCACTTATCTTACTTTTGATCTGACAGAAGCATAAAATCAATAACAAATCCTGCTACAATTATATTTCATTTAATCTTTCTCATCGATACATAAAGTGATGACAAAGCGACCTCAATACAAACAAATAATTTTAATATGGTCACGCATCCGACCTTGCATATAATTACAGACGAATGGTTCTCTTCACCATATGGACTAATTTCCCTACCAGCAGCTCCCTCATCCTCTCTAGCAAGCTTATCCAGCACGATTTCTCAAACTTCTACCTTGCATAGCTCTACATCTAGCAGAAGTTCGAAATATACACCACATCAGAAGCTGTGACCAAGTTCCATACCAGGATCATCAATTGTTCAAGTTGTCTATGATGATACTCTTACAATAAAAGCTTATATCACACACGAAAGATATTATGGTCGACAACAATATATCTCAATAAGGCATCAAATATATAGTACGATCTACACAGTTCACATATACTCCATCCAACTCAGCAACAATTCGATCTAAATTTTTTTGACCTATGTCATCTTTGACTAGTTTGACAATTATTCCACGGAGTCCTACAGCAGTTCATTCAAGCAGTTTCAAATACTTACAAGACAAGATAATAAAGTTCGAGTTTATTATTCAAGACAAACAATTTACAAGGACAAATACTTCAGTCAGTTCAAAAATCAAGATTACAAGTTCTACAGACAAATATTTCTTTTACAAAGAATAACCGACCTTACACATGATAGTGCAATACTTGAGCAGAAACAATGGCGGGTCCAGCAGAAGAACTCAAAGCCCAAGAGGTGGAACTGGAGTAAGGTAAATGACAAAGTTAATCTCACCACCCCTCCGTAATCCCCACCATCTCCCCAACTACTGAAGACGAAGGACCACCTCCACCATTACAGCACCCAATCCTTCACAGGATATCGACAATACTTCACAGACGATACCCCAGCCTTTTCATCTTCTACCGCCACCGTATCCTTTGCAAGCAGCCGCAAACTGGACCGATGGTGCGCAACAAATAGGGCCACGTAGTGGAAGCGCCACATTTGATGAAAGTCATCCTCTTCCTCCTCTATCTCTTCCCACGTCATCCCATGAAAAGTTGGAAGAATAGGGATTGGGGTTGGCAGAGAGAGACTTTGGCTCCCAAAATAGCGGGTTTGCAGAATCATCATCTTGTTCTGAACTCTCTCCTCATACGCCTGACGACGAGTAGACACCATCGCTACTACTTATGCAAATCCAGGTGACTGACAGGTTGAACCAGGATGAACAGTAAAAGCAACTGGTCACCATTTTTTATATAACAACAACATTTAATGTAGGCCACGACTTCCAAGAAAGTCTTTATCACAAGCACACATCTCAAGCAGTATTTTTGGGAGACCCAACAGTCAAAACAATTATACCTCCAGATACTTAGGAATCCATCAATGCAGATTTTAAAGCGACTAGACTTTTCAACTAATACTACTTGCTACACACGTTTCTCATACTATTGGCTGAGAGGGGGCAGTTGTAAGGGCTTATTTCTAATCCTCTTATTAAGCCCGATATTCAAGCTCACATAGTTCGTATAAAGATATTGATAACCAACCAAGGACAGAGAGCAAGCAAATTACAATATAGACGGCCTTACCTACAGTTCGAGGATATTGAAGCATCTAGTAACATCGCACTGCAGAAGGCACTCAGATATCCATCAACAGATCGTATACATACGACCTTCGCTAGAGATCACATCTTCACTAATAGTCCAAAGTTACAGCTAAGATCATCAAGAGATCCATTACAAGATCAACAAGTATCAAATAACAAGACATTACAAGAGATCTCATAAAAGACTCATCAAACCTGATATTATAACGTTCCTTATTAAAGCAATAACGGTCATATTATAAGACCTATAAAAGAGACTTGGAGATCAGGATCCAGGACGGCTATTATCATCTACATAACTCTTAGAGAAAGTGATCCCTACCAAAACTCAAATATCCAATCTCTTTTTCTTTGCAATAGCTAACATCTATATAAACACCATTCTTTCAGAAATCCTCAGGAGAGGTCGTGGTTTTTAACCTATTCAGGGGTTTTCCACGCTAAAACTTATGTTAATTGCTTCTAGTTCCTAGTTAATATTCCATATTTCAAGGGTGTAAGGCACTATCTTCGTCCAATACGAAAATAGGCTATTACATATAGAGTATACAAAATGTAATTAGTTATTATCAACATTCAACATGCAACATGCATGTCTTTTCAACATGCCTCTTGGTTATGTGGGCTTTTAGACCAAGCCCAACTGGCCCCTAACCCCTATTCATAACACTTTTTTTTAATTTTATCAAATTTAAGGAAAATTGGCTGTTAAGGTGTGTACAATCATGGCAGATGCATCTTAATTTGATTGTTTATGATACTAGGCCAAAATTGCATCAGCGTGAGTTGTAATTGGAAAATTCTAGAATTTCGAGGATTGATTATGGGAAGATTAGCTAAAATTGGGATTACAGAGGCTTCAACTCGTCACATTGGGTGGGAATTCAAACTCAGCCTCAATAATGGGCTAAAATCCTAAATTCCTCTTAGCTATACAGAAGTAGTGAAAAATTCACTAATTAGGGCTAAAATTGGAGCCACAGATACAACATATAAGACTAATATTGTAAGATAGTCATCAAATGGCAATTCTAGGCTGAGATATCATAAGCCTGATTTTAATCCTGTTGAAGGCAGATTTGTTGTAAAGTACCTTAAGAAAGTCATTGAGGAAGAGATATAAATCTGGAAAGATACAATTGTTGGTGATTTTGTAGGTACATATGTTCCATTTGTTGGATATCAAACACTCTAGCAATCACATACATATATAGAAATCTAAAAACATTATATGAGAGAAAAGTAGAGCTTTATTGATATGATAAACCAAAAGGTTACAACGGCATAAAACCCTATTAGTTGTATATAACCCTTTTAAAACTCTCCTCATAAACCCTAGAGTATGTGGGGTAGTTAGGAGCCTTGTAAGACACCTCAACCCAGTTGGGATCCCACCTTGGGCTGGATCAACTCTTAACACTCCCCCTTGGGGTACTCCATACCAGGATGACTTACCCCATTGGGCAAAAAGTTGTAAGTTGTACAAGGAAAAAGTACAATCCTATGCCTTGTATGGGTTGTGGACGCGTATACATTGCCTCATCAAAACCTCTAGTGAGTAAAACTCCTTGGGAGAAAAACTGTACTATTAGGAAAATAGTACAATACGTATGTGTCTACGTTAGGTCGGGACTACTCTCCTTGACATTGATCTCCCGCAAGATGTATCTCTTCAAGATAATGATGAATAAAAACTTTTGTATGCCGATTCCGTGTACCAGTTGCTTGAACATAAATGGTGCAAGAGTCTTCGTGAATAGGTTCGTAAAGTTGTCTTCTAAAATGTCTTGAATAATATCAATCTCATTCGCCTTTTGTAATCCATAAGTATGGAAGGACTTCTGTAAATTATGCTTCATTCTGTCTCTATTGATAAAGTCACCATTGACTTGAATGATGTAAGCCGAGTTGTCTTCATACAGAGTCGATGCTTTATCTTGGATAGAAGATGCCACAACTTCAGTTGATGTGATGTATCTTGGAGCGGAACCATCATTCCCTGCCAGCTTCATGAAGTATAAGAATCTCTCGTGGTTTGAAAATGTAACAAATGCTGTCTGCTTCATTGATCTCCAAGAGTTTGTTGTATCTTAGTAGATAAACATATCCATTTGGCAATGTCCTTTATGTAGTTCTGACAAGTATCCTGCATCGGCGTACCATATAATTTTAGGTTTACCATTTTTAGGTAGAACAAACCCCAGTCTTTCGTACCGATCAGATACCTCAAAATGTGCTTGATCTCCTTTCAGTGCCTTAAGGTTGGAATAAAACTATGGCAAGCAAAATAGTTTAATGCGAATGAGTCATTGGGTCTAGTATACCTAACTAACTATAACAAAACACCTCCTAGCTATAACGTCATGGCCCTAGGAGTTTCTCCCCCCATTAGGGTGGTGGAAGATGTCGTTGTCCATATCTAAGTGATGGACGGACAATAACCCACTTAACACCGTGTCTTGCACCATAACTAAGTGTTAGATAACTCATCTGATATAAATTATTTGGTGTACGTGTATGCCACTACCAAGATATTCGATCTGTAAATCGAGATAATTCATAGTTTCTAAGGTCTTTTATTTCAAATTTCTTCCTAAGCTATTCGACGGCTCTCAGGATCTTTCCAGAGTTCCAATGATATCCAAATCATTTAGTACACTGTTATGATGACTTAAGCCAATATCTATGTTCTTAGTGCGAGCGCATGGCAAATAAGACTATTTGTAAAGTCCTGACCTTCAAATACTTAGTCAACTTACTATATTACATGGGCCCTGATTACTTTAAGACAATAATAACTTTTCCAATTTTATTACGTACGCACCTCGTGTGTGTTGGGCCTAATCACTTATAGAAGCTCATACCTCAATGGGTGGCTTCATGTAGATATTTGTATCTAGTTTTCCATATAGATACGCGATAATTACATAAGATGCATGTCTAGCTTGTCCTTGACAACTGGCAAACTGATCAGTACCAAAACGTTATAGCGTCCATAACTGGATAATAGGTCTCATTACAATCGATGCCAGGTTTCTTAGGGAATTCCTTGGTAACTAGTCTTGCCTTGACCTAATTATCTTTTCGAATTAATCATATTTCCATACCACACTACAATAAATACAGGTTTCAACGTCATTTATTTAATGATAAAACCTTACGACGCTATTTTTCATGCAGACGTAGAAAGCAGTGACGTGATTGCTGTTACAGAATTAACGTCATTTCCAAAAATTACATGAGAAGTACATAATAAATTGACGCCATTGCATTGAATATCACATGAGTTTAGTAACAACGTCACTTAGTTATGTCAAGTACAAAGTGACGTGATAAAATTTTAAAAAAACAATGTCAGTTATATAGTGACGTCAATAGGTAAAAGAGGAAGCAACAACGTCATCATTTAGTGACGTCAATAATTAAAATAGGAAATAACAACGTCATCACAAAAATGACTTCTTTAGTTTACAATAGAAAAATAATATATTCTTTTCTAGGAGCTCAACATTATGTGCATTGCACATGCTTGAGTTTGAGTTGTAGGCATTAGACATATCTCAAATGTTTATAAACCTTCATGGTTAAAAATACATTAACAAACTCAACTTAAGAACAAAAATTAAATCAATTTCCTATTAATATATGGTTATATAGGTACAATTATTGGGAATAAATTAATGATACAACATATTACTATCCTCTAAGTCGATTAATTGTGAATCAAATAAAGTACATATAATTATTGGAAAAGCTTTCATCGACCGTATTATTGTTTTCTGACCTGCAACAGAAATAGTATTACTTCAATGTCATGCATCACTATACCATAAAACTTGTCTTCCCCTAACTCGAAAGGCTATATCAAATACCTGTTACTTAGAGGATCTAAATTATAAGCTCCACAGAAAAATGACAAATTAAAGGGAATACAACAGTTAGAAGGGGTGTATCAAAATTTTTCGACGTAGTTTCCTTAGCGTCGAGGTTACTTAAAACCTGTAACAAACAAAAGAGGAAATTAAAAAGATGAAAACGACAGATATATTAAGTCTTAAAGAATACAACCAAACTAACATACTAAAAGGAAAATTCCAACAACTGGAAAAAATAATATTGCGGTAGATATAAAAACGAGGCTGAACTGAGATTAAGCAAAGTAGTTCCTAACCCGGAAAGTAGTAAATGCATGTAAACCATTTTGATATGCTCCTCACTAAGACCATAACCCGAACTTCTATTCAAAACACTTTATCTGTATATTACCGAACCAATGCTCCAATTATGCTTACATCAAGTGATGAACATTGATGCAGATACCCTCCGTCCACTAACTATTTCTAGTCGTATAATGTATTTGTCTAATCCACACATGATCTCAAGATACTCTACAAAATTGGAAATGCAGCAGTATGGATTAGGAAATAAGTTGTTGTATATAAAGAAAGCTTCTTAAAATAGTTACAAAAGAAGTTCTTAATTCATAAACAAGATAAGAATATAATGCTTAAAGCTTCCATAGAAACAACAAAGTTATGTTTTCAGGGATAATTGCATACCTTCATTGAAGAAGTTTGAACAATGTTTTATTTCTCAGAAGAATGATTTCTGGTATTTGGAAATGATTAGACAAAATGAAACTTGAAAGAAGATTATATAGGAGACAAAAATGGATCAATAGACATGAAAGACTAGCTCTTATTGTTATTTGATAAATGATCAGCGAAAACTTATTCACGTTGAAAGGAATTCTTTTAGCATTGAAACCTGGTCGCCGTGGATTGGGTAGTATTACGCACTGCTCTGCATCAAAAGCACAGTAGACATGATCGGCCTATCTTTTGTACATTGCTGAATATGCAAGAGACCTCACAAAGTCCCCTTCGGTGTAAAGTGGATGATCCAAGTTTGAGTCATTTGGATCACATGAAAAGTCTAAAAGATCAGAAACACTATACTCCTCATCCACAACAATGGAATTATCTGACAACCCAACATTCCCAATAGGTTCACGAGCGAAAGAATCTAAACTAGAAGGTATATCAGAATCACATGTACCGCACTTAGGTTTCCTTTGTTTACCAGGCAACTTTATCACATAAGTATTTACACCCAAGTCTCAAATGACCTCCAGTACTAAATCCCTCCATAGTGATTGATCGCGGCAAGTCCAATCAATATTTAACATCTTAAATTCCTCCTTAGCTCGCACCTTAGTCCATATCTCCATCTCTGAATCAATATTCGAAAAATCCTCCACATGCTCTCCAATTAAATCAAGAAATACTCAATTCCCACGAGGCGTCCAGCACCCCAATGTTTCATCCCAATCTTGAGTAATCCGTATTTTCTCTACAAGAGATACTTGTAGTCTTGGAAAAACACCAACCTGTCCTTCGAATCCTTCTCCTGGTCAGAGATCACACCTTCCCGCTACAAGTTATTGAAATAAATATCTACACATAATCGATAATCTAGAGCCACTTTCTCAACAAGTAACGAGGCACATGCCTTATCAATCAGTGATAGTATTTTGGTGTCACTACGATATCTTCACCTTCAATTGCAGATGAAACATGAATCCCATTAGGGTGTGTTCCATAATTTTTCACCATACCTTACACGTCGGATCATTTTATCGCAAGCAGTGATAAACCTCGGAAGCCACAACCCTTTCAATCCTTCACTTGCACTCCTCACCTACAAAATACCAAATTTTCATCATCAATAGCCCAATAAATACCCAAAAAAATTAGATAACAAAATCATATAAACCCCATTACTGCATTCATCATTGATTACAACCCCATGCAAGTTTTCAGAACATTAAGCCTTAAAAAAGCAACTATTCCACTATTGATACAACCAGGGGCGGAGCCAGAGATTTTGGAGTGGGGGTGCTTGGGGTTCTGCCCCCGAATTTTTTTTTTGAAATTTAAGGGGTATTTTGGTAATTTTACGTGTTTTAATTTCTAAATGCATATTCTCTATAACAATATCGCAATTATTAATCTATCAAGATAAAACATAAAAAATAGTATGTTAAAACAGACTAATAATGCCATTGATATTTTCAAAAATGATTTCCGAAAATATCAAACAAGATAAATATCTCGTCAAGTTTGATAAAGATGCATGAACAAAAAAAATCAAACTTTAGGTTCCATACCAGAGAGTCAGAGTGGATCCAAATCAACATTTAATTCCCTTTGAAAGTTACGCCTTCCGTTTCTTCATTTTCTCAAAATCATCAATTAGTGAGTTTGTACTGAACTGCGCAGCAATTTCTTTCTCTACATAGACAAGCAGACTATCTTCAAGATATGCATCATCCATCTTGCTTCGAGTAGAAGTCTTTATTAGCTTCATTGCAGAGAATGTCCTTTCATTCGTCGTCGTCGAAACTGGAAGAGTCAATACGAGACGAATTACTTTATCTACAAGTGGGTAACTTGTTGATTTTCTGGTACTCGCCATTACTTGACAAAGTTGCGTAACAGTTGACAAGTATTTCAACTCAAAATTCACGGTGAAGTTATTTTGGTAATGTTCCAATTCATACGGTAGTTTTCTTATCTTACTCTCTGTAAAATCCCCAAGGTAAAACTTGCTTACTAGCTTGTAGATATCATCAATATTAAAAAACTTATAATCTTCTCTAGGACTCAAAGCTGAGCTAAGACTCAAAAGCTCCATATTGCGATCATTGAACCGAGTATTTAACTCTTCCAACTGTTTATCCACTGCTTCGTTATAGATGTCAAATAGGTAATGATGAGCATTTGAAACATGACCTTGTTGATGATGAAACCGCCCGCCCCCCGCAAGATAAAGACTATTCATATCCGGAATGTAGTTATCTTGTTTTACGCAAAATATTTTTACCTTCTTTAAAAGAGCTTCCCACCCATTGTCTCTAAATTTTTGGATAAAAGTTTTGGTAGATCAAACCAATTGCATGGCATTTACAATATCTTGGCTTTGATTTTGCAAATGTTGGCGCAAGTTATTGGTAATTGCCATAGTTTCTTCCATAAGATACAAAATAAAGACGAATTCAAAAGATCTTACGCTTTCATATGCTGTAGTTGCATCCCCCTTTTGCTTATAATTGGTTCCCTCATTCATAACCGTTTTAAGAACTTTACAAGTTGAAGCAAACATCTTTATCAAGCTTGATATGGAAGAATAGTGTGAGCCCCACCGTGTGTCTCCTGGTCGTTGCAAATTTCCAATTTGATTAAGCCAGCTTCCAGACTCGAGTTCACCGCTAGCGATTAAATCTCTAATGTCATTTGCATGTGCTGCCTGTAATTCTCCAAGACGTTTGGTGGAAGAGCTAGCAATGTTTATGGCAAAAACCATCTTCTCAAAAAATTGGAAAACAAGAATTACTTCTTTTGATGTAGAAACTAATGCTAATTGGAGACGGTGAGCATAACAATGAACGTAATGCGTGTATGGACATTCATTCAGAATCAATGCTTGTAAGTAGTTCCATTCCTCTCTCATATTGCTAGCTCCATCGTAGCCTTGCCCTTGGATGTTTTGAACAGTAAGTTTATTTCTAACAAGAAAAGCTGAGATCTCATTCTTCAATGTCAAAGCCGCAGTATCTGGAACATGCACAAGGCCGATAAAAAGCTCTTGCACACAACCCTTTGTATCCACAAACCTTAATACAATGCCCATATGCTCTTTCTTAGACTCATCTCTTGATTCATCAACCATAATACAGAATTTACTGTCACCAATTTTTTTAAGAATAGCATTTTGTACTTTTTTTGCAAGGACTTGCAAAATTTCTTTCTGAATCTGATGTGAAGTATATTTCGCAGTTGCTGGAGCATTTTCCAACACATTCTTTCTAACATCTTCATTGTAAGAACCAAGTAATTTTAGCATCTCTAAGAAATTACCACGATTTGTAGATTCTAGGCTCTCGTCGTGACCTCTAAGTGCACACGCTTGAAATGTTAACCACCGGATAGAGTCTATGGAGGCTTTAACTCGTAACCTGTTCTTGTCAACTAGATCTAAATCTGCTTTTTCAAAGTGGTATTCAATGTCTTGTAGCAGCTTCATAAGTTCGTCACAAGCTTGTACAGCTGAATTATGTGCAGAGTTGACTTGTCCAACATGATTTGAGAATGTATCTTTAGCTTTCCACCAACTCAGAAACCCATCAATTGTAAATGCAGTCGACCCTTGACGATTGATGTTACTTTTATTTAAAACAAAGCACGGTAGACAATATGCTTTATTGGTTTCTTCAGAATACTCTAACCAAGTTGGAAATAGCTGAAACCGCAATTTTTGAAATCGGCGTTGATGCTTTGGATTTGCAGATTCGGTTAATGGATACACATCTTGTATGGGTTGATAAGGCCCAAACTTAATGTAAGCGCGTCGAATTTCATCACGTTGGCTTATAGGACAATCATAAATCTATCAACGTAAACTAGGTTCCCGTTGCAAAGAATTTGTGTCAACATCTTCAGGCTCGATTCGTGCACGTTTTGGAGAGTTCTCATGACTCTCAATGGCTTCTAAACTTGGAGATAATAAATTAGTCTCCAAGATCTGATTTTCAATGATGTTAGAGCTTAGAGATATTGAGTTGCCCTCGAAATTTGGAGGTTCTTGATCTTCAACAACATTTGTACTAGGAGATGAGGAGTTGGTCTCTAACCTTTTACGGGCAAGTTTATTGAATAATGCGTGGAGAGTTATTTGATTTTTACTCATAATGATCTTGTACATAATATACGATAAGAAATAACCAAACAAATAAGATAAATAGATCGATACACAAACTTAATCGTTAAGGCGATAAGGATTTTCAATATTCTAAACAGGTGAATTCTCATTTGGATAATCTGAATTGGATAATCTGAAATTGAATAATCTGAATTGGATAATCTGAAATTTGAAAGTGGACAATCTGAAATTAGAGTGGTGAAGGTGTTACCTGTAATCAAGAGCAATATCAGATGAATTCTCAATTGTTGAAATCAACCAATAATCTGGAATTGGACAATCTGAAAACTGAAATCTGAAATTTGAAACCTAAAATCTGAAATCTGAAATTATACAATCTGAAATTGGGCGGACGAGCGGTGAAGTGGTGAAGGTCGAAGGTTTGCGTTTGATGAAGAGAGAGTGATGAAGAGATGATGATATTCCAGCCAAAGAGAGAGTTGTTTTTTTTTTCTTCTTCTTATGTGGGTATACACTAAATATATAAAAGGTAAATCTAAAAAAAAAGTGGGGGTGCCGGGCACCCCCTAGCCCCCCCTAAATCCGCCCCTGGATACAACAATCTAAATAGATACCTAAACCAAAATCAATCACACAAGAATCCCAAAAAGAAGAAAGCAAATCATACCCATTAGCACATTGACTATAAACAACAATCTTTTTAACTTTCTAACCCCAAAAGATTCAAAAAAGAACAACCCAAGCATCAAGCTAAACCAAAACAGAGCACCCCCAAACAAAAACTAAACTAAAATCAAACACAAATCTAATTTACACAAATATTTACCTCAACTTTCTCTCTAATGAGTAGCTTTCGAGTACATTGTCCCCTCATGTTTCTCTTATAAACCTTTTCTTTCGAGTACATCTTCAAATTTCCTTCTTGATTCTCCAAGCCTAGAGTAAGCTCCACCTCCATTCCATCAACCTTACCCAAAGAAGCAGCAGTCATCAGTTTCCCTTTTTTAAAAGATACGATGCAACTGAGAACATAATCATATATAATTATTGATCTCCATGACTCCAATTATTTAGGTCTACAATCATTTGAGATATCCAATTGCCAGGGTTAACTGCAATAATTGTTCAGGATAACTCAAATAACTATTTGAGATATCTCATTTTTGATACCCGATCATCTACCTCTTTCTTTGACCTATTTTTTATACCAAATAGTTACTCATCTATAATAGTTAGTAAACACTTATCCACCGTGGCACACTTAATTAAACATGTAAAAATATCTCAGAATTAACAATCTGGTTGTTAATGAGCAAGTCATCATAAGTGTGCATGCCAAGATTAGAGGTACAACATACATAGAAACATTCCTGAACTAACCACATGGTTGAAAATACATGAGACTTTGTCCCCAATAGCTAAGTTTAACATATTTGTCTTTCAAGTTTCAACAATGTCGACCCACCTCTTCAAATATGAAGTTGTTATCTTTTGACGGAGGGGGAACCAAGTCCAGGACAATACCATCTTTCAAATGTCACACTAATCCAATAAGATACCAAAAAACTTCATTACAAACATTCAAGGAATGAAGTATAACTTAGCACTAAGTCAATGTTCTGAAAGGCAATTTACCATGTCAAGGATTAGTATGACTAAATTCTAGCCTCACATATTTTGAACTTTGTAAATGATATATCATATCCCCTAGAGTGACAACAACAATGTGGAACATTGTTCTTAAAGCTACATCTTGCATCTACACAAAGAAAAAAAATACTATCAGTATAAGAAAAGGTGTTCTCATTAACATAAATGATCCAACTATGAAACCTATGGTTTCGAGAGTAAGCAAATAGTGTACTATGCTTTCTTATCCAAAGCTCATCAAACCCAGCCCTCAAGTAGCAATAACATAATTGGAAGAAAATCAAGTATTATTCCCCTATAAACATAATTACCTATTTAGAACGTAACATTATAAAATTAGCAAAAAAATAATAATTAAATCCTTCATTCATAAACTAGGAATTTCAATCAAATCGATAAAAAAAAAACCAAATTGAGGATTTTGCTTACTTACTTCCATGCATTCTTCTTTGTCGATTAGAGCTAGACAATCCTGAAATCGAAACTTTAAAGCTTGAAGTAGATTTTTGCAAGGCTTTAGAGAAGGCTTTAATCTCAAATTAGGGTTGTACTGACCTCTCTCAGGTAATAAAACATGAGATTCATCACTATGGCAGATTGAAATTCCTTTTATAGGTCAGCAAAATCCCTCTTATTCTTCAATTGGATAAATTGGGCAATAAACCCTAATTGAATTTACCATAATTTTTACAAAAATTTAAGAGATGTACTTACATATTTAAAATATAGCCATTTGATTGCAGATTAGGGCTATAAAAGGCACACAATTGATGAAGAATATCTCCATAACACCCTCGATCTCTAGCAATTTCTTCAATTAGGATCGCAGGCCATCTATTCATGAAGAACTCCAATTAGAGCTGAAAGACGCCGATTTGAGTTGAAGGACTTCGATTGAATGCTATTTTCTTTTAGTTGTGTGCTAGAAGCCAAGAACCCATCCAAGCTTTCACTTTGCACGTGTTTAATAGACCCCCAACATTTTTAATAAAAGTCATTAGCAAAATTGATGTTGTATGCAAGGAAATAGTTAGATATGTTAGGAGTTGGGTTCATCCCAAGCTAGGAACCCAACAGGGTTGGGGTATCCTATTAGGACTCCTAACAATATCATAAGCCCGATTGGGTTATGAGGAGAGTTTGAGTAGGTTAGGTAACCTTTGTTGTAGGGTTATCTTTATATATCTCTGTATTAAGTACAGAAAACAGGATGATAAATCAATAAGAAATCTTTTTTCTCTCTCTCCTTTTGTTTATACAATATAGTACTATTATATTGCTCTAGATTGATTATCTCTCAACACGTTATCAGCATGCAAGCCCTAGGAACAAAGAGAGTTAAAAATTAACTTATAACCAGAGTTTTCAGGGGAACTAAGCGATCAGGAGAAGATGTATTTTACAATTTTTTGAATACATTTGATCTCTTTCAGATCTATACTATATGATAGATTATCATGGTTCAAAAGCATATTTTTCCTTTTTTTTTGGATTAAAAATTAGGGTTTTTTTGTGATTTTTACCCTTGATAAATGGCTATATTCATACTTGTATATATTTCTTTGTGGACATCGGATAGAGGCGAGACCACTTTGGTTGGATAGCCTACTCCGAGAGATTTCTGAGGGTATATGGCACGTATCTCGGAGATATCCCAATCACCGAGAATAATACATTGAAACTAGGCAGTTTCACGACCAAAAATGACATTATTTTTGTCGATGACGTCAGCATGATAATAAAATATTAAATTTTATTTTTGAAAATTATCTAATGTGACATCATCATTATCCACTGTGATGTTAGCAGTGACACGTGTCGAAGATACGTGACATGCTGACATGGTATGACACGTACGTGACATTCTTGGCACGTGTGTGACACGCGTTGTGGCACATGGCAATCGCTAGACTGTCACCGACCAGTCACTGAAATATTCATCGGATGGCAACTGGAATGGTCATCGGAGCAGTGACGTAGCAGACATGTGCGTGACACGTGTATAGCCCGTGTGTGTGGCACATGTGACTTGTGCGTGCATGGCGCGTGGCAGACCGGGTCAGACCAAGTCAACCCGGTCTAGGCCTTGACCCAGATCGAGTCTGACCGATCCAGACACTAAAATGATTATAAATAACCTAATTTTTGGTTAAATTGAGCCCTATTTTTTTTGAAAAATTTAGATTGACTGGACCTACCCCGTGGGGGACCCATTTTGAATTTTTTTTGGGAATAGGTGCCTCGTATAGGAATATTGGCTCACTTATATATGATATAAGTACAAGGTGTAATACATATTTAAATATCTTACGATAGCTTATAATATATTACTGGTATTCCCCTAGGATACTAATTATCATGATCAGGGATCACTGATAATACGAAACCAGGATTAATTTAGCATACAACTGTGTGTCATATCTAAATTACAGTTAATTGTCATGGAAAAATTACTTGAGCTCAATTGGGAATTGACTTTATCTTATTTCTAAAAACTTAGTGTCTGAGGAACTAATTTTTCCTATCTAGGTATAATTAGGTGTTACAAGATAACATTTAGAGGTATATAAGCATTAATAACAACCTATAGTACCCTAGAATGTTAGTTCAAAGACAAGCATAATCAAACTATCTTGTGAACCAATAGACTTCGGGATGAGACTACTTGTCAGCTAAACATCAAATACCCCTCATATTCGCAGCAAATGAATTATTTGGCTAGAATATATAGACCTTTTGAGAACTTGAGGGCTTGGAAGTCCCTAGTTTTTAGAATAAGAATAATACACATCTAGTGGTTTTGAATAACAATTTTGGCTAAGATTAATGCATATAAGATTAAGATCATCATTTTTACAGGGTAAAATTTAGGATTTAATTATTAGAAAAGAATTTCATGAGTTTTAGAATATGAACAGGGTTTAACTATAACATAATTGGGAATCAGTTATTTATCTTTATTCTGAGTACTATGATATATCTTTAATGCAATTGATATGTTTATCAAGTACTACTACTGGTATTGATCTACATGCATAATAGATGTTGGTAACACTAAGAACATTAAGTATTTCCCATACTGTAATTTTTATATCAGGTACCAATAAACTTGACCTATATGGATACTGAAATCCATCTGCTATTGTAAAATATGGAAAAGACTATTGTTGAGAACAATTGGTCTCTAAATAACAAAGTAGGAGCTTTGTTTGGCACCCTCGCCTCTATATTCAGGAAGGCCTGATAATGGATTAACTTATACTATGATAGTATATATTATACGACTACGACATAATTTTTATTCGGCAGTGCAACTCCACTATAATCTCACATGGAGAAATAGCTGAGGTAAATAGAGATATTGAGAATATTCTATTACAATTTCTATGCTTCAAATATTGCGCTTTCGAGGTAACATTTAATAGATTACTGTGCACACATACCTAATTCACGTTTTCCTCATTTATGAGCAAAACAATGAGCTACTGGTTACGAACCTTAAGCTTATGCCTACTAAAAGTAAGTATGTGACAAGGTCACACAATATTGGGTCTAGTGATAGGGGAAGTTACAAATAGGGTCGCAACTGTAGATTAATGAGAGGTGGTAACAACGACGAGATTCAATTTTAGCCATCAATAACCTGAGGCAAGGGGAATAAGAAGTTCACCAATAGAGCAAAATGTAATTGAAAGAATTCTAAAATGGATACGAGATAGTCGGGTACGGGATTGCAAGGTACCCCAGACGATCCAAAAAGATCAGCCCCATACTTATCATGTGATCGCAGCTAGCACAAACCACGCTATGGTAGAGTCTGCCACTTTAGATTCCTCGCATGATACCAATGCAGTATTGGATTAAATTCTAAGAATGCACAGTAGTAAATTCTCAATAGATGAATGATGCCACCTAGAGTGCATTGCCAAGTAGTAACTTTACTTGTTGAAGTAGTAGTTTTGCTTTATTAGTTCTATCATTGACAGTGTTGGGAACTTTTTAGTGTTTAGTTTAATATAATTCTCGTGACATGTACTGGTTTAGTATCCCGTCTATGTGAGATTGTTCTTTGATTTTATTTTGTGAATTTATTGCTTAGAAAGTAGTTAAATTCCATGTATGATAATTGATCTACTATATACAGCTAGTCTATGGATTTATCTGCTCATTGAGCATGACCGATAATCGAATGAGTGACGACACATGTCTAAGAGACATTAGTACAACGCACTTGATCCTTTTGAGATATGAATATATTTCTTGCCTAACCTTATGCATTGGGGATGACACAAACATTATTGGCACGACCAATATGATAGAACACACTGAGTGCGTCATGCTATTACTCTCTAGCGGTACGATACAGGGTATCTAGTCCACTTTATAAACTAGTAAATCCAGCTGGATTTTACTGAGTTTAGGGAGATACATGGTAATACTTATCGCGTAATGACTATTTGAGAACATGACAAACACGGTTTTGTACATTTACTCCATGTCTAAAGATTAGAATACACTATTGGAGCGGTTTCCAATACACTTCTCAGGGCTCGGATAGTGAGGAGGATTGTCGGGATTACATCTTAACTTTCCTTAAAAGGAGATAAGATCTAGAGAGTACATGTAATGATAATTTTCAAGGAAAGTCTATTATTTTATCATAGTATGACCAAGGTGGAGTGGGATCTCCAACCTTTGCTTCAAACGCATCCATGGAGACACATGTGGACATTTTCATCCACATAGTGGCCCACTTGAATATTTATGGTCATAAAAGATGCATCTAGGAGATGGTCTTACATTGCATACTCAAAAAATCTAGGAATGCAACATTAAAACGAATTCTCACTAAGATTATTCGATCACAGGCTCAGTTCCTAGATTAACCGATCAAAGTCGATCGATGCGACTTGACGGGGGTTTGGGAGCTGGACTCATAAGCTTTTGATGATTATTTTACCGCTAAATGTGATAGATGATTGAGCATCGTGAGTACCCCATGTTGAGAATCGAGGTAGCTACTCTCTCTTCTCATACAAGAACGATATGCAGAAATTGCCAGCATAAGAAGTAAATCAACAAAGAACAATAAAGAACACAAGAATGGTTCCTAGAGGAGGGAAGTGGAAAATCCTTGCGGATGAAAAACTACTTCCTTCGAACAATTCACTATGATATCAAACATGTTACAATGATCTCTCAAGCTTTAAAAGAGTATCTTTAAACCCCAGCCTCTCTAAGGTTAAACTCACCAAAAAGATAACTAACAAAATAGCTAAGTCCTCTTTATATACTAGAGGACCAAAAATATAAGTAGTACGAATTTTGAGGCAGAACTCTAACATCTAAGGTAAACCTATGCCAAGCTCGTTCGAATGAATCTAAGCTTGTTCGAACGACTTTGCGACAGTTGGTCTTTAACCCTAGAAACTTGACATCTCGTTCGAACGACATCCAAGCTCGTTCGAAGCAAAATTTACTCTTGGGCCAAAATTTTAGGGAGTATGAACGTTCCTTCAAGCGACTATGAAGCTCGTTCGAACAACTTCAAAAATTTCCCAGCTTTGACAATCCTTCTATTCGAGTTCATACTTAACAATCTCCCACTTGAAATCGAATCCCATAATCTATCCCCAAATCTCCAAATGAATTGCTCGTACTACCAAGACCTTTAATCTTGAAGACTCACAGAATTTGTACATGTTGTCAACTTCTGAAAAGTTACCACCTTTGTGAACATATCGGCCGGATTCACATCAGTGTGAATCTTCACAAGCTTCAACACACCGGCCTCGAGGAGCGAGTGAATATAGTGATACCGAATATCAATGTGCTTGGTCCTAGAGTAAAAAGCCTAATTCTTTACTAAGTGTATAACGCTTTGACTATCACTATACAACTCAGGAGAGAATTGTTCTCTACCAAGCTCTTTCATCAACCCTTTGAGCTAAACCATATCTTTGCACGCTTTTGTAGCTGTAGCATATTCCGCCTCCGTCGTAGACAAAGCTACAATCTTTTGTAGTCTAAAAACCCATGTAACTGTACCACTTCCTAATGTAAAAACGAAACCACTAGTGCTCTTCCGCCTATCCATGTCACCCGCCATATCAGAATCAACAAAACCCTGTAAGCATATCTGAGAACCCCCATAACATAATGCCATATCTTGAGTCCCCTTTAGATACCTCAGTATCCATTTCACAGCTCTCCAATGCTCCTTGCCTGGATTGCTCATATACCTACTAACAACTCCCACTTCTTGGGCAATATCTGGTCTTGTACAAATTATAGCGTAATTAGGCTACCAACCGCAAATTGATAAGGAACCTTCCGCATCTCATCGCGATCCTTTTGCATCTTCAGATAACAATCCTTTGATAATTTGAAGTGACCTCCCAATGGTGTACTAACAGCTTTAGAACCATCCATATTAAAATGCTTCAGTACTTTATCGATGTACTCAGCTTGAGACAACTTCAATTCTCGTCGCTTTTTGTCCCTCGTAACATGCATAACAATAACTTATCTCACAGCACCCAAGTCCTTCATAGAAAACACCTGGGATAACAGTTCCTTTAACTTAACTATTTCTCTCATATCGGTACTTGCTACCAACATATCATCTACATATAGAAGTAGAATAATATACGAGTTCCCCATATTCTTGATAAAACAATAGTGATCCACATTGCTCTTCGAATAGCCATTTCTAGACATGAACTGCTCAAACTTCAAATACCACTGTCTCGACGCTTGTTTCAAACTGTATAACCTCTTCGTAAGCCTACACACATGATCTTCTTTCCCTTTAACCGAATACCCTTATGGCTGCTTCATATAAATTTATTCATCAAGGTTACCGTGAAGAAATGCGGTCTTGACATTAAGTTGTTCAAGATGTAAATCTTCAACAACAACTATATTCATCACAATCCAAAAAGTAGACATCTTCACAACAGGAGCAAAAATCTCACCGAAATCAATGCCCTCTTTCTCCAGAAAGCCCTTCACCACAAGTGTAGCCTTGAATCTCCTTGAACCATCAGATTCTTGCTTTAGTCTGTATACCCACTTATTGTGTAATGATCTATTCCCCTTCGATAGCCAAACTAAATCCCAAGTTTAATTAACTGATAATGACTGCATCTCATCATCCATAACAAGCTCCCACTTACTCTTGGCATCCACATCTAAAGCCTCCTCGTAACTTTCAGGTTCACCACCATCTGTAAGTAACAAGTGATTTAAAGAATTAATGTAACTTGACAGAATTCTTACAACTCTCGACTCCTTTCGAAGTGCTATTGGAATGTCTAGATCATTAGGTTCCTCATTTTGATTTGGTGTAACGAACTCAACAACAACTTCTACATCATCTTCTCGAGAGGGTTCATCAACTTCAATGTTGACACTTTCTGCTACTTCATCTCGAATCCTTTCCACGGGTACTTTGAAGTCTTTAAATAAAACTTTCTCATTGAATATAACATTGCGGCTTCGGATAACTATCTGATTCTTCGCATCCCAAAATTGGTACCCAAACTCATCACCACCATATCCAATGAAAATGCACTTTATTGACTTTGCATCTAGCTTTGTCCTTGTATCTGTATTATCAAGCCTATATGAGGTACAACCAAAAATACGCAAGTGATTTAGATTTACCTCTTCACTGATCCATGCTTCTTCAGGAAGTCTAAATTTTAAAGCCGTTGAAGGTCCTCTGTTAATCAAGTACGCCGCCGTACTAACCGCATCCCCCCAAAAACACTTTGGCAACCCAGCGTTGAGTCTCATACTCCTCGTTCTTTCATTTATTATTCGGTTCATGCGTTCTGCAATACCATTTTGTTGCGGTGTTCCAGGAATAGTTATCTATCTCCTAATACCGTTTGATGTGTAAAAATCTTCAAACTTGTCACTACACTATTTGCCCCCGTTATCTGACTTGATACACTCCAGTTTGAAACCGGTTTCATTTTCAACTAGAGCCCTCCACCTCTTAAATTTATCGAACACATCTGACTTGTTCTTCACAAAATTGACCCACAGTTTACGAGTAGCATTATCAATAAAACTAACATAGTAATGAGAACGACCAAGAGAAGATACCTTGGTTGGCCCTCAAACATATGTGTGTACAAGATCCAGATTTTCGGGTTTCTTTGATATTCCAGATAATTTGAAACTGACCTTCTTCTACTTTGCAAGAACACACGCTTCACAAAACTTGAGATCAACCTCTGCAAGACCCTATAGCTTTTCCTTTGTTACCATTATCTTCATCCCCTTCTCACTCATGTGACTGAGCCGTTTGTGACAGGTACTAGTATCAATCCCTAGAGTGGCTGCACAAATAGTGGAAATTATACTTTGCGTTGTATACAACGTTCCATGACGCAAGTCTCGAGCTACCAACATAGCTCCATTTGTAACCTTCCAGAAGGTCACACCAAAGGTACTCACATATCTGCCATCATCCGCCAATTTTCTAACCGATATCAGGTTATGCCTTAATTTGAGTACAAGTTACACATTCTGTAAAACCAATGTTCCCCCTAAAAGCAACAACAGCCTAGCGTTTCCCTTGCCAGTAATATTACGTGCACTCTTATCTGCAAGAAAGACCATACCGAAGTCGCCTTTAACAATATTGGTAAGAAAACCTACATTCGCAGTAGCATGGAAGGAAGCGCCCGAATCAGCAATCCAAGATTCGCTAACAGCGTCACACGATAATAGTAGAGCCTCGTTAGAACTAACCTCTTTAGTAAGTTTCATTGTACCTTTCTCTTCATCATCAATCTTCTTAGAAGAAGAAGAGTTGCAATCTCACCTGAAGTGACCCTTCTTTCCACAAATCTAACACGCACAGGGCGGCTTAGACTTTCCTCTTGATTTTGATCGACCCCTTCCAAATTTTAGCCCTTTTCTGTAGGACCTTCAATTTTCCTTGACGTTTAACATACTGCCGTTTGAACTCGAAGAGGGTTCAAATGTTTTACGCCTATTCTCTTCACTCATAATCAACGAGACTAGTATCATATTTGATGTCTTCCTTCCCCAATGAGTTACTTACAGTTGTAATGAATCTTTCCCAACTTTTTGGCATCTGCCCTAGAAAAGCCCACGCTCTCACCTCCTCGGTAAAAGTGATTTTAACGGATTCCAGTTGAGCATGTATGGTATTGAACTCACTGATATAAGCTTGCACATTACCATTGTCCTTCATCTTCAAAGTAAACAAGTACCATAAAAGGTAAACCTTATTTGCCCCGGATGGTTCTGAGTACATAGTGGACAACGTCTCCATTAAATCCTTTGTAGTCGTAACTTTGGAGACCATGTGTAGAATCTAAGATGATAGCGCTAACCTAATGGTTCCAAGTGCTTTACGATCCAATCATACCCATTTAGTAGCATTAAAATATACTGGCTTCATCTCAGCTCCACCCAGTGGTAAATCAAGATCCTTCTGATAGAGGTAATCTTCTATCTGCATCTTCCACACTCCAAAATTCGACCTAATGAACTTCATGATCTTCAACTTCTTTTGATCGTCCACCACTCTTCACCAGACAAGCCCTAACACTCGCTCTGATAACAATTGTTGAGAATCGAGGTAATTACTCTCTCCTCTCAGACAAGAACAATACGCAAAAATTGCCAACACAAAAAGTAAATCCACAAAGAACAGTAAAGAACATAAGAAAGGTTCCCAGAGGAGGGAAGTGGAAAACCCCTGTGGATGAAAAGCCACTCCCCACGAACAATTCACTATGATATCAAACAGATTATAATGATCTCTCAAGCTTTAATGGAGTCTCTTCAAACCCTAGCCTCTCTAAGTTTAAACTCACCAAAAAGATAGCTAACAAAATAGCTAAGTCCTCTTTATATACAAGAGGACTAAAAATACAAGTAGTACGAATTTCGAGGCATAACTCAAACATCTAAGGCCAGCCTACGCCAAGCTCGTTCGAACGACTTTGCAATAATTGGTCTCCAACCCTAGAAACTTGACAATCTCGTTCAAACGAAATCCAAGCTCGTTCGAAATGAGATTTACTCTTGGTCCAAAATTTCAGGGAGTATGAACGTTCGTTCAAAAGACTTTGACAATTTCCCAACTTCGACAATCCTTCTATTGGAGTTCATACCCAATACCTCATTCCATACCCAACTCGGGAATTGATGGAGAACCTAATCAAGCAATTTAGGATAATCACTAGGCCCCTATTATTACGATCACAGCTTTGGGCTAGTGTGTAGGATATACATTCTTTCTCCCACAACACTGATCAGGGTTTGTCCCTTAGCAAATTATCAAATTATTTTTTCCCAAAAGTGACTAGTAACTGGGTTGGAGCCCGGTGTCACCCATTGATAAACATTTGGATGTTTTGTATAAGTACCAATCGCACCATAATATAGGAAGATATGACCCTCAATATTGGCCTGGTATTATGTAGGTTTTGATTCGTATTTATCACTGGATATTTGGACCCACTGGCGATATATATACTGCAGGGTAGATAATTATCACTTTAATGAGACAATATTCTCAGTATTAGGGGGAGATATGATAGTCAATGCTGAGGATGTTTCTAAGAGGTCTTGGAAAACATCATCGCTGTCTCATCTAGATCCCTATACATAAGTTAGGTGACAATAAGGTTTAACGGATTTGAAGCCTCTAATAGGTTATAAATTAATTGCTAGACGCATTCATATAAACTATTGAAGTACCATAAGTGTATGTACCTACAAGTAATGCACCTACACAGCAGAACGTTCTGGGGGAACTAGTACCACAACTAAGCATTCCATGGGAATTAGTATCGCAAACGAATCTGAGATTCACGATTAGTTCAGAGTACCATTGGAACAAATTATTCTGAGCCGGGGAGCTACATAATAAGAGACAAATATGACTAATGGTATAGTCAGTTCATTTAGGATGAAACCCCCCATCGATAAGGTATTCATATTCGCTGTTGTGTTTTTCATCAAGGATGAAGATTCAGAACCACTTATTGTAAATGACTGTGTGTTATTGTACATTAGCAAAAGTGGGTATCTTGAATCCAAGCAGACTCAGTTTGCGCATAATACAAAGTGATACCATTGAGCCTGTCGGTTATAAATGGGAATGGTACAGAAACATGATTAACTCGGAGAAATTATTAGGTCAATACAAGACTAGTTGCCTAGGAAATATTTAAGAGATCTAACATCGATTACAGTGTAACCTATTTCCCGGTTATGGACGCTATAACATTTTAGTACTGGTCAGTCTGTCAAGTTGTCGAAGATAAGCTAGTCATGCATCTGATGTAAATACCGCGCATCTATATGGAAAACTGGATACGAATATATACATAAAGCTACCTGGGAAGGTATAAGCTTCTAAAAGCAATTAAGCCCGACGCACGAGGTGTGTGCGTAATAAAACAAGAAAAGTTATTTTTAACTTAAAAAAATTGGGGCCTGTGAGACATAGTAAGTTGACTGAGTATTTAAAGGTTAGGGTCTTTGTAAATATTCTTATCTGTCCATGCGTTCATATTTATAACACATATATTAGCTTCACTCATCATAATAGTGTACTAAATAATTTGAATATCATTAGACCTCCGGGGGAGATCGCGAGAGCCATCGAATACCTTGGGAAGGAATTTGAAATACAAGACCTTTGGAAATCAATAGGGTCTCAATTTGCTGATCGAACATTTTGATAATGGCAGTCATACACAAAAATATATATATCATAAGAGTTATCTAACACTTCGATATGGATATAACACACGGTTCTAAGTCGTTTACTGCACGTCCAACACATGGGTATGGACAACGACATCTTCCACCATCCTAATATGGGGAGAAACTCCTAGGGCCATGATGCTATCTAGGGTATGCTTTGCTCTAGTTAGCTGGGTATACTAGACCCAATGACTCATTCGCAATGAACTATTTGGCTTGCCATAGTTTTGTTCCTTCCCAAAGGCACTGGATTGAGATCAGGCACATACTGAGGTATCTGATCGGTATGAAAGACTAGGGTCTATTCTACTCATAATGGTAAATATAAAAGTATAGAGTACACCGATACATAATACTTCTCAGACCCACATAGATGCCATTGTCAAATGAATTATGTGTTTATGTACGGGGATACATAAAGATTCTTGGAGATCGATGAAGTAGACGCCGGTAGCTACACCTCAAACCATGAAGATTTTTATACTTCATGAAGCTAGCAGGGAATGATGGTTGCGCTCCAAGATACTTCTCATCAACCGAAGTTGTGGCGTGTTCTATCCAAGATAAAACATCGATTATGTATGAAGAAAATTTAGTTTGCATCATTCAAGTCAATGACGATTTATCAATGGCGATGGAACGAAGCACATTCCATAGAAGCCATTCTAACTTTATGAATTATAAAAGGTAAATGTGATTGATGTTGTTAAAGATATTTCAGAAGATATCTTTGCAAATCCAAGCACGAAGACTCTTACATCACTTACATTCAAGCAGTTAGTTTATGGAATCAGCATGCAGAAGATTTATTTATCAATATCTCAGGGTGATAGATCTCAGGGAGATTGAGGTTAGGGGGAGTAATCCCAGCCTGACATGGACATATGCGTGTTGTACTCTTTTTCCTGATAGCACAATTTTTATCCTAGGAGGTTTTACTGGCTGAAGGTTTTAATGAGGCATCGTATACGCGTCCACAACCCATACAGAGTATAAGATTATACTCTTTTCCTACATAGTTTTTGCCCAAGGGCGTTTTTCTAGGCAGAGGTTTTAATGAGGCAAGTCGTCCTAGTATGGAACACCCCAAGGGGGAGTGTTAGGAGTTGGGCCCAGCCCTAGCTAGGAACCCAATAGGGTTGGGGTGTCCTATTAGGACTCCTAACAAGCCCATAGGTCCGATTGGGTTATAGGGAAAGTTTGAGTAGGTTAGGTAACCTTTGTTGTAGGGTTATCCTTATATATCTCTATATTATGTACAGAGAACAGGATAATGAATCAATAAGAAATCTCTCTTCTCTCTCTCCTTTTGTTCATACAATATAGTACTGTTATATTACTATAAATTGATTATCTCTCAATAAAATAATGTAATTTTTAAGGAAAGTGACATGGTAAGTATACAGAGTACATTTACAAACCGGAAATCAACATAAGCATGCCCTATTATATCACTTTTACAAAAAAATGACATTAATTAAGTGACATTGTAGCCCATATTTGTTATAGTGCCATTCCCATTTATAATCGACAAGCTTTATGGTATCACTTCACATTATGCTGGCAAGCTGAGTTCAGCTTAGATTCTCGATACCCACTTTGGCCAATGTACAAAAATACTTAGTCGTTTACAATAAGTAGTTTTGAATCCTCATCCTTGATAGCGAGCACAGCAACGAATATGAATACTTTATTGAAAAATTACTATTGAACGATCCTACGTTGTGCCATTACAAAGTTTTAATAGATCGAGATCTCCTTATTATCATATATATGGTGGCTTGTCTCATAATGCATTAACTGGTCTCATAGCTACTATTGCCTTATCAATGGGCAGTTCCATCCCTGTTGAACCAACTACACCATTAGTCATATTTATCCCTTATTCTGCTACTTCTCGGCTCATAATATTTTCTTCCAACGGTACTCTGTACTAAGCGCGAACCTCAGATTCATTTGTAGGATGCATACTAATTCCCCCAAATCCTTCAATTGTGTAGGTGTATTACTTGCAAATACATACACCTACGATACTTCAACAATGTCTATTAATGTGTTTGGCAAGTCGTTTGCGACCTATTGCAAGTTTATAATCCGTTAAACCTTATGGTGTTTTCTAACTAATCTTGGAATCATAATCAGCATTAACTGCCATATCTCCCCCCAATATTGGGAAAATCATCTCATCAAAGTTATAATCTACGAATCTCATAGTAAATACATCGCCGGTAGTGGGTTCCAAATATCAAATGATAGATGGTAAATTGTAACCCACATAGATACCTAGCCGATTTTGGGGTCCCATCTTCGTACGTTATGGTGGTACAATTGGCACCTGTACGGATATATACCAGACTCTGACCTTGTTACTAATTACTTTGGGAAAGCTTTGATGATTTACTATGGGACGAATCCTAATCAGTGTTACAGGAGCAAAAATACATAACCCACTCACTAGCCATAAGCTGTAATAGTAATAGCAGTGGCCTAACAATTAGCCTAAATTCTTGATTAGTTTTTCTGCTAATCCTGAGTTGGGTATGGTATGGGGTACTCATAATGCTCAATTATCTATCTTATTTAGTGGTTAAATAATCATCAAAAGCCTGTGAGTCGAACTCGTAAGCCCTGTTAAGTTGTATTGATCAATTTTATTGGTTAATCCAGGAACTGAGCCTGCGATCGAATAATCTAAGTATGAAGTCATGCAAACATTGTATTTCTAGTTGTTAATAATAGGCAAATGAAAGACAATCTCCAAGATGCATCTATTATGACTATAAAACTAAAGTAGGCAATTATGTAGATAGATAGGTTCACATGTGTCTCTATGGATGCATTAGGAGCAAAAGTTGGAGATCTGACTCTACCATGGTCATACTAGGATGAATAATAAAATTTCCTTAAAAGCTATTGTTACACGTACACTCACTGGATCTTCTTTCATTTTAAGAAAAGTCGAGATGTATTCCCAATAATCCTCCTAATTATCCCAGCCCGAAGGAGTGTATTGGAAACCGTTATAATAGCGTGCTCTAACCTTTAGACATTAAACGAATACATATAACATATCTATTATTTTCTCCTATCGTCTTTACGTGATAACCATTATCATATATCTCCCTAAAACTCAGTAAAATCTAATTAAATTTACTAATGTATAAAGTGGACTAGATACCCCATATCGTTTCATCAGGGAGTAATAACATGACACTCACAGTATTTTCTATCATGTTGGCCATGCCAATAATATTTGGAACATCCCTGATGCACAAGGTTAGAGACAAACATATGTCCATATCTTAAAAGGATCGAGTGCGTGATACTAATGTCTCTTAGACAGGTGTAACCACTTATCCGATTATCGGCAATGCTTAATGAGCAGATAGATCCATATGCAAGTTGTTTATCATACATGGAATTTAACTACTTTCCAAGCAATAAATTCTCATAATCAAAGAACAATCTCATAGATGTAATACCGAACCAATGCATGTCACGTGCATTCTATTAAACTAACTAGTGAAGAGTTTCCAACTCAGTCAATGATAGTACTAATAAAGTAGAACTACTACTATGCAATGTGTAAAGTTACTACTTGGCAATACTCTCTAGGTAACATTATTCATCTACCAAGAATTTATTACTGTTCATTATTAGAAATTGATCCAAAGTCGTATTGGTAGCATGGGAAAAATCTAAGGCCACATACTCTATCGTGGTGAGGTTTGCACCAGTTGTGATCACGTGATAAGTCTGGGGCTGATCTCTTTAGATCGTATGAGGTGCCTTGCAATCCTGTACACGACTATCTCTTATCCATTTATGAATTCTTCCTATATTCCATTTTGATCCATTGGCGAACTTCTTGTTCCTAGCCTTAGGTTACTGATGGTTGGAATTTTAATCCTACCTATAGTAGCCTACTCGTAGCCTTCCAAGGCTAATCGAATACTCGGACGCTACATCGAAGCCTACCAAAGACTCGAAACCCAAGGAACTACAAGACAACCAAAGACATATGGTCTACCCAAAGCATTCTGAGACTAACCGAACACTCGAAGTCTATATCAGAGCCTACCAAAGACTTGAAGTCTACTGCAAGATTCGAAGCCAAAGGCAGTCGTGCAGCAGACAGAACATAATACAAGTTTCAAGATGACTTTAACTATATTAGTATATGGTCGAAGGCAGACAAACCTGACCGACAGCTCACCAGACAATTTAGCAAAACAAGCTACCAGATAGCTATAATGGTGAAACCAATCTTTAGTATAGGATAGCTACCCCAAAAGTGTATACATGTAATATGACCTCTCTATGGTGACTCATCCTTTCCTATCTCTTATAAATAGAGGAGGGGAACAATCATAAATAGGTTAGAAAAACTCAGCTTAAGCCTTCCATAAGATTAGAAACCTTCGAGCATACTAGAACTCCGACCAATCCGAATTATAATCTCAGATATATATTCAGTCCCCCTTCTAAAATCTTCACTAGAGGTTGTGAAGAATCCTATTTCTTGGACTCCACGCAAGTGCGTCCTCGTAGTATAACCTTATATTGCTAGTTGACTTACGTGCAAACCCTATTTACGAACTCAATCCCATGGTGTAAGGGTGCGAACTCTCCTTTACGAGATTACGCCCCTATATTTGGTGACATCTATGCTATACCCTTTCCCCCCTCTACCCTCTATCACTAATCCTACCATTTTCCCATGGCCCCCACCCTCCGTTCTACTTCAACCATTATTGGTGCCCCCGCCGATGGTATCGCTGCTCAGCTGGCCCTCATAATCCAATAGTTCACTCAAGCAGAGGAGCGACACGTAAACCACCTTTGCCTTGAGAGCAAAGACCGCTGGTAGGAACTTGAAATAGAGCAGCAATGCCATTTAGAAGAAACCACTCGATAGTACCAAGTCCTCGATGAGCTGCATCACACAGTTCGGGGACTACAACAAGTACTATTCCAGGATGCCCCTGTTCATTCTCGGGTCCTAGTACCTTCGCGCATCTCTGCCTGTAGGCGCTTAGGTCCCATCCCTATACTAAGGTACCGCCTGTCCATCCTAGTGTCAGAGGTAACCCCACTCCCCTACCCCAAGGGTCGATACACCTCGGTGTTCCCATCTCAGAAAATTTGACCGATTCCACTCTCTAAACTTCCCGACACCCCCCAAGGCGTCCTGCTCTGGAATGTAGTGCCGAGCACACTTCCAACCCGTGACCCTACCACCAGCAACCTCAGTATTCTCCCCTTCGAGCAGCCTATCTTACCCAATAAGAGCTCAATCAAAAAATCTATGCTGCCATCCACATCACTACCATCCCCACTCTGAACTCTTGGAGTCACCTTAACAATTCCATATGCCTGAAGCTCTTTGCTGTTGAGGTACCTCCAAACTTCCATACCCCAAAAATTTATAAATATCGCAACACCAATCCTCAATCTCATGTACTTGAGTTCCAAAATGCTTTTAAGCCTTCACTCCTCAGTGGATCACATCATTTGTCGAATGTTTCCTACCAGCCTTATCGACAGCCCTCTCAAGTGGTACCATAGCCTCCCCAATGGGTCCATTCAAAGTTTTGAATAGTTATCCAATTTAATTGTCTCCCATTTTGCCTTCAACAAAGACCGCAAAGTCCGAGTAGATGCCCTCTTCAACTTCCAGAAAATACCAACAAAAATACTCGTGAACTTTACCAAGCGTTTTCTTGACGAATCGGGCAAAGTCGAGAACCACGATTGCGCAAACGCCGTATTAGGCTACTCGAATGTCTTGCCTGACCATAGTCACGTCAAAGAATACATCGTCCTCCAAAAGCTCTGAACCCTCGAAGAGATGTTGTTCAAAGTAAATGGGTACATCGGCCTCAAGTGTCTCCACGAAACTAATCGCCAAGGATAAGCCTTCACCTACAACCACAATAAGCCACAACAACCAAATACTACCATGGTCCCTACCGTCTATAGCGAGATCGACAACCGAAAATATAGCCACTTCGAAGCCCAATCTACCGAGCCTCACAAGAAGTGACCCATACCAATCCTACCCAAACTTATTATCCCCATCAATACCATACTACCAATCATCCAAGCTGACACTATTTGGCACACCCCTTACCCTGTTAAAGTCAAGAGGATGAACCATATTGATAAAACCACAAGTATAAATGTCATCCCACTAACAAGTGTTGCACATTACAACGTTCACTAGAAATAATACTCAAAGTAGGGCGCCTACACCAGTACGTCATCGATCTCCCCAGTTACCTCGATGGGCTCTGTCTCAAGCCCCAGACAACCCCGAATATAAGACTTGATGAGGTACACATCTTCCGAACCCATATGATCGAAGTTAGCAACATCGATAGCGGTCACACCCGAAGTAAACGAAAGTGGGTCAAAGAATGTTGCAAACTTACATACCAGCAAAAAATTCTTAGTCCTCTTACCCGAATCAAGTCGTCATCCTCAACCCAAAAGTATATCCTTTAACGATTGTGGCATCTCTCATGTTCACTTTCCTCATTTCGACCCTTTAGTCATCATGGTCAAAATCGAGTACTTCATTCTCCATACAATGCTTATTGACACCGATAGTATAGCCGATGTACTTTTTCTTTAAACAATCTAGGCTATGCAAAAGAATAATTTGTTCACCCCTGCCAACGTTAAACTGAAAGGCTTCAATGGCTCAACAGAGATCACCGTAGGAAGTATCAGCCTCTCCGTTACCATGGGCCCAATGGTCTTATAAACCAGTTTTCTTATCATTGACAAAAAATCATAATACCTCAGTATTCTAGGCGCTTCCTTATCATTGACAAAAAATTAGAATACCTCAGCATTTTGGACCGCAACTGGCTCTAGGTCATGAAAGTCATACCTTTGAACTATCACCAAGTTCTATTTTTCACCACCCTATATGGCACCTTGGACATGAAAAAATCCCAATAATTAACTTGATCCTGCGAGCATCCAGAAATTGATCTTATACAGAAACTGGTCAAACCATAACAATCACAGTAGCTCTCCCTCCCTAACCCGTAGACCTCCTACACCAACCCACCGACCATCAAACTCACAGTCCATATTAAACTTGACGGCCCTGGTTGAGGCATATTTATTGACAGCTCCTTGGCAGATGACGAGAAACTTCAACTTGCCACATTCCTTCGATCCAACAAAGATGTCTTCGCCTGGACATTCCACGAGATACCCGAGGTTGACCCCACCTTCGCCTGCAACCGACTCAAGTTTATTCCTAAATTAATGGCAGTCAAACAAAAGAAACGTACCTTAGCCCTGAGGATTAGAGGTGCGGAGAACCTCGAGGCTAAAAATCTCTTAGCCGCAGGATTCATACGCTAGGTCAAATATGTTGATTGGATCTCGAACATCGTCACCATACCCAAAAAGAATGGCAAGATCCGAATTTATGTTGACTTCACTGACATTAACAAGTACACGCCGAAGGATAACTTCCCCCTCCCTATCATTTCAGTGCTTTCAATGCCACAACTGGCCATGAATGCCTCTTAATGATGGACGCGGCCTTTGGTTATAATCAGATAGCCCTTCTTCCTGAAGATCAAATAAAAACTTCCTTTATCACCGAACAAGGGCTCTACTATTTTAACATAATACCCTTCGGGCTCAAAAATACGGGCGCAACTTACCAGCTCCTCGTTACTATAATGTTTAAACCCTTGCTTGGCAAATTAATCAAATTCTACATTGATGACATGCTTTGCAAGAGCCTCCACAAAACACCCATATACAAGACTTGTCCAAAGTTTTTTCCATCCTTCGATCATACCAGATGAAATTAAGCCCAGATAAATGTCAGTTCGGTGTCTCATCCAAAAAATTCCTTGACCACCTCATTAGTAAACGAGGAATTAAAATCAACCCCACCCAAATTCGAGCCCTTATCGATATACCCTCTCCTTGAATAAAGAAAGACATTCAGAAGGTTGTAGGCAAAATAATAGCCCTTAACCGATACATTTCCAAATTCTCTGACTGTTGTGCCTAGTTGTTTTCCCTTTTACGAGACCAAGACGCCTGCAACACCGAAAAGAAAAACCCCGACATCGATTAGATACCTGAATGCGAGTGAGCTTTCCTCAAAATAAAGACTTCTTTTTGCCAACCACCTGTCATGAGCACCCCGATCGAAGGTAAAATTCTTTCCCTCTATCTAGTAGTTACTGATGAATCTATCAACTCAGTTCTCATTCGGACATAAGCAAGCATCACAAAACCTATTTACTTCATCAACAAAACTCTAATACCAGCCAAAACACGATATACCATACTCGAGAGGCTTCTCCTTGCCGTAGTCTACACTTCTCAGAAGCTTTAATCCTAATTCCAGGCACACCATATATGTGTAATCACTAGCTACCCCCTTCGAGAAGTCCTTGCCAAGAACGATAAATCTAGACGGGAATAATAATGGTCCGTATACCTTAGTGAGCATGATATCATTTTTAAGAAACAAGTATTCCAAAAAGGCCAGGCAGTCGCTGATTTATTGGCCGACTTCCCGGTCGAGGACATAGAGTGGGAAGAACATGAAGATGACCAACCCGAAGATCAGCCCATACATAACGACCCTTGAAACCCTAAAAAAGGATGGTATCTCTTCACATATGGCTTTACAGGCCTAAACTATTCCAGGATAGGTATCGTACTGGTCATACCGTCAAATGACCGCATCGAAAAGGCACTCAAACTAAACTTCAAATACACCAACAACGAGGCCGAATACGAAGCTTTGATTCATGGCCTTGATCTCACCCTCGAGCTCGGAGTACCCCAACTAGCTATTTTCATCGACTCATAGCTCTTCCAAAGACAGTATACTGACAAAAACTTAGCGAATGATCGCATGGCTGAGTATGTAGTGCTCATCTACCAACACATAAATTGTTTCCCAAAAAAATTCTCGATCACCCATTACCCTTGAGGCGAAAATAGGCATGCCGATGCCCTCGCCTATATTGTCGTAATGTTTGGACAGTCAAAACCCCAAAAATTTAGTATCGAAGTACTCGAATGCCCAAGTATCAACCAGATGGAAATTAATACCATTAATACTAGGAGCGAGAGTCTCAATCCTGAAGACTGGTGTATACCCTTCCTCACGTACTTCAATCATTCCACCTTACCCGAGGACTCGAAAATAAAATGATCCTTATTGGAAAATTGTTGATGGTACACCATTCTCAAAGGCAGTCTATACCAAAAATTACCAAATAGAGTACACCTCAAATGCATATGTCAACAACAAGCTGCCACTATCATTATTGAGATACACGAAGGAAATTATGGATCCTATACCGTTGGCCAATCTATAGCTCTCCGTGCGATAATACAAGGATTTTTTTAGCCAAACATGAAGAAGTAGACCGAAGAATATGCGAAACACTGCAACAAATGCTAACGTCATGCCCATGACATCAAAAGCCTATCACAAGACCTCCACTGTAGCCAAGTAGCTTGGTCCTTTAAAAGATGGGCCATTAATCTATTGGGCCCCCTTCTAGAAAGCTTTGGGAAGTAGAGAACACATCCGAGTCGTCGCAGATTTTTTCACTAAATGGGTCGAAGTTGTACCATTATGTCGAACTAGAGAAGAAGAAGTCACCAAATTCCTCTAGGAAAATATCATCACATGCTTTTGCTGCCCACATATGATTCGATACGACAATGGACCATAGTTCATCGGGAACCAGGTTCGAACATTCCTAAGAAAATACAACATCATCCTCTCTCCATCCACACCTTATTACCTATAAGGAAATGGGCAAGTCAAAGCCATCAATAAAACTATAGTCGATGGTATTAAGAAATGCGTCGACGAGAAGAAGGGGCATTGGGCTCAAGAGCTACAACATGTACTTTGGGCTTACCTTAACATACCACAAAAATAAATGGGATGTACTCCTTTACTATTGGCTTATGGCACCAAACCAGTCTTACCAACTCATTTTGAGGTCCCAACACGCGACCCCGCCCTCCCAGACAAAGACAACGAGTTTGAACTCGGGTACAATATGCTATGGATAGATGAAGCTCGAGACCGAGCCTTAGCAAACATCAGACGTTACCAGATCTCTCTCGAAAAATCATATAATAAGTGGGTACGACCATGAAGTTTTGACATAGGCGACTTGGTACTTCGATGAGTCACCCCTTCCTCGAAGTCACGTAATGTCGAAAAGCTAGCCAAATCTTGGAAAGGGTTATACGTTGTGTATGATAAAACAGACAGATGATCCTATTACCTTATGGCTGAAAATGAGGAACCCCTACCCAACTCATGGAATACAATATAATTTAGTCTCATACAGCAGGCCGCGACAACTACCCCTCACCACTGCTGTAACCACCATGTAATCTATAAACAAATTTATTCAACTTTTTTGCATTATATCATAGCTCACTGAACTTCTTGATCTGGATAAACCTAAGTATCCAGTCAACCCTTCGACCCGATTGATATTTGGGGATGACCTTAATGTTTTTCAAAGTTCTGATTCAGACAAACCCGGGTGGCAAAAATAATCGAAAGACTAAACACTCGGGGGCGACATAGGGGTCGAACACGTATTGCTTCGTTCAAGATCAAACCCGCGAATAGAAATACCTGGGGCGACCTTGAAGCTCAATAAACTTATTGATTTGGGCCAACCTAAGTATCTAGTCAACCCTTCGACTATTTGATATTTGGGGGCGACCTTGAAGTTTTTCAAAGTTCCGATTCGGGCAAACTCGGGTGACATAAATAGTCAAAAAACGAAACACTCGGGGGCAACATTGGGGCCGACCACATATTGCTTCGTTCATGATCAAACCCGCGGATAGAAATACCTGGGGGCGATCTCGAAGCTCAATGAACTTCTTGATTTGGGGAAAACCTAAGAATCCAGTCAGCCTTTCAGCTTGACTTATACTTGGGGTCAACCTCAAAGTTTTTCATAGTTCTGATTCGGGTAAACCCGAGTGGCATGAATAGTCCAAAGACTAAACATTCGGGGGTGACATCGGGGCCGACCACATATTGCTTCATTCAGGATCAAACCCGCGGATAAAAATACCCAGGGGCGACCTCAAAGCTCAATGAACTTGATTTAGGCAAAACTAAGTAGTCAACCCTTCAACCTGACTGATACTTGGGGGCGGCCTCGAAGTTTTTTTTTCAAAGTTATTCTATTCGGTCCGAAAAAATTTTAACATGCACTAAGTTCAAATAAAATATCAAAGCATCGTCTTTACCACCATTTATAAAAATACGGGGAAGAGTTTCATACAAATACCTTACAAAGCCAACAACTTCACCGAGTCTTCTACAATATTCATAATAGCTTACACGACAGACTTACCAAGGCCCTCCTCTGAAACTTAAATTTTAGCAGTACCAAGAGTCTCCTCTACAGACGTAACTTTCTCGTTCTCTATACTGGCCACCCTATCAGTAGGAATCAGCTCCACCACCTCCGTTTATACCACACCATCGAAGGCAGGAATCGACTCTACCGGAGGGTAGCAATCGAAAGTTTCCAGATCATAGCCCAACTTATCTATGATTTGCTTCAAAGACGAGGTCACATTGCACTCCTGGTCAAAATTTGCTTAAAACCGCCCATAATTATCCCTCACCTTCACCTCAAACCCTGCCACCTTCACCTCACACCGCTCGACCACAGCCAGATTCTCCTTGGCTGCGTCAGATTGAACTTAAAATGTCTTTCGCTCTAGTTCGGCAACTCGGGTGTTCGGCGATATAATGGATCCCTTCACGAGCTCCCTTCAATCAACCGACTCTTTAAACTTCTCACCAGACATTTTCTGAGCCTTCTTAAAAGAGATTAACTAAGCATGCATCTGCACAATAGCAAACACTTCAACCCCTCACTTTAATTCCAAATACCTTTAATTTTATATTCTCCCACTAATCTTCGACTACCCAGAACCATCGATGATAAACCTCTGACAACCCATCATATCATACCCTTCATTACATGTAAAATTCACCTAACATACCATGTGGCATACAAATCATCCTTATGTCCATCATATCATGATTACTGTCTGCCCAGTACATTACTTATGACACACTGTCCCATCAAATAGCTCTACAATTACGGCTGTCAGGTCCTAGCAGACAAAGTAAAATAAACAATGTCCTTACATAAGGACAAACTAAAAAGCAACCCTTGACCAATTCGCTTAAACATTCCTATGATCTTTTGAACCATCTTGCTACTATCGACCTAATCCATATCCTCTAACATTTTTAACCCTCGACTATGGCACAATTGAATTTAATCTCTGCCACAACCTTTGATCAAGAACTATCATAATCAAGGTCCTGCCAGTATTTTTACATCGAACAATTTCTCTCTCTCTAAGTCCTTCTAACCGCGCCAATGTTATCATCGAGCACATTTTTTTCCCTTACGAGTACTTTCAAAAATACTATACAAATCCAAAAAGTGTGAAGTACTACTATTTTTATTTCATTAAAAAAGAAGAGAACGAAAATAAAATAATAATAAATACCCACCCACAATTACAGAATAATCTCCCACCACCCTACCTATACACATGGTGGTTCTTCCAATACCACAGACATTTCCTACCACCATCCTCGGCCTCCACTAGTCGCTGCGCCAACTTCCTCAGGCCGAATCGATTACTCGAGCGCTACATCAAAGCCTACAAAAGACTTGAAGCCTAAGGAACCATAAGACAACCAAAGACATATGGTCTACCCAACGCCTTCTGAGGCTAACTGAACACTTGAAGGCCATATCAAAGCCTACCAAAGACTCGATGCCTACCGCAAGATATGAAGCCGAAGGCAGCCGTGCAACTGACAGAACCTAACATAAGTTTCAAGATGACTTTAACCATATCAGTATATGGTTAAAGATAGACAAACCTGACAGACAGCTCGCCAGGCAATTCAGCAAAACATTCTACAAGAAAGCTACAGTGGCAGAACAGACCTTCAGTACAGGATAGCTACCCCAAAAGGGTATACATGTATTATGACCTCTCTATGGTGACTCATACTTTCCTATCTCCTACAAATAGAGGAGGGGAACCATCATAAAGAGGTTAGAAAAACTCAGCTCAAGCCTCTCCATAAGATTAGAAACCTTCGAGCATACTAGAACTTCGACCAATCTGAACTGTAATCTTAGATATTTATTCAATCCCGCTTCTAAAATCCTCACTAGAGGTCATGGAGAATCCTATTTCTTGGACTCCACGTAAGTGCGTCCTCGTTGTATAACATTATATTGCTAGTCGACTTACGTGCAAACCTTTTATTACGAACTCGATCCCACAGTATAAGGGCACGAACTCCCCTCTATGAGATTGTGCCCCTACACTACCGTTGTTACCACCTCTCGTATATCCACAGTTGTAACCCTGCCCACAACTTCCCCTGTTACTAAGCCCAATATTGTGTGACCATAGCACATGCTTACCAGTAGCTCATTCTTTTGCTCAAAAATGAGGAAAGCTTAAATTCGGTCTGCGTGCATATTGAACTATCAAATGTTGCCTCAGAAGTATAATATTTGATGCATAGAAAGTTTAACAGAATATTCATAATATCTCTGTTTAACTCAATTATTTCTCCACATAACATCGTAGTGGAGTTGTACTGCCAAATAAAAATTCTGCCACAGTCATACAATACTAGAATTGTATAGGATAATCCATTATCAAGTCTTCCTGATTATGGAGGCAAGGGTACAAACAAAGCTCCTACTTTGTTATTTAGAGACTCATTGTTCCCAATAATAGTCTTTTCCATATTTTGCAATAACAAATAGATTTAAGTATCCATTAAGGTCAAGTTTATTTGTACTGAAATATAGTTGCATTATAGAAGGTACTTAATGTTCTTAGTATCGCCAACATCTGTTATGCATGTAAATCAATACCAGTAGTAGTACTTGACGAACATTTCTTGCATAAAGGCAATTCATAGTATTTAAGTTAATTATTTCCAATCAGTATTTGTAGGTGAACCTTGTTCATGTCCTAGTACTCATAAAATTCTATTTGGTACATGATTTTCAATCATTACTTATGATTCATAGTATATAATACAATAAATTATATGATTCCCAATCATTACTTACAAGTGAACCTTGTTCATGGCTTTATACTCATGAGATCCTAATAAGTGTCAAATCCCAATTTTGCCATGTAAAATGGTAATCTTAACCTTAAAGTGTATTTTAATAGGGTCTTAACCAAGACAACTATTCAAAACTATTAGATATTTGTATTCCTTATTCAAATAGCCAAGGTGCTCTAATCCCTAAAGTTCTTATAAGGTTTATATATTCTTTCCAAATGATCTATGTACTACGAATATGAGGGGCGTTAGAACTTTAACGGACATGTGGTCCTACCCTGAAGTCTGCCGAGTTCACAAGATAGGTAGATTAATCCTATCTTTAATCTAATATTCTAGGGTACTATAGGTAGCTATTAGTACCTATATACCTCTAAATGTTATCAAATAATATCTTAATATATCTAAATACATAAAATTGGTTCCTCAGACACCAAATTTTTAGAAAATAAGACTAAGTTAATTCCCAATTGATCTCTAATTATTATCCTTAACATTTAACCATGATTTAGATATAACTCTCAGCCATATTTTAAATTATTCTTGGTTTTCGTATTATCTCTGATTTTTGGTTAGGATAATTAGTATTTTAGGGGGATACCATTAATATCTTATAAGCTATCACAAGATACATAAGTAGGTATTTAATATGTATTATTATATAACATATAAGTTAATTAATTTTCTTATACAAGGTACCAATTCCTAAAAAAATTTTAATTTTTTTTATAAAATAATAATGAACCCCCTAGGAGTAGGCCCAATCAATTAAAATTTTTAATTTTTTTTTAACAATATTTGATCAAAAATTGGGCTCTAAAAGCCAATTTTAGCGTCTGGACTGGTCTGAACTATTCTGACCAAGTCTGGGTCAAAACCTAGACCGAGTTGGACTAGTCTGAAATGTGTCAGGCTATAATACTAATACGTATCCTGCAATAGTAACTGCCACATGTCATTGCTAAAGTACTGACACATACCACTGCTACAGTGTGCTACGTCATCACAAAATACTATACGTTCAAATTTGTGATCACTAAGTTATTTATTAACGAGACGACGTATGAGGTGGTTCCTTTAGATATGTGTTAAGTCATTTTGGGTAGCCCTTATCTTTGGGCTCGAGATACAATTCATTACTGTCAAGTTTGCAAGTATCATCTTGTGAAGGAGGGAAATGTGTTATATATCAATCCTTGTAAGGAGCATGCCGCCACCAATAATTTAGTAACGGTGACTCAGGTAAGGAGATTGGTTAATGCGAGCGGCAAGTTTGTATTATTGTTAGTACGACCAGTTTAAGAGGGTTCGTCGGCTAAGGTGTTGTCTACTTTGGTAATGTCTCCTAAGCAACAAATTGAAATAGGGAAGTTGAAAGAGAAGCACAAAGACTTGTTTTTGGGCATAAAAGGGATACCGCGCAAGAGGGATGTAGAGCATGATATCACATTGATGAATGGTAAACCACTACCCAACATTGGGTTATATAAGACTTCTGTAACCGAGTCTGATGAGATCAAGAAATAGCTAAAAGAGCTCCTTGAGCAAGGGGTTATTAATCTAAGTTGCTTACCTTGTAGTTTACCAGTGTTATTGGTGCCGAAGAGGGATAGGTCTTGGAGAATGTGTATGGATTATTGGGCGTTAAACAAGATTATTGTGAATAATTGTTATCTACTTCTATAAATTGATGAGCTTTTAGATGAGGTGCAGAAGGCTCAGTTTTTCACCAAGATGGATCTTAAGTCGGGTTACTACCAAGTTATAATTCGAGAAGAAGATATATAGAAGATAATTTTCAAGACCAAACAAGGGCTTTTCGAGTGGTTGGTGATGCCTTTTGGGTTATGCAACGCTCCAACAACATTTATGCGGTTGATGAATAAGGTACTTCGTACTTTTATTGATGATTTTGGGATTGTGTATTTAGATGATATCTTAATATATATAGTCAAATATGGGAGGATCACCTCGTATATATTCACAAAGTGTTGGAAGCTTTGAGATCATAACAACCCTTTCCAAATGAAAAGAAGTATGAGTTTGGGAAGAGGAACTTCGTGTACTTGAGGTTTATTATTGGTGGAGGGGAACTTAAGGTAGATCCAGAGAAGGTCTCGGTTATCACTAATTGGCATAAATCCCGTATAGTGATGGAAGTGCGAAGTTTTATGGGTCTTGTCAGTATTTACAAAAGTTTATTCAACATTTTTTTACAGATTGCTACACCTTTCCATTCCTTGATTAATGTCGGTGTGAAGTTTATGTGGGAAGATCACCATGAGAAGACCTTTTAGTTACTGAAGCAGAAGATTACAGATGCATCAGTATTAGCGTTTGCCAAATTTGCAGTAGTCTTTTAAGGTCAAAACAAATGTGTTACACTATACATTATGGGTAATTTTGTTGTAGGATGGGAAGGTGGTTGCCTATCATTCTAAGATGTTTACAGGAGCATTACACAACTATCCTACCTACGATAAGAAGTTCTATGCATTATATCAATTAGTGAAGGATTGGCAGAGTTACTTATTAGGAAAGGAGGTTATGGTATATTCTGATCATAAACCATTACAGTTCTTATCTACACTGTCCAAGCTACAACAAGCTCATCATATGAAGTGAATGTCGTACCTATAACAATTTACCTTTATTATCAAGTATAAGAAGGGAATGAACAACAAAATGGCTAACATGTTATCTCGACCACCATTACCAACTTTTTATATTTTTTTGGTAGCTATGCAAATATAACCTATTGTTCCATCTAAATATGTTACAGAGTACGACGACGACAAGAAACTCAATGTGATTTACCAAAAGTTGCTGCAAGGCAGGACATGTGATTATGAATTGAAGGATGGTTTGATATACTGAGAGTGGAGACCATTTGCATTAGATTAAAGAGGCTCATTATTTCTGAGTTGTAGATCATTTCGACGTTGAGAAAACTTTTAAATTTACGGCGTTATGCCTATTCACCAAAGATGCAGGTGGATGTTGATTGTGGTTGCATTCTATGCAACACATCGAGACCTTCTAATTATAAGTTAAGATTATACTTACCATTACCAGTTCCTAGCCGACCTTGGGAGAACATTTTGATGAATTTTATGGGTAGTTTTCCCATGACCAAGTGTAAGAATGATTATCTAATTGTAGTGGTAGATTGATTCAATAAGATAATAGTTCTTATTCTATGCTAGAAGATAGTCATCGGGGAAGGAGCAGCGCAATTGTTTTTCAGAGACATCTGGAGGTATTTTGGGTTCCCTTCTTCTATTATTTATAATATGGATAGCCACTTTTTAGGGAATTTTTGGAGATCGTTATGGGGGATGATAGACACTAAGTTAAAGAGAAGTACCACCTTTCATCCTTATACTGACGAGCAAACAGAGGTAGTTAATCGTATTTTGGTTTACTTATTATGGGGATTTTATTCTAAGCATCCTAAGACTTGGGGATGAGAGTTTACTGTATCTTCAGTTTTCTTTTACCCGGGCAATTTATGGTTATACTTTAAAGTCTTCATTTAAAGTTTTTCTTGGGTACTTGCTTCAAAGCCCCTTAGATATGGCTTTTAGTCTTGGCGATAGGACGGTGTCAGGGAAGGAGGAAGAAGAACAAGTTAAAGCTCAAAGTTTTACTTAGAAGATAAGCAAGGGTCATGAAATAGTTTAAGTATAGTTGAAGAAGACTTAAACAAAGTATAAGGCTCGACATAATAAGCATCGGGTTAAGTGTACTTTTTAGGAGGACAACCTAGTTTGGTTATATTTGGGTAAAAAATGACTAAAAGGAGAATGTAATAAAAAGTAGCCTATCTGTTATGGTTCATTTACGATACTCAAAGAAAATTTGTGACAATGCATTCCAATTAGATTTGCCACCATTTATGAAGATGTATTTGGTGATTAATGTCGAGCATTTGAAGCAGCTTGAGTAGCCCCTTTTATATGAAGACTCTACAATCGACACTCTCCTACCGTTATCTGATGACTTATGGATGGAAATAGAAGATCCATTATAGGAGGATAATATTCTAGAGAGGAAAGTTTATGCTACAAGAAGGGGAAGTATCGAGTCGTTCAAAGTTGGGAAGAAATGTCAACTACCCAGCAAGTCGAAGTGGTACAACAGGGAAATAGGTATGACCACTTTCCCTTATTTATAGTTTTAGCCTGAGCAGGAGCGCTCAAGGCTTCTAAAGGGGGAGCCATGATCTTGGAGGATCTAGATAATAAACTCCTTAGAAATAGACAAAAGTTAAAGTCTCTTTGAATAGACATTTGTTCTATTCGAATAAATTAAGTTTTAAGTCTTTTGTTTGAATAGACAAATGTTCTATTCAAATAGAGACTGTTCTGAGTAGTCTATTGGAATAAACTTTTGGCTATATTTGAACAAACACTGTTATGAGTACGCCCAAGTCTTGTACCATACAAATTCTAAACCAATATCCATAGTACCTTTGATATATACCGTAAAATCAATTTCACAGCCCGCTAATAATCTCTTCCCAGATCATGCATATATATGCTAGCTATCTTAACTGTCTATGAAATATCTTGTCGAGTACATACTATTGTATACATCAAGCTATGAACAATGCTAGTAGAAGGATCTTGACTCATATAATCACGTTCCTCATCAATTTTAGGAACATAGAAGTTTTAAGCTTAAAATGAGGAGCATGGGGCGTACTTCTAGGTTTTGTGTTCCCATCAATACTAAATCTCTGAAGTACCATCAAAATGTATATCATCTGAGAGAGACGCACCATTCCCTTCTATCTATCTCTATGAATCTCCATACCAAGAATCTTCTTCACATCACCCAGATCCTTTATTTCAAATTCTTCACCCATTTGTTTCTTCAACTTGTTAATCTTACTTTTGTGCTTACACGTAATAAGCATATCATCTACATAAAAAAGCAAGTAAATAAAGGACACGTCACATAGCTTGCATAAGTAGACACAGTGGTCATAATGATTCTATTTGTATTTCTGGCCAGTCATAAACTGATCAAACTGTCTGTACCATTATCTTGGAGACTGCCTTAAACCATACAATGATCTCTTCAGCTTACACACATAGCCCTCCTTTCTAGCAAATTTAAACCTACTTGGCTGAGTCATATAAATCTCTTTTTTTAAATTCTCATATAAGAACACTGTGTTAACATCGAGTTGTTGTAACTCCAAATCAAATTGTGCTACCAAGGTAATAAGATATGAATGGATGAGTGTTTCACTACTGGATTTTTTTCCCATTATAATCAATTCCCTCCCTTTGAGTATAGCCTTTGGTTACGAGTCTTGCCTTAAAGTGTATATCATCATCTTAAGATCATATTTCTTTGTATAGACCCACTTACAACCAATTTCCTTCTTTTCCTTGGGCAACTTCAAAAGTTCCCAAGTTTTGTTCTTGAAAAGACAATACATCTCTTCCTTTATCACTCCTTCCCAATGGTTAGCTTTGAAGCCATAAATAGCTCCCTTATGAGTAGAAGAAACATCTTCTTTAATAACTAGTAGTGCGTAGGCTATCATGGCCTTCACCTTTGGAAGTACTATGTCCTTTGTAAGCCATCCTGGTATACTTGTATTCTAATTTGGTTTTCTAGTTACAATTAACTCCACCACTGGAGTTTCCCCATATGTACTACCTAATACTTTACCTTCATCTCCATCTTTATCATCTGAAACATGAACTAATGACTCATTACCAGCTGTCAGACTGGTAGATGATACCCTATTTGGTACAAAACTATCTAGATCATGTGGAGATGCATTAATCTCTACCTGTTACAAAATCTCAATTGCTATCTTCTCTTCGTGCTCAGAGACATGTGACTTCATCATAGAAGTCTTATCAAAAGTAACATCCCCACATAGAATAATCTTTTGATCTTTCGTATCCCATAACTTGTAGCCTTTAACCCATTTCTTATTTCCTAGAAAAATGGCCTTCCTTGCTCGAGGATCCAACGTACCATCTTTGACATGATAGTATGTCGAACAACCAAATCTATGAATAGAATCATAATTTGTATCAGCTTCTCCCGACCAAGCTTCCATTGGTATTTTACCTTCAATTGTAGCCAAAGGAAACCTATTAATGAGGTAGCATGCATATGTCAAAGCCTCAGCCCAAAATGTTTTGCCCAACCCAGAATTAGAAAATATACACCGTACCTTCTCCAGTAAAGTACAATTCATGCGCTCTGCTATCCCATTTTATTGTGGCATCTCCCTAACGGGGAAATGTTGAATAATTTCCTCATCCTAATTTACTTACAAGAGCGGATCACTTGTATACTCCACACCATTATCTAAATGGAGCAACTTGATGTTTTTTCAAGTTTGAGTTTTTATCAACTTCTTTCACCTCATGAATATTTCCAGGACTTCATCCTTCCTTCTCATGGTATATACCCATACATGCCTAGAAAAATCATAAGCAAATGATACAAAATAATGTTTACCTCCAAGTGATGCATTCTTGGAGGGTCCCCATACATCTGAATAAACATAGTCAAGCATTCCATGCATATGTTGGATAACCGTGCCAAACTTTACCCATGTCTGCTTGTCCAGAATACAATGTTCACAGAAATCCAACTTACACGCATTAACACCTTTCAATAGCCATTGCTTCACAAAAACTCTCAAGGACTTCTCCCCCGTATGTGCCAAATGTATATGCCATAGTCTAGTGGTACCTCTAGAAGTAGTCTCCACACTTCCTGCAATAGCAACCTCCCCAAGAATAATCATACCATCTAAATAATATAAGTTGTTAGTTTTTCTTTGATACTTCAAAACCACCATTGCTTCCTTAAGAACCTTCTTCACGCCATTTTTAAACATAACCTTGTAGCCTTTCGCTTCAAGTAAACCAGTTGAGATAATGTTCTTCTTCATAGTCTAAAAATACCGAACCTCCTCAATTTCTTTAACCAAACCGTTGTGTAACTTAAGATGAATAGAACCTATCCCCATTATGCGACAGAGATCATTATTTCCCATCAACACCGCTTCACCTTCTAGCCTTTTGAAACTAGAAAAATAACCCCTTTCTGGATAGATATGATAAGTAGCACCCAAATTCATAATCCATTCTTTGGAATCAACAATACATTCACTAGATGATATAGTTAAGAAAAATTTAGAATCGTTACCTTTATTTACCCCACGTTCTTGAGAAATATTAACTGAAGAACCATCTTTCCCGCCTTTCTTTTTCTTTAGAAGCATAGGATACTCATTTTTCCAATGTCCCATCTCACGATAAAACATATATTGGTCTTTACCCTAATTGTTGTGAGTAACACTGCGACCTCTCAAATTTAATCGAGGGTTATTACCACTGGACTTCTTCTTGTTTGTAGACCTCCCTTTTACTATTATTGCCTCGAATGTTAACTTATTGGACTCGCATTTATCCTTTTTTTGATACTCATGATTTACCACCGCCGTACTGGCATCCGAGTATTGCAAAAAAATCTTCCTATAGGTTATCGTCGCAACAAATTATTTGTACTCTTCGGGAAGCAAGTTTAAGAATAATAGAGTTTTGTCCTCATCACCAACAACCTCTTCTAGATTTACCAATTTGGAAAGTAACTTGGTATACTCATTCAAGTGCTCCGACATAGAAATCCTTTGTCTCATTGTGAAACGGAAAAGCTTCATCTTTAAATGGAGTTGATTTTGGATGCTCTTCACCAAATACTTCTCCTCAAGAATCCTCGAAATCTCTTTTGCCAAGGTTTCGTTCATCACAAGGTACTTTATATCTTGAGCTAGGTGTGACCAAATTTGACCACATACCATTTCTTTCATCTTCTTTTAAACACTTTCCTTTACCTGTTTAGGTATGTCTTCCAACACCTTATCTTAATCATGTTGACTAAGCGCATCAATAACTTCGCATCGCCACATGCCAAGGTTATTTTTGTTATTAAATTTTTCAACTTCAATTTTAGCATTGTTAAATATAATTATTGTGTTATTCCGTTTAGGCACCGTCGAGGAACTTGGTTCATCTTCTTCTACCATTGTTTATCCAATTTTTATACAATAATTAAAATCGAAAACAAAACAAAATTAAGATAAGCCGTTACCTTAAATTTTAAGAACCACCGAGGATATAATTCTTATACCGCACCGCGAAAGTCAATCACTGATTCGATCAGATTAACGATGAACAAACTAAAGAAATAAACACAATCACAAGATAATGCACATTTACCGTGGTTCGAAAAATTGCTTACGTCTATACAAAATAAAGAGAGAGAGAGAAAAAGAAAGAGAGTTTTATTCAATGATACATGGTTACAATCACAAACCAATTTGAGGTCTTTCAAGGTTTTTCTCTCAAAAAATTAATCACAAATAGATCTTACCAAGGGTGGCTGCCAATTACTCTAAGTCTCCTTTATACTTGGGAGACTTATTAAATCAACATAGATATCACGAAATAGCCAACATCCCCAAATCAGTACTCTAAAACTGAGTTTATGATGTCTATTTGTTTAGACTCCATAGTCTATTCAAGTAGAAGGCATTCTGCCACTTTCGTTCGAATAAACATTATGTCTATTCGAACAGATAGTATTCTGCCTCTTCTGTTCGAATAGACATTGTGTCCAATTCGAACAAAATACATTCTCCTCTTCTATTCGAGCATAAAATAGGGCACTCATCTACATATGAGAGGTATTTCTGGAAGACTGTGTATAGGAACATGATGCTAGCCAAGGTTGATCCAACCCTAACCCATATTTTCCCTATTTTCATTACAATTTTTACTCAAATGGGTCTAAAAATTATAGCGTTAGATGCATCTTTTGAAAGACCCTTAACGTCCATTTCAGGGAGAAATCTTTGAGACAATTTATCATACACTTGGAGGGTTGTCCGAAAGCCTTCAATTTTTTTAAAATTTTTAGGTACAAGAAAGGGATTTATGGAGGTTGTGGAAAGGAGCGGGTACCAGCAATGTTATGGTAACCCTATGTTTGTGCTTAACAAGAAGCTAAAGAGCTTGAAAGTTAATCTCAAGAATGGGCAACTATTAATGTGGGGAATACTAAAGTTAAACCTCAAGAGGCTAAGATTATTCTAGAGACTGCCCAGATAGCTTTGCATGCTAATTCTGATGACCCTAACATTACAATTGTTGAAGTCAAGCCCTACATAACCTACTCTAATGAAGCTAGTAAGGAGGAGGCCATGCTCAGGCGGAAATCCAAAGTGGACTGGTTTCAAGAGGGAGGCTCACCAAATTCTTTTATCAAGCTGTTGGGGCTAAGAAGAGCTACTATTTAGGGAGTTTTATTTAAGCAAGGATATTTTTTACCAGCGGCAAGGAGTAACTAAAAATATTTAGTAGGTTGATATTTTTTAGAGTGGCGAGGAGTGGGGGCCACCAAAGAAACTAAACTGTCTCTGAATGGAAAGGCCTTGTCTCTCAAAAATTAAAAGATAAGTATCTTTCTATTGGAAAAGAAAACCCTATCCCATCATTTCAGCACACCATCATAAAATAACATACTTAAACCTACAAACAAACTCATATCCATCCTTTAAATTCACAAATTAACCCTGGGGAGATTACCCTAGTTTGTAATTATCATTAGTTTTGGGATTTGATAATTTTAGATATTATATTTCATGAAGGTTTAAGGTTGTGAGAATCGCAGCAAATAATGAGTTCGAGGGTGTTGATTATGCCTTTTAAACATTTCTAACCTGCCTAAAAAGGGGATTCATGGCCTCTTGATGATAATGTCAGCAGATCTTGGTTGAAAATTTGCTTGTGATGAATACGAGTAATTTTGGGTCTTCAGTGATAATAGCGAAGAAAGAGAGTGAACATAGCTTCCATAAGCAATTAATGGTGGATAATTGAGTCCCCCATAGGTTTTATCACTGTAACTAGAGTGACATTCCAATCTCAAATTGGAGTGTTAAGGCCATGTTTGTTTGTTTTTTTGGGTGAGAAGAGGTATGAAAATTTGAGATTAGAAGATTGAAAAAAACTTGCATGCGTTTGGCTGAAGGTTAGAACTTGTACTTAAAATCCTGACTTCTAACTTCAACTTCTCACTAGTCTGTTTGGCTGAATTATCTAATTTGACCACATATTAGAAATTTCTCCCCAAAAACATCAAAAATACATATAAAACCTTATTTTTCTCTCTAATTCATAAATACACAAATTACCAATATAAAGGAAAACATTTATCATAGTCATGCAAGAAAATACCAGTTGATCAAAACTTCTCAAATAAAATACTCACTTACTTACCTTACAACAACACACCACTCCAACACAAGCTAAAACAACACAGAAAATCCAACCATACACATCCCTCACAGCCATCCCACCTAGATCCTCTAGGTCTTCAGCCTCCTCGACCTTAACAATTGGTGGGGCTTCTACCTCTTCTAGAGCTGCTCCCCCTGACATGCCTCTTCTTATCAAAAACTACAACAAATAAATGATCAGCCTCTGCTCTTGAATTAACTCTCCTATGAACAATCCTCAAAAACTTGAGACCTGGGGGTGTATCTCCTCCTATGTCTCATATACTCTGGGTACACACCGCTATAAACACCACTACATTCCTCCC
>JACGCM010000647.1:0-20790 GCA_014058105.1 Kingdonia uniflora | reverse complement strand
ACATATTTTTGTGCAAGTATTTGTAAGTTTTATAACTTGCGGGTGGGGAAGAAACTTCTGTATGTTTGACTCTGTTTATAAATATTTTGTAGGTTATTTGAGAGATGAGTCTCAGGATAAATGACCTACAATCAGGACTTGCCAGGGAAAAAGAGACCTCAAAAGCCTTGCTGTCTGCGCGAGCAGAGTTGCAGGTAAGATTGGAATAGGTTGTTCGACTTTCATGTTGTACCAACGTTGGCTTAAGTTAATAGGATAGAAATGTATAGCAAAAATCCAGCGCTATTAATACTGAATAAGTCATTGAAAATGTGTACCTTGTATGCCACAAGAAGATTCATGTAGGGTTCATCCGAGAAAGGGGTCCAAACTTCTAGCTAAAAAATACTTAGAAGTTAATGTTTAGAAATCACACAGTCTCTTTAAAATGTAGTACGTATATGCAGAAATTATACTTTTTGAATTGAATTGTACTAAATCTTATTATATGTCCCAGATCGAATTGGATGCAACTCGCGCACGTGAGGACCACGCACTCATGTGCAATCGGGAATTTATGGAGCAGTTCAATAGGATGAAGGAGGCGAGCGAGAACAAAGAGGATCAATATGTAAAAGCGTATTTTAGACTAGAGAAGTTAAATCAGGCTATCTCTGACCTGACTCGTCAGGTCGAAGAGAAAGATTCTGGGATTAAGAAGGGATTAAAAGATTTATCCAAGGCAACAGAGCGTGCCGAGAATCATCAACATCAGATTGATGCGTTAGATGTGAAGGGTAAGCAGACCGACATAGCTCAATACCGTATTCAGGCACTGGAACAAACTGAGGAACTATGTTGATCTGATCTCCATAGATGCAGGAATGATCTGGAGTGAATGAGATAGAAATTCATTGGAAAGGATGATGAGTTGAGGGTAGCCCGAGAAAATTTATCAGCGTCGGAGGCCGCAGCACAACATTTGCAAACAGCCCACCCCGCCAAGGATATGGAATTTCGAGGAATGCAGCGCAGGTGCGATGACTTAAACGAGAGAGTTGGTCGAATTAAAGCCGAAAGGGATCAAGACATTGCTCGTGCCAAGAAATCAGAGGCTTGAGAGCGTTATGGGGGAAGTAGAACGGTGGTTAAGGCTCTTCTAGTTCAAGGGGACGTTGTTAGTCTTTCAGGTCGCATTAGAGAGCTAGAAAGTGATGTATCTCGAATTCAGGGGCATGTCTTGAAGGGAAATGCAAATTTGAGGAGATGCCAGCATAAGTTGGATGCTGCTCTTATCAGGGAGAAAGTTCTGGAAGGGGAGATCAAAGCGAAGGAATTGCTATTAGAGAGGAAGGAAGAATAATTGAAAGATCGACCTATTAGGGAAGAGTTAAATGCGGAACTTGGGGTAGTTCGTGCTCGGGTAGTAGAATTACAAGCAATAAACCTGGCGGAGTCAACAAAGTATATTGACAAGTTGGAAAAAGATACGGTCTATCATGAAAGGGTTGATGCGAAAATAATTACATGGAAGGATACTTGTGCTAGTTTAAAGGTACGTCTCGAAAGGTTGAAGGCTAGATTTGTAAAAGTGGTAGCACCTGATGTGGCTCGATCTAAGTTGTTAAAGGTGATTGTTGCATATTTTGTAGAAGAAGTTAAAAAACTTGAGTCAGAACGAGATACCTTGCTCAAAACTTTGTCGGACCAGGGGTACACATGTGGAGCGCAGATAGATTGAGGAAACTGTCTGGGTGTCATGGAGACCCATCTGGGTCCTCAAACTTCAGACTTAATAGAACGAGGTAGAGTTACTGTGGTCCGTGAGATGGAAGAGAGACCTCTTAATAATATGGGGGAAAGCATTACTGACGCTCCCTCAGTAGAAAAGAATCTCCTGTAATATGACCTTGACCTAAAAATAAATAGAATTTATCGCAGACAGATTAAAATAGATGAAAGCTAGTATGACCATTAACTTATCTCGTGTCGGGTGGGATCCTTGATATAAAACAAATTTTTACATTTGTTTTAATCGCAAAAATGTAGAGGGGTAGCAAGACCAAGTGTTATCCTTGATCTCGGCCTATAGAAATGACACTGACATATTGAAATAGATTAAAGCTAGTATGACCTTTGCCATATCTTATGCGTGGTGGTGTCTTTGATCTGAGACGAGTTTTTATACTTGTCACAATCGCAGAGCTGTAGAGATTCAGCTGAACCAAGTGTTTTCCTTGATCCAAGCTACTGATGTGGACCAAACAAGTTGTAAAAGATAAAGACTAGTATTACCTTTATCTTATCTCTTGTTTGGCTCTTTGAAGTAGAATAAGTTTTCACACTTGACACCCTTGCAGATATGTATAGATTCAGCTGAACCAAGTGTTATCCTCGATCCAGCCTACTGAAGTGGACCAAACAAGTTGTAAAAGATGAAGACTAGTATTACCTTTGTTTTATCTCTTGCTTGGCTCTTTGAAGTGAAACAAGTTTTCACACTTTCCACCCTCGCAGATATGTAAAAAAGGAAGCCAATCAAGTTCCTTGATTGAACTTGAGAAATGCTGATTGTAAGCTAGCATTATCTATGCTTGAATCTGTAGAATGTGGACGACTATTTTGTGAAGAGAATGACATTATGCAAAAAAAAATTTCATTGATAAGTTCAAAAATTTTATTGGATGGAGATAAGAATCTCACTTTTGGAATTGAAAACAAGCAGCGAAACATTAAAATGGAGTAGTAAGACGACTAACGATATTATCGTTTCAGTCGCCTAGTGTTCCAGGGATTTGAAATGGGGACTCCCTCTTCTGTCATGAGATTTTATGATCCCAGGCCTAAGAGACCTGTGATAATGAATGGACCCTCCTAATTGCTGGCTAATTTTCCAACGGGAGGCTCTTTGCGATGTTGAAAGATATCTCGCAGGACGAGATCTCTGATTTGGAAAATACGGCTCCTGACTCAGTTATTGTAAAACCTGGCAAGCATATGATGATATCGACCTAGGTTAGCGATGGCGCATTCCCTTGTCTTATCTATCATATTGAGGTTGCAAGACAATTCGAACTCATTTTTCTCATCAGTTAGCTCCAGATCACGAACTGGATAATGATATTCAGAAAGAATGACTACCTCAATGCCATAATCAAGGAGGAATGGGGTGTACCCTAAAGACTATCAGGGTGTGGTTCGATATGCCCACAGGACGTGGGGTAATTCGCAAACCCAATTTCCTTTTTCTGTGTGTGAAGCCGCTTTTTGAGACCATCCACGATGATCTTATTGGTGATTTTGGGTTGGCCATTTCCTTGAGGATAGTATGGATTTGATGATGAATGGATGATATAGTGGTGATTTAGGAAGGTTACGACCTTTTTCCCATGAATTGAGGGCCGTTATCGATATGAATCAGGTGGGGGCTCCCGAATCGAGTGATTATCCGGTTCCAGATAAAAGAGATGACCTCTTCTTCTCTGCCCATTTTGTCAAGTAATCGGTAGCAATGAATAGGTGACGACAATTACCTGGAGAGTTAGGGAATTCCCCGACGAGGTCTAGTGCCCATCTTGTGAATGACCAGAAAACCTTGCTGACATGGAGCTCGAGCACAGGGGCGCAAATCATATTTTTATGTCTCTGGCAGGTGTCGCATTTACGGGAATACTCTTCTATTTGCTTGCGCATACTTGGCCAAAATACTCCTTGTGTTATTGCCCGGTTCGCTAATGATCTACCTGTGGCGTTGGAGCCACAAGTTCCTTTGTGTAATTTGTGGAGGAGTTCATCTGCTTTTGATTTCGAGAGGCATTTGAGGTAAGGCCCTGTAACGGATAGACGGTAAAGCATACCGCTCTAAATAATGTAACGCTTCGAGTTGTTGATCAGTTGTTGGCATTCTTTCTGATCTACTTGGAGTGGTCTGTTACACTTGTTGTCGACAAAGACGTAGGCTAAGAAAGGCTTTCGTCAATTGTCGTCTCCCCCTTTATCGCCCCCAGTGTTGATCGTGCATACAGAGATGCGGTCAATGCTGGGGGTTGAAATGATTTCGATCTGAAGATATCGAGCTTCTGTACCGAGGACCCTTGCTAGATACGCCAAGGAATCGGCATGTCTGTTTTCACCTCGAGGAGGATATTCGAGGGTTGCTTTCGTAAACTTACTCATCCTATCTGGAATAAGGGTTGCATATTCGATCATCTTCCCGTTCTTCTTGTATTGCTCGGAATAATAATGGACGATGAGTAATGAATCTGTGTAAACTGAGAGTTCGGAGACATCGAGCTCGAATGTGAAGCCGAGTCCATGAATGAGAGCTTCATACTTGGTGACATTATTTAAGGCCTCAAAATCTAAGCGGATTGATTTCTCAATTCTGTCATTGGAAGGGGTAATCAAAACGATCCTGATTCCTGACCCTGTGGGTCCTGCTGATCCATTTATAAGAAACCTCCACCCTGACGTAGTGATCTAGCCCGTTCATCGAAGGGCTTGGGAGTTGGACTTTCTGGCATGTTTTTGGTACGGTCTGGGTCATGCTCCTCCCACTCGGGATCTTCAACTGGAAAATCTGCGAGAAAATCAACAACGGGCTGACCTTTCTCAAAATGACTCTGTTCGAACTTGATATCATGTTCTCCCAAACTGACTGACCATTGTTGTACTCTTCTTGACTTCTCTTTTTTGGACAAAACTTCCCGAAGTGGGTAGTTTGTCAAAACTTTGACAGAATGTGCTTGAAGTGGTGCTTGAGTTTCTTTGATATGTAAACAAGAGTGAGAAGAAGTTTCTCAATTTTATAGTACCTTGTTTCTCCTGCTGTAAGTGTGTTACTGATGAAGAAGACAGGTTTCTCGATTTTCCCTTCCAAGCGAATGAGAACCGAGCTGAGAGAAGTGTCTGTGACTACGAGGTAGATTATCAGTTCCTCATTACCTATTGGGGTGCTCATTATGAGATACCTCCCCAAATAGATTTTAAGATCCTGGAAAGCTGCTTTGCATTCTGGTATCCATGTGAGTTTTGCAGTTGGCTAGACCTTTCCTCATTTGGTATAACCTCAGAGTAATAGGAATAGCCAATGGCAGCAGTTTTGATCTCAGTATTGACTTCATCTCAAAGACGAGGTGAAAGTCGTCGCTGTTTCTGTTAGACCGCTGTGACATTGATGTTGATGGCTAACTTGTGGCAAGCCATGGCCGGGTCGACTCCGGGCATCTCTTCAAAAGACCAGGCGAAAACATCTCGATTGAGTTTTAGGAATTGGATAAGAGCATCTTTCTCCAGCTGAACCAGCTTGGTTCCAATGAATGTACCTCTGGCGAGTCCATCAATGTTGACATATTCTGTAGGTTCCTCCGTAGGTGATTGATCATTGAGGTGATCAACTTTTTGTAATTGCTATGCGGCCAATCTGTCTGAAGTATCGAGAATGGTGGAAACAGTATTTTGCAAGCTCGAGAGACTTTCTGACTACCTCTGATCTCATAAATACCGTTATCGTGCTTGAATCGGAGTGCTTGATAATAGGTGGAAGCGATTGCTTCCATATTGTTTATCCAGTAGTGGTCCTTGATCCAAGATAGTGAGACTTGGCATTGATGACGTAGAAAATGGTGTCAATTGTGGCTGGTCCTGCTATAATAGATAAGATGATCTTGCCTACTCGTTCTTCCCTAGAGCCATTGAATCTGCTAATGTCGGCATCACTCTGAATGACTTGGTCGGCCAGGCCCATCTGGTCGATCGTACTCTAAAAAAGAATATCAATACCGCATCTAGTATCAATCATCATTGTGTGCATAACAAACAGTATAATCTTGAGCATTATGAGTAACGCATCATGATGTGGATACTTGACATGGCTAGTATAGCAATCCTCGAAAGAGATCCCGAGTTGGCGATTGCTCGAATTAGGAAGAAGTTTGGCTTCTTAGTCTTGAGGTGTAAGGTCACAATATTCTGAGAGTCTTCGATGTTTCGATCAGTTGGAATTAGCGATCTGATTGATTTCGATTATGTTGCTGAGGTGCATATGGTAGAGAAGTTTCTCCTCAGCTCTATCGTTGACCTGAAAAAATTTGAGTTACTTCTTATGGTTGTCACTCGGTACGACTTTAGGTCAACAATGTATTGGAGCATCCATCCTTCCTTGAAAATGAATTCAAACATCCGCTGTAGAGCATATTGTCAGTAGAATGATGATTTACCTTATGATGTAGGCAAAATGGTCGATTCTCGATGGGTTCTAGTGGTCGGGAGGTGCGGTAGAGTGTGTCTTTTAATATTAGCAGAAAAATAGTGGAGATTCGAGCGTTCAGCTTTGGGAGGACGGGTTTGTTCTGTGGACCGCTTCTCCGAGGGTACTCAATGTCTCCCTTGGTACATTTCTGATCTCCCAGTTCTTCCTTGGACTTGCTGGTTCCATCTTTAGATGGGACTTTGGTGGAGAGAACAGACTTAGTAGACTTTTGCCGCTCAGACATCATTCATTCAAAGTTAACGTAACTGTTAACTTTTGTGATCATCTCCTCTAAAGTCGCAAGCTTGTTGAGGAAAAGATATTCCTTAGCTTTGCAATCGAGCTACAGCGCACTCGAGAAGCGGTAACAGCGGTCTTTTGGTCGAGATTATCCACTTTTCTCGCAAGATCCAGGAATTTCTTCGAGAAGTCTTCGAGCTTTTCCCCCTGTGATTGCTTAAGACCGATAAGAGAATACAGGTTCTCTTCCTTGTCTATGATGTGGGCATATGTTTTGATGAACTATTTCTGCAGCTGATCAAATGTATAGATCAATTCCTCAGGAAGAGAGTGGAACCAATGGAGTAGCTCTTCTTGTAAACTTCAGGCGAATAGACGGCAGAGAATGTGGTTGAGATTGGAGTACAACCCCAACGAATTGCGGTATTGTTGGATATGCTCCTTAGGGTCTATACCATTGTACTTGTGAATTTTGGGAGTATGGAAACCTTTCGGTACTTCCATATCGAACAATTCTTTGGCAATCGGACTCCCTTGTAATTTTGTCGTATCACCGGTAGTGCCTTGCACTTGTGCTTCGATTGACTCCATAATTCGTTGGTCCACGTGTTCCTTTGTGACGTAATGACGTGCTGGCTGAATCGTTGGATGTGCTGGTAGGGGATGATGTTTCCCGTTCCTTCACTCATACGATCTCGTGCTAGAACTTGGCGCAGAGGCCACTAGTCTTCCTCCTGACCGATAGGAATCTGGTGACCTCGAGTGACTTCAGATTGGACTTCTCCTCCCAGATGGATGGAGGGCAGCAGTCCGTGTGGCGGATTTCTAAAAATGGCTTTACTGGTGACTCCCCAAGATCCCAATCTTTCCCTTGCTAAAATGCGGGAGGCTTCTGGAAGCTGATCGTGACCCCTGGCACGAGGATCCCAATGAGAATTTTGTAGAGCTTCGAGTGCAGTCTGCATCATTGACATCTGGTCTTCGTGTCGTTTGAGCGCTGTCAAATGATCTTGTTGTTCTGCATCGTGGTCTTTCTCCCGGAGCTCGCAATCCTTCGTTAATTGAAGTTCGAGTTTTGCGCATTTCTCAGTCTCGGCGCAGAGATTCGCCTGTAACTCGGTGAGTTACTCTGGATCCACAGAAATTTTGAGCTGAGTTCCTGCGTCCTGTCTGTTAGAAGAAACCATAATTGAAAATTGTAATGAAAGACTGCCATAGGGTATCGTGGAAATGCAATCTTTCCCACAGACAGCGCAAAATGTAATGGCCAAATTCCGTAGCTCGATAAGATTAGGAATTAACTATCACACCAAATGAACCTGTAACAATACTCTACTATAAAGTTAGAAATGCAAACAAGTGTTTTTAACATGGAAAACCTTTGAATAGGTAAAATAACTACGATCACGTATGGAGGATATTTGTAAAAGTATCTTTATTGCTTGGGTTGGATATCTTTATTACAAGTGATCTCTAGAATATAGAAATGCTTTTGATCTTGCAAATAAGAAGTTTTGAGTAATTTTTCTGGTCCTTGTCTCTTCTGGAACTTTTCCTTTTTATAGGCGTTTCCCACAGCTCTTCGTCATGTTGGAGCACGTCTTCTGAATAATGTGGTTAGTGACGGTTGACTGTATAACTGATGAGTTCGTAGCAGACAGGTGTCTTTGACTAAATAACGTTTTTCGGGTTTAGCTCGATCCACGTTCTTGAGTAGGTCGTGGGGCTATTCTGAATGTTTGACTGGAGTGTTGGTGCTGAGATTGTGTGAGCCTGAGACGGAGGTAATTCGGGGTATTTTGAGTTGTATGAGCACGATTATGAATGAGCTCGAAGGATAAGTCCCTACAGAAACCACTAGTACTTTTCCGCTTATCCATGTCACCCGCCATATCAGAATCAACAAAACTCTGTAAGCATATCTGAGAACCCCCATAACATAATGCCATATCTTGAGTCCCCTTTAAATATCTCAGTATCCATTTCATAGCTCTCCAATGCTCCTTGCTTAGATTACTCATATACCTACTCACAACTTCTACTGCTTAGGCAATGTCTGGTCTCGTAAAATCATAACGTACATTTGGCTACCAACCGTGGATTGATAAGGAACCTTCCGTATCTCATCGCGATCCATTTGCATCTTCGGACAACAACCCTTTAATAATTTGAAGTGATCTCCCAATGGTGCACTAACAACTTTAGAACTATCCATATTAAACTGCATAAGTACCTTGCCGATGTACTCAGCTTGAGACAACTTTAATAAATGCCACTTTTTGCCCCTTGTAACACGTATACCAAGAACTTATTTCGCCGCACCCAAGTCCTTCATAGAAAACTTCCGGGATAACTGATCCTTCAACTTGACAATTTTTCCCATGTCAGCACTTGCTACCAACATATCATCTACATACAGAAGAAGAATAATATACGAGTTCCCCGTATTCTTGATAAAACAGCAGTGATCTGTATTTCTCTTCGAATAGCCATTTTTGGACATGAACTGTTCGAACTTCAAATACCACTATCTCGGCGCTTGTTTCAAATCGTATAAGCTCTTCGTGAGCATACACACAAGATCTTCTTTCCCTTTAATCGAATACTCTTCTGGCTACTTCATATAAATTTCTTCATCAAGGTTACCATGAAGAAATGTTGTCTTGACATCTAGTAGCTCAAGATGCAAATCTTCAACTGCAACTATATTCATCACAACCCGAATAGTAGAAATCTTTACAACAGGACCAAAAATCTCACCGAAATCAATGCCTTCTTTCTGCTGAAAGCCCTTTACCACAAGTCTAGCCTTAAATCTCCTCGAACTGTCAGCTTCCTACTTCAATCTATATAACCACTTGTTGTGCAATGCTTTCTTCCCTTTCGGTAACCGAACTAAATCCAAAGTTCGATTAACTGATAATGACTGCATCTCATCATCCATAGCAAGCTCCCACTTGCTTTTGGCTTTCACATCTAAAGCCTCCTTGTAAATTTTAGGCTTACCACCATCTGTAGGTAGCAAGTAATTTAGGGAGTTAACGTACCTTGTCAAAATTCTTGTAACACTCAGCTCCTTTTGAAGTTCTATTGGAATGTCTAGATCATTAGGTTCTTCGCTTTGATCCGGTGCATCAGACTCAATAACGAGTTCTTCATCAACCTCTCGAGAGGGTTTACAATCTTCAATGTCAACACTTTCCGCTTCTTCACTTCATTTCTTTTCCAGAGGTACTTTAAAATCTTTATATAAGACTTCCTCATTAATTGTAATGTTATGGCTCCAGATAACTTTCTGATTCTTTGCATCCCAAAACATGTATCTAAACTCATCTCTACCATATCCAATAAATATGCACTTCGTCGACTTTGTATCCAGTTTTGTCCTTGTATATGAATTATCAAGCACATATGAGGTACAACCGAAAATACGCAAGTATTTTAGGTTTACCTCTTTACTAGTCCATGCTTCTTCAGGAAGTCCAAAATCCAAAGCCGTTGAAGGCCCTCTATTAATCAAGTACGCCACCGTACTAACCACATCTGCCAAAAAACACTTTGGCAATCCAGCATTGAGTCTCATACTCCTCGCTCTCTCATTTATTATTCGGTTCATGCATTCTGTAACACCATTTTGCTATGGTGTTCTGGGAATAGTCTTCTATCTCCCAATCCTATTTGATGCGCAAAAGTCTTCAAACTCATCATTATAGTATTTTCCCTTGTTATCCGACCTGAGATACTTTAGTTTCAAACCAGTTTCATTTTCAACTAGACCCCTCCACCTCTTGAATTTATTGAACACATCTGACTTGTTCTTCACGAAGTAGACCCACAGTCTACGAGTAGCATCGTCGATAAAAGTAACGTAGTAATGAGAATCGCCAAGAGAAGACAACTTGGTTGGCCGCCAAACATCCATGTGTACAAGATCCAGCTTTCCAGGTTTCCTTAATCTTCCAGATAATTTGAAACTAACCTTCTTTTATTTCGCAAGAACACACTCTTCACAAAACTTGAGATCAACCTTAGCAAGACCCTCTAGCTTTCCCTTTGTTACCATTATCCTCATCCCTTTTCACTCATGTGATTGAGTCATTTGTGTCACGTCCTTATATCAATCCTTAGAGTGGCCACACAAATAGTATAAATTGTGTTCTGCATTGTATACAACGTTCATTGTCGTAAGCCTCGAGCTACTACCATAGTTCCTTTTTTAACCTTCCAGAAGGTTGCACCAAAGGTACTCACATAACCGCTATCATCCGCTAGTTTGCTAACCGATATAAGGTTATTCTCCAATTTAGGTGCAAGTTGCAAATTCAGTAAAACCAACGTTCACCCTGAAGGTAACAACAACCTAGCGTTTCCCTTTCTAGTAATATTGCGTGCACTCTTATCTACAAGAAAGACCATACTGAAGTCGTCTTTAACAATATTAGTTAGAAAACCTACGTTCGTAGTAGCATGGAAAGAGGAGCCCAAATCAACAATCCAAGATTCGTTAACATCATCACATGACAGTAGTAGAGCCTCGTCAGAACTAACCTCCTCAGTAAGGATCATTGTATCTTTTTTTTTATCATCAATCTTCTTAGAAGAAGAAGAGTTACAATCTCGCCTGAAGTGACCCTTCTTTCAACAAATCCAGCACGCATTGGGCGGCTTAGAATTTCCTCTTGACTGTGATTTACCCCTTCTAAATTTCAGCTATTTTCTGTAAGACCTCCCTCTTCCCTCAACGTTCAACATACTTTCGTTTGAACTTGAAGAGGGTTCAGATGTTTTGCGTCTAGTATCTTCACTCATAATCAACGAGACTATAGTATCAAATTTGATGTCTTCCTTCCCGGATGAGTTGCTCACAAATGTAATAAACCCTTCCCAACTCTTAGGCATTTGCCCTAAAAGAGCCCACGCTCTCACCTCCTCAGTAAAAATAATTTTAACGGATTCCAGTTGAACATATATGGTATTGAACTCACTGATGTGAGCTTGCATACTACCATTACCCTTCATCTTCAAAGTAAACAAGCACTGTAAAAGGTGCATTTTATTTGCCCCATACGGTTCTGAGTACATAGCGAACAACGTCTCCATCAAACCCTTCATTGTCGTAACTTCGAAGATCATGTGTGGAATCTGAGATGACAGCGCTAACCTAACGGTTCCAAGCGCCTTGCGATCCAATTGTGTCCACTTAGCAGCATCGTATTCTACTGGCATCATCTCAACTCCACCCAGTGGCAAATTAAGATCCTTTTGATAGAGGTAATCTTCTATCTGCATCTTCCACATTCTAAAACTATAACCATTGAACTTTTTGATCTTCAACTTCTCCTAATCGGCCATCTCTTTTTACCACACAAGCCATGTAATACTTGCTCTGACATCAATTGTTGATAATCAAGGTAGCTACTCTATCCTCTCTGACAAAAACGATACGCGAAATAAGCCCTAACAGAAGAATTAACCAAGCAAGCACAATAACGATACAAGAATTCCAGAATAATTTACTATGTTAATCAAATAGGTTACAATGATCTCTCAAGCTTCTTAAGCTTTAATAAAGTCTCTTCAAACCTTAGGTTTCCCTCTAGAATTAAACTCACAAAGATAGATGGAAACACTATCTAGTATCCCTTATATAAGTGAGATGTCATTACTTAAGAATAGGCTCGAAGTACGGATCACGAGACACACCAACACCCCCAGAAAACACCTTCTAAAACTGACTAACGAAGTCTGCTCGAATAGACTCTGGATCTATTCGAACAAATTGGGTTATAAGCGTTTCTGTTCAAACAAACAAAGAGCAAAATCTCGTTCGAATGACTTCTTGTCTCGTTCGAACGACTTGGTTTTTATTTGAAAAAACTATAAAGCCTATTCGAATAACTAAACCTCTGCCTCTTTTATTCGAATAGACAAATAGTCTATTCGAACAGAACTTTGAAAAAATCTGTTTTCAAACTGTATTCAATCCTCACTCGTCTCACGAGCTCCAATGAACTTCCTTGAACATGATTCGAGTTCATATCATAATACCCCTACCAGAGTACTTTACAGGATAGAATCGGCCTATGTCTCCCCAGATACAACGATCAAACACGAGTAGAAGAAATCACTTTAATCTACCTGTAAATTGAACCTTGATTGTGACTACAAATCATTGGATGAAAAAGACTCAAAGAAATTGTAAGACCTTATAATTATATAGAGTATTGGTGCGTTTTCACTAAGCGTCACACCTTAAGTTGGTATCTATTCACCAAAGATCACACCTTAAGGCATAACTTAAGTTGGTGTCTCTTCACAAAGGTCACACTTAAGATACATCTTAAGTTGGTGTCTCTTCACCAAAGGTCACACCTTAAGATAAACCTAAAGATGTTTTTGTTGGAGACAACTCAACTCACACACATTACAACTCATAAGTAAACTTTTACTTATAATCTAGAGTTGTGTAACCTACATACCCAATGTAGTACAAAATAAACTACTTAGATATCAACCATTCAAACTATGGATAAAACCACAAGTTTCTTTTATCCAACAATCCATATATACCTAGTAGTCCCTACCCTCAAAGCCAGTTTAGGTCCAGACCCGAAGAATTTGGGAAAGGAAATGGCTTCGAAAGCAACCTTTACACAACTTTTGAGGAGGTTTAAGAACCAAATATTTTGGTAAATATTCAAACAAAATAAAAGAATCAAGACCAATAAAATTGTTTATTCAACAAACAAATCATATTAAACTACAACAATGAAACCTAACACTACAAACCACCATTGAGAGTGTCGTGATTGAAGACTTAAAAAATCAGTTTTATATCTGATAGGGTATAGACATTACTTTGATGTACTATTGCCATAACAATAAAGTATCGCTAATGTGCAAAACAATGATACCTTATTCACTCAACGTCCTAAACCCATTAAGAAAGTTTTCAGGTTTAATATCACGGTAGAGGAAAATCCATGACTGAATGCATCCTTCTCTGTTGATATACGATGAAACAATAAGACCAATGTAACTAATATTGTTAGTAAAGCTTAACTCAAATTACAGAAGTGATAGTATAATGTTACTTGCTAGCTGATCCACAAGTACTAACACAGTTTAAAGTATGAACTTCAGGTTATACTAATTAAACAAGTCTTTATGGCTTGGAACGAGGAGGTTAATGGCCGCGAGTCACGACATTGTACTTAGAGGCTTTCTATTTGTATCTAGATGGAGGAGCAGTAAAAATTCCAAGAAAAACTAAAACTAGTATTTCATAAAACAAAACAATAAAAATGAAATTATGAAAAAGATGGAGAAGCGGCAAACTTATATCTAGATAAAGCTCACCAACAGATCCGCTCATGATTTTCCTGCAACTTTAAACTTTTGCCAACTATAAATTTATACCAAGAACATGCCCAATGATCTTAAGCTTACCTAATAGTTAATCACAACTAAATTCAATATTTCAAATACCTACAAATAATAAACTTAATTAGATGGCTCAAGTGGCTTACAGTAACTAAATCTCAACATTTACCTCAATAATCCTCCTAATACTTCCTTTCAAAACCCTGGAATCATCCATTCAAGCCAATGAACCCTAGAAGTTTGTGCTTAGTAACTAAAAATTCCCTTTACAAAAAATCAATCCTTCGATCCACCAATAATAAGATGAAACCTGGAAGGGCCTACCCTTTGACCTAACCCTATTCGAACTACCATCAATTCGAACTACCTCCATATCAGACTCACGTATTTTACACGTGACATGAACAGTCAACTGTGCAACCTAGCCCACGAACTGATGAAAAACGTGGATCGAGCACAGCAGGAAAACATGAACAAGTCAAAGACATCTGTCTCTCACGAACTCAACAGTCACTCAGTCAAACACCACTTACCTCATTGTTCGGAGAACGTGCTTCAACACAATAACGAGCTGCGGGTAAAGTCTATATAAGGAAAAAGTTTCAGAAGAGACAAGGACCAGAAAAATATACGATAAATCTCTAAGAAAACCAGATTTTCTATTCTCAAACACCAAAATTCTTATTTACAAGATCAAGTATTTCTAGTTCAAGAAATCACTTGTAATAAGATATCAGCCTCAAGCAATAAACGTTACTGTTACTAAAAACCCTCAACTCGAGGTCGTGATTTTTTTACCTATTCAAAGGTTTTCTACGCTAAATCACCTGTGTCATTTCTTGTTTTATACTAGTTTTTGTCACAGGTACATTTGGTGTAAGAGCTAATTCCGAGCCATTTCGAGCTATAGAATTAGGCCATTAGAAAACCATAAATCTGCATCAGCAAGAAGAATTGTCAATCAAAAACTGTAAACGAAAACATGGGGACTGAGATTGAATACCCAAATTAATTTCCATTACTGAAAGTGATATTCTCGAAGAAGCAATCAAAACCCTAGCATAGATGCATCTTCTGATATGGGATTGTAACGAATTATATATACTAGATTGAATTTCAAAGGGTTTACCACTCTTTAAGAAAGAGATAGAGCCTGACTGAATGAACTTGATGGTTATGACTTTCTTTTATAGATGAAAGATGAACTCCAATGATTATAGATGAAAGATGAACTCCAATGATTAACAAGTCAGATCGTCATTTTATCTCCAAGATTGAACTTTCTTTTATCTCAAAAACACATGGAAATAAGGGTAAATACTTAAGCCTACACGAGATAACATGATGGGGTTAGATTTTCTCTTTCCAAGCACAAATATATTATTGGGAGCCACAAAATCTAGAAACGAACCAGTTTGAACATGTCCACACCTGCAATATCCAACTAAGATCATGGAAGCCATTGTTCATGAGGCTAAAAAGTAGAAACCCGTAAAGCTAAATGCTATCACTGTATCACAAGATGACTATAGCCCATTATCAAGTACAAAACATCTTCTACTAGGATTCAATAAGTTAATCTATCAATTGAAATATATGAAACTAAAATCAATGCACGGTTCAATTCAATTAGGGAATTGTTTTTCAATCAAAACCTAGAAAAGTAAATTAAAACTCCAAAAAATAATTATTCACCAAAACACAACATAAAATTCCAAGAAAGGAGAGAGAAATTTGGAGTAGCCTTATTCAAGTGATCTATCGGTCCAAGCTCAAACATCATACTACTTTATATCCCTAAAGCAATTGCATTTTCAATCCAAGTCCTGATCTTCTTAAGTAAACTAATTTAATTATCTCTAAGTATTTAGGAAGAGAACTTACAATTACATGCAATTCACAAAACCAGAAAATCACGAGTTCCCATGATTTTGACCTATAATCCACAAATACAACCATTAACTTAGTAAATGAATTTGAGTAGAACGACAAATAAACGTGAAAAATCCAACTCTTTAGCTGTAAAGTTGGAGCAGAAGATATCAGTAGTTATTTCCATGAGTGAACCTGAAGCATTCTCATTCACCAAATCAAGTTACTAAAAACAAAATAAACGAGAACAAGACACAAAATTACTATAATGATCATATCCATGAGAGAGAGAGAGAGAAATATAGAGAGAGAGTCTCCAGCATGGCTACGCTTATATGCATAGTATTGGTAAAAATTAAGTAATTAAGTATGGGTGAAAACAAGGAAGTCCTTACTGTATTGCTATGTTGTCAATCCATCCATACAAAAATTGTAAAACCTAGAGGGTTTTTTTGTTGTTGTTGTTATTGTTGTTGTTGTGATAATTGGCTTGTGTAGGAGTGTTCTTCTTTGCCTCAATCTTCCCTCTTCTAGTGTTCAATCCTTACCCAGATCTTCAGTGGAGATTGTTTGTATGAATTTTGACGCATTGGTTTCAATTTCTCCACATCTAGATCCTCAATCATCATGTTAGGCCAAATCGATTTTAGGGTTTCATCCCCACATGTGTTACAGATGGCGAAATGAGTTCCCTAAATTGAGCATCAATTTTCACTTTGCACACTACCATCACGAACTTCCAGTAATTTCCTGAATCGCGAGTGAAGCTTGTTTGCAACTCCTCCTCAGTCCACTTTTGCAAAAAAATTCTCAATCCAACATTTTCTTGTTGTTTTCTTCCAATTACTCTCTCTATAAACGCTGGATTGTTTTGGAGAACAAAGTGTTGCCTTTCAGTCTCTTCCTCTGCTCTCGCCATCTCTTATGTTCTCTCTCACTCTTTAATTCTTCTCACTTTACTACACTATTCTCATCATTTTCAATCACTTTCTCCCTTCCTCTATTGCAGTATGCATCATTTTCCCAGCGCCACCAACAATAACCATCCACCGCTCCCACCTCATCACAATATGCATTCTCCGGATGCCACCAATCAACTCCAGGATCAATTGTCTAATAATTTTAAGGACCCGATGAATTAATAGATAGGATGGGGTTTCTTTTCGATGAAGTTGACATCATTGAGATGAAGGGGCCATTTGTTTTTTGGGTGGATTGGGTCTGAGTCCACTTAGAGGTGTTCACTGTATGATTTTATGTTTTGGAGTGTTTGTTTTTTTATGGCTTGTTAGATATGACTAAAATAGGCAAATACGAAAATACCCCTATCAATTTATAAGCAAACACCCCTACCTATTAATCACCAATACCACCACCACCACCCCTCTATTACCAACGCAACACCACATATATACCAAATACAAGTACAATATAAAATAACATGTATATACGGCAAACACAAATACATAGAAAAATAAGCTGTATATATAGCAAACACAAATACATTGAAAAATAACTTGTATATATAGCAAATACAAATACATAGGAAATAACTTGTATATATAGCAAACACAAATACATAGGAAATAACCCATATATATAGCAAACACAAATACATAGGAAATAAACTGTATATATAGCAAACACAAATACATAGGAAATAACTTGTATATATAACAAACACAAATACATAGAAAAGAACCTATATATATAGCAAACACAAATACATTGGTATACATAGAAAAGAACATATACATTGGTTCCTAACATTGACACAAATAGGAATGCTCTCAAGATTGTTTGCATCTGTAGATGTATAAAGACTCCATTTTTGAACAACAAAATACCTTCCAGCTATATGCCATGGTCTACCTTTTTTGTGTACAAAATCTTTTAAATTAGTAACAATTGTCTCAGTTGAATTCTTTAAAACACAATAGAATTTCTTAAACCTTGTCACATGGATTGTTACAGATGAAGTCCCTTCAGAACCTATTAGGTATTAGAGGAGCAAATATTTTACACATGCCCAAATCCTTTACCAATAATCAATTCCTGAATCCTACATGATAAATGGACATTTAATCAAATATACTGATCTGGTAATTAGTCAAACATACTTCACTAAATTACTAGAGAAAACCATCAAAGAAGAAGAATCACATAAACATAACCAGTTTATTGAGATATTCGGTGGTGTTTATTGAGATCGTAGTGGGAAAAGTTCGTCCAAAATGAATGATAGGTTTCTTCATTTTTCTTCATGAACTCTAAGCCATTCATCAAAGTTATTCTACTTAAAATTTATTAGACTTTTTACCTTTCTTAGGTCCAATGTAAATTTAGACATTAGAGGTGCAATACATTAAGAATAGAGTTTGTAGCTACTAACAATGGTGAAATATTTCTCACAAATTTCAGATTTCATTTCTCCTTGAAGTTCTTCTAGTGTTCTAAATTTTGATCATGCGTTGTGCATGAATGTCCTTTGGCACCTACAAGGCCACAATGTAACATTCTTAATATTATTTACTATACAAGTAAGTGCCTTCTAACCCCACTTGCCTTGTACAAAATAAAGAAGAAAGAAAACATAACCCATTTGCAAGTGTGGGGCATTTGTTAATTCTTAATGATTAGACCGTTTATTAACGATTTGATTAACACATTTTCTCCCCACTAACTAAAAAACAAAATAAAACATCCGCTTTGTGCCGAATAATGATCTATACTAGTATTTCAGATATATTACTTTCTACTATAAATGAACTTAATCCCTTTCTACTAGATTTCTCATGAAAAATAGAATCTCTATTTACATTGAGGTAAATTCCTGTCATTCTGCAACCCCTTGCATGCTCACTGATTCAATTTCTTGACTGCAACAACTTAGCCTCCCTCATTACTTTTATCATCAATCACATCTTTATATACTTTTCCAAAACCTCCCTCAGCCAACACTGTATCATTTTTGAAATTATTAGTTGCACTCTTCAATTCTGAAAAACTGTAAACTCTAAGGTTTGGGGTAGGCAAGATCTGGCCATCAGGAAACAAGAAATCGCAAATCTCGCTTGCTCCAAACAATATGCTATCATTATCAACACTACTACCTGAAAATCTACCCCCACTGCTAATGTTCTTTGAACTTCCTATACAATAAAAATAAAATAATAAAGACTTAGTAGTAATAATGATCAAAGGGGAACTATGAATTCTAGTTTAGATTCTAAAAACATAAAAAAGATTCAATCTTTTGGTGAAATTGAGGTACCTGGGGTCGAAGTCCTATGGACGAACTGTATCTCATCAATATACCAACATAACCTGAATCAAAATTAGAGTTAATACATCTCAAATTACCAAACAAAGAAAAACCCAGAACCCATATCTCATAAACATATAAATTACTAATATAATGATTGGATAACCCAAACCCATAAACAAATAAAATTCACGTAGGAGATCAAGAGAGAAAACTGAAATTGGGGTTTATTTCTTCATGGTAGGAGATCGAGGAGCTAATTGTAGATGATTGGGTTCGTTGGGAGGAGCTGCGGAGACAAAATAAATTATTTGTTCTAAAGATTGGTTTTCGTAATTTAGATTTGTTGTGAGAGCAATTTTGGGACAAATTGGATCTGAGTAGAGAGAGGCTCGTCAGATGATTTATCTGAGTCTTAGTGTAGTCAGTCTAAAAAATAAATAGAACTAAGTGACTTCAGTCAGTCCAAATTACTGACTGGAGTCCGACTCAGACCTCTGATTGCAGTCAGTCTAAAAACAAATACTACCTAATCCAAATGTTGCTTTAGAGGAGAAAGATAAATGGGATTGTACCTTGTATATCAAGATTGTTGCACATCTTAGGATAAGAACAAGATCAGTGATAACACACTCTAGGAACTTTAGGACTTGGAGGTTCCTCCAGTGGTGACTCCAAGGGGTACAAATATTTATGAAGTTGTTTTGACCAGTGGGTGGATGTACAAATTGTTCTTCACGATAAATAGAACCTCAAAAGTACATTAATTGTTGGTATCAGATGGCGACAAGGTATATATGCTTATTACAAATATTAATTTTAACTTAGATGAATTTAGGTTCAGGTGCATGAGATACCAACTGAATTGGTTGCTTGACCCTCTTCAAGTTTTCTTGAATCTGGGGGAGGTGCTTGAAGTGGATACATACCTATAATGGTCTAATTCTGGGATTTGGACTTAGCTTTTACACCAAATGTGTCTAGAACGCTCAAGGATAGTAAACAATAATCAACAAGATAATTTACCATTGAAAACCTTTGAATAGGTTAAAAAACTACGACCTTTCTTGAGAATTTTGAGAAAGAGAAGATGATCTTATTGAGGTTGCTAACATATTACAATGAGTACTCATAGTATGTGGAACTTTGGAGTCAGGATTCTTCTATCTAGAATTCCCTGTCCGTAATCTATAGTTCTCTAGTCCTATATATAGGTCTTATAATATGACCGTTTGATGACCATTAATATTTCTAATGGTGGACATTACAAAGTATGTGTAAGATATTCTTTAACCAGATATATAACGTCCTGACCTCTATTGCTATACAATGGTTATATGATGATTGTACACTTGCATAAATCGAACTGTTGAAGAGGTCGAAAGCGATGACTCAAATTAAGGAATATTGAATATGTCTTTAGTAGTGTTTCATGTATTCTGATAAGGTCGAGGATGAAGCTTTGAGTTCGAGATATGAAATAAGCTTATTATAAGATAGTTCTCAGCCAAATCACGAGAAGCATCAGGGATGAGTGATGTTGGTTGAGAAACCCGTGTTGCATGTACTTCCTAATGTTGCTATCTTGTTTCTTTATGTGCCACGTGCTCTATTGATAAGGAAAAAGATTAAATGTTGGTCGAAGATGACGCTTGTGTCTGAGATGCAGAATAAGCCACAACAGCCCCCCCTCTCAGCCAACAGTACGGGAAATATATAGGCGAGTAGTGTGTTGGTTGAGAAGTGGCATTAATTGTTGTAGCTAATATCTCAGACTCATTTCTTATGTATATTCATAAGT
>JACGCM010001653.1:0-171555 GCA_014058105.1 Kingdonia uniflora | reverse complement strand
GTGCAGATAACGAAGCAATATTGGGATCATTGTGCAGGGAGAAAAGTTTATGGCAGATCGATGCAAGGATCTTGACGACGAGCTAAATAAGGTAAAGGCCGAGCTTTGTGAAGCTATGTTGTTCACTACAGATAAGGTTACATTGCGCATTATGGCTATGTTGCATGCTGATGTAAAGAAATTGTGACAAGAGTGTGATTCGATCTTGGTTGCTTCAACTGAACATGGCATGGAGTATGATATGCAGCTAGCTCGTTATCTTATATAGATAATCTGATGTCGAGAGTTATGGAACTGCTGGATGCGTCTTCTACTGTAGTTGATGCGGCTATACCTTTTCCTGCCTTTCCTTCGTTAGGGCCTGGGGAAAGTTGAATGTTGTACGCCCGAAGCGTGAAGAATAGTTAATTGTAATCAGACAGAGTGTAATATGTCTTTGTTGTAAAAAAAATGTCAAACGTTGAGTAAAAAAAAATGCTTTTGTTTTGTTATCTCTATGTATGGTCGACCGTGTAGAGATATATGATTGTAGTGATGTTGTATTCCCTTTTGTATAGGTCGAGTTAAACAAGTCAATAAGCAACCGTTAAAGAGATGCATGAATATTGAATAGTTGTATAGTGCATCACTGCCAGATCGAATTATTGACTCAATAAGCGACCCTCGAAGAGCGTGTATAGTTGAATAGCTATGTTGTAATTCTCAGTCACAGGTCGAATTGAGCGTATCAATAAGCGACCTTAATGGATATATTAAATATTGAATAGCTGTATAGTGCATCTCTGCCAGATCAAATTGATTGACTCAATAAGAAAACCCTCGGAGAACGTGTATATTTGAATAGCTATGTTGTAGGTCTCAGTCACATGTCGAATTGAGCGTATCAATAAGCGACCGTAATAATGAGATATCTTGAATATGGATAGTTGTATAGTACGTCTGCCAGATCGAATGATTGACTCAATAGCGACCCTCGAAGAACGTGTATATTGAATAGTTATGTTGTAAGGTCTCAGTCACAGGTCGAATTGAGCGTATCAATAAGCGACCGTAACAAGATATCTTGAATATTAAATAGTTGTATAGTGCATCTCTGCCATATCGAATTGATTGACTCATAAGCGACCATTGGAGAGCGTGTATATTGAAATAACTATGTTATAGGTCTCAGCACAGGTCGAATTGAGCGTATCAATAAGCGACCGTAACGAGGATCTTGAATATAAAATAGCTATATAGTGCATCTTTGCCATATCGAATTGATTGACTCAATAAGCGACCTCGGAGAGCATGTAGGTTTGAATAACTATGTTGTAGTAATTCCCGGTATATAGGTAGAATGCTTGAATGAGTATACTTGCAAGATGGTGATGAAAAGGTACTTTATTGAATAATATCAGATATTACAACATATTTATCTTCAATGCAGCTCAATCGATGGGTATTCCACAGATTAGGAATAGGTAACCTTCATATGCACTAAGATAGTAGGATCCTAAACTACTTGTGCCAGTTACGATAAACGGACCTTCCCAATTATCTCCTAACTTTCCAGCATTGGATGTTTTGCGATGTTGTGGGATTTTTCTGAGAACGAGGTTTTTAACTTTGAATTCTCTGTGTCGAACGCGTTTGTTATAGGATCGGGATATAGCAAGATGATATCTTCCCAGATTAACAATGGCTCTGTCACGTGTTTCTTCGATCAAATTCAGATTGCATGCGATCTGAAATTCATTTTCTTCATCTATCATCTCGTGATCACGTATTGGATGATGATATTGAGTGGGAATGATGACTTCAATCACGTAGGACAGTAAAAACGGAGTATAGCATGTTGCTGTTCTGGGAGTTGTTCGGTAGGCCCAAAGTACATGTGGTAACTCGTTCACCTAGTTCCCCTTTTTGTCATTTAAACGCTTCTTGATGCCATCCACAATAGTTTGATTAGTAATCTCGGCTTGTCTGTTTCCTTATGGATAATAAGGATTGGATGGGGAATGAATGATATTGTGCTCATTGAGGAATGCGACGATTTTGGTGCCAACGAATTGTGATCCATTATCAATTCTGATGAGGTGTGGTCCGCCGAATCAGATAATAATGTTCTCCCAGATAAATCTGATGACTTCGTTTTCTCGGGTTTGGCACAGCGGGACTGCTTCTACCCATTTAGTGAAGTAATCTGTAGCGACCAACAAATATTTTTGTTTTCCTGGTGCTGTAGGGAACTCTCCTACGAGATCGAGAGCCCATCGTCTGAATGGCCAAGTGACTTGGCTCGAGTATAGTTCGAGTGCTAGAACTTGTATTTTAGGTCCATGCCGCTGACAAGCGTCACACTTACGAGCATATTCGATTGCCTGTACTTTCATCTTAGGCCAAAACATTCCTTGAGTTAAAGCTCTGTTTGCCAGAGATCATCCTGCTGCATGGGATCCGCACATACCTTCGTGTAGATCGTGCAAGAATTGTTGTGCTTCTTTGTCAGACAGAGAAAGGAGGTATGGACCAGTGACCAAAATTTTGTATAAGAGATTGTCCTAAATAATGTATCTTCGAGCATTGTCAATTAATTTCTGCCGCTCTGGAGGATGTAATGTAATAAAAGGCTGTCTCCAATCATCTTCGACCTCCTCACTGCCCCCAGTATTAATGGTGTTGGACACGATGGTGTTAATGCTAGGGTTATAAATGACGTCGATTTTTAAGTAACGAGCTTCTGATCCAAGGACTCCAGTAAGGTAAGCGAGTGCATCTGAATGTCTATTTCCCCCCCTTGGGAAATGCTCTAAAGAAATTATCTAAAATTTGTTCATTCATTCGACCACTACAACAACATAGTCGACCATTCTCCCATTGGTTTGATATACGCCTGTGTAATGGTTGACGATTAGTAAGGAATCTGTGTAGACAGAGAGCTTTGCTACACCCAGTGTGAGTGCCATGTCCAAGCCATGAATTAATGCCTCATATTCTGCCTCATTATTGGATGCTTCAAAATTGAGGTGAATGGATTTTTCAAGCCGATCATTGGAAGGGGTAATAAGGACAATTCCAATTCCTGATCCGGCTGGTCCGACGGGGCTGTCGGTCAAAAGTCGCCAACCTTTCTTTGTTACCTAATCTGATTTATCTCCTGACTGGTCTGTGAGCGATTCATCTTTTTGGCCAATAAAATCTTCTTCCCAATCAGTATCCTCTCCTGGAAAGTCTGCTATAAAATCTGCTACAGCTTGACCCTTTTCGGAATGACATGGTTCAAAATATATATTGTGCTCCCAAGTGTTACTGACCATTGTTGAATACGTCGAGATTTTTTGCACTTGGATAAGATTTCGCGGAGTGGATAGTTTGTCAAAACACGAATAGTATGAGCATGGAAATACTGCTTTAATTTATGGGATGTATAGACGAGAGCGAGAAGAAACTTCTCAATTTTGGTGTATCTCGTTTCAGCGGGAGTCAGAGTTTTGCTAATAAAATAGACTGGTTTCTCAGTCTTTTCTTCAAGTCAGAGAAGAACGGAGTTGAGAGGTGTATCCGTGACAGCTAGGTATACTATGAGTTCTTCTCCATCTGTTGGCGTGCTCATAACTAGTGGTTTGCCCAAATAACGTTTGAGTTCGAGGAAAGCCGTATCGCATTGGTCTGTCCATTCGATCTCTGGATTTTTCTTTGATTTTCCTCGTGATGTACCCTGTATTAACAGATTGAGCAGTGGTCGACACATGTCTGATGACTTGGATACAAATCTGCTGAGTGCTGTAATCTTCCCTGCTAGTTTCTGAACGTCCTTCTATGTCTTTGGTGAAGGCATAGCTAAGATAGCTCGTAGGTTTGACGGATCAGCTTCAATGCCTCTTTTGCTTATTAGATGGCCCAAAAAATTTCTGGATTGTACACCGAACTGGCATTTATCAGGATTTAAACGCATCTTGTAAGATTGCAAAATCTCGAAAGTTGCTCGTAAATCTGTAAGATGGTCCCCTTTCTTGAGACTTTTGCAGAGCATATCATCAATGTAAACCTCCATTGTTTTACCGAGTTGGTCTTTGAACATTTGTGTCATCAATCTCTGATAGGTGGCGCTGACATTTTTCAGGCTGAAAGGCATGACTTTATAGCAATATAGACCTTGTTCAGTGATGAACGCAGTCTTGTCTTGATCTTCAGGAAGAAGTGGTATCTAATTATATTCTGATACAACGTCCATCATTGAGAGGAGTTCGTGACCTGCTGTAGAATCGAGCAGATGATTGATGATTGGAAGTGGAAAGCTATCTTTCAGAGTGTGTCTGTTGAGATCTGTGAAATCAACACAAACTCTGATTTTGCCATTCTTCTTTGGGACTGCGACAATGTTGGAGATCCAGTCCGGGTAAATAGTTTTGTGAATAAAACCGACCTCAATCAATTTGTTGATCTCTTTATTCACTTCGTTTAACAGTTTTGGTGCTAGAGATAGTTGCTTTTGTTTGACTGGTTCTGCTTTATCTTTCAACCCTAGCTTGTGGCATGCTATAACTGGATCGATCCCTGGCATTTCATGAAACGTCCATGCAAAGACGTTGCTGTTCTCTGTGAGGAATTGTATAAGATTTGAGCGTTCCTCCGTATTTAAGAGAGTTCCAATGTGAGTTCTTTTTTGTGTACCACTGATATCGATGTATTCTGTCGGTTCGACGATTGGCAACTGAGGTTCTGTTGGAATTGACTGCTGTAATTGCTATGTTGTGGTTGTCGTGGTTGGTTCAATTTCAACGGAGATAGTGTTATCGCAAGCTCGAGCCAATTTATGGCTGCCTTTGATTTCGTAGATCCCTCATTTCTAGTCGAATCGTAACGCCTGATGATATGTAGAGGGAATAGCCTTCATGTTATGCAACCATGGTCGTCCTATTATCCCCAGATAACGGGATTTGGCATTGATGACATAAAAAGCTACGTCAAGTGTGACTGGCCCGGCTGTGATGGGAAGTGTGATTTTTCTCACGCGCTCTTCTTTAGAGCCGTTGAATCCAGAGACATTGATGTCACTCGGTTCGACCTTGTCTGCCAAGCCCATTTGGCTGATTTCGCTCTGGAATAATAGTTCGATGCTGCTGCCGGTATCTACCATCATTGTATGTAGAACTATGTTCTTCATCTTTAACATGATGACGAGAGCATCGTGGTACGGGAAGTTGACGTGACGAACGTCACAATCTTCGAAAGAAATCCCAGTTCGTCGATTGCTGGATTCTGGCAACAAACGGGCTTCTTTGTCTACCATCGTCAGATCATGGTATTGTCTGACGCGCCTACACTTGGATCTGTTGGAGTTGTTGATTGTTTGAGTCTCAATGAAGTACAAGTGTTTTTCTTCATTTGTTTCGTCAACTTGGACGATCTTGGCGTCAGTCTTGTAGCTGCCATCCTTATAACTTTCAATGTCAACGATTACTCAAACATTCGACCCTGTGCAAATATACTCTGGAGAAGAAATATTAGTGCGAAACACCACTCCGTGCCATGATGTTGAATCTGGTGGTGAATGCAGTATGGCTTTCCCGATATGGACGAAAGAGTATTGGCATTTATGAAGAATTCATCTTTTTGTATTAGCGGGTATAAGTCCGCAAGAGTAGTCGTTATCTATGGTATGCACGAAATTGGCTTCTTTCGTCTTTGGCGTGTTCGATCGTCATAGGACTTGAATCGCTTCTTATCACCCCCATAGTCTTTACTGTTGTTGTGAGCACGCTGTTCAGAATGATCTTTGGTGGATAGAGTAATACGTTGAGGTTTTGGCTTCTCAGTTGTCAGTCGCTCGAGGTCGATAAAGTTGTTGACCTTCTTAATCATATCCTCCAACGTTAATGGCTTGTTGAGAACCAGGTGCTCCTTGACTTGTCCATCCACTAGTAGAGCATTGGTGAAAGATGAGATTGTGATTTTTTTATCGAGGTTGTCAATTTTCCGAGCTAGTCTAAAAAATTTCTTGGTAAATGTCTCCAATTTTTTACCTGGTGCCTGCTTGAGGCTGAACAAAGAGTAAAAACTCTCCTCCTTGTCTTTATTGTTCGAATAGTTTTTGACAAACAGTTCGCGAAGTTGTTCGAAAGTGAAGATAGATCCTTCACTAAGTGTATAAAACCATCGTAGAGGTTCGCCTTTTAAATTGGTCGGGAAGAGACGGCAGATGATGTGGTTGGATATCGAATGAAGCCCCAAAAAATCTTGAAATTCTTGGACGTGCTCCACAGGATCTCCCCCCTTGTATTTCTGAATCTTTAGAGTATGAAAACTGGTGGGTACTTCCTTGTCCAACAACTCTTGTGTGAGCGGGTTCTTCTGTAATTTAGTATAGTTGTTTCTTCCAGTGAGTATTTGAGCGTCTAATAGCTCCTTGATGCGTTTGTCCACCTGCTTCGGAGTGAGATATTGTCGAGACGTGATACCTCATCTTGTTACATGTCCTCCTGGTTGATTATGCTCTCCTGTTGCTTCACCCATGCGATCATAGACTGAAACTCAAGGTTTTTTTTCTATTTTGTTCCTCTTGTTGTTGCAGATCGACTATTGCTCCAGCTGGTAATTGTGAATTGACGTGACCCTGAGGTAGAACTGGTTCTGGCAGAATTTGATACGATACTAGACTTTTGCCTCGATTTCCCAAGTAATCATGGACTGATACCCTCGAAGTTGCAGGCAGAGCGTTCTGTGGTCTCAGATTTGTTGTTAATTGATTTTGAAGTGCTCTGATTGTGCTTTGCATGCTGGCGAGCTGCTTCTTCAGTTCTATTCGTCACTCCCTCAGCAGCGTCAGGCAGGACGTTGGCGTCTGGATTTGCCATCTTTAAAAAAATGAATATGAAAAATTGGATCGGAGAACGCTGAGTGTATGCTTCGATTCCCACAGACGGCGCGATATCTTGAATATTGAATAGCTATATAGTGCGTCTCTGTCAGATCGAATTGATTGACTCAATAAGCGACCCTCGGAGAACGTGTATATTTGAATAACTATATTGTAGGCCTCAGTCACAGGTCGAATTGAGCGTATCAATAAGCGGTCGTAACGAGATATCTTGAATATTGAATAGCTGTATAGTGCATCTCTGCCAGATCGAATTGATTGACTCAATAAGCGACCCTCGGAGAGCTTGTATATTGAAATAGCTATGTTGTAGGTCTCAGTCACAGGTCGAATTGAGCGTATCAATAAACGACCGTAACGAGATATCTTGATTATTGAATAGCTGTATCTTGAATTGAGCGTATCACTACTACTTCTACAAATCTGAACGACTGACAGTTTGAACCAGGGTGAACAGTGATAGCAACTGGTCACCATCTTTTATAGTAGCAGCATTTAAATGCATACCACCATTTCCAATATAGTCTTTATCACAAGCACACATCTCAAGTAGAATTTTTGGGAGACCCAACAGTCAAAAGAATTATTCCAGATAACGGGGAGCCATCAATGCAACATTTAATACCAAATGACTAAACTTCTCAACCAACACCACTCGCTGCATATGTTTCTCCTGCTATTGGCTGAGAGGGGGCAGTTGTGAGGGCTTATTTCCAATCCTCATACTGAACATAATATGCGAGCTCACACAGTTCGAGAAAGCATAATGGCAACAAATCAAAGATTGAAGACAAGAAGATCGTAATACAGACTTTCTTACCTACAGTTCGAAGATATCGAAGCATCTTGTAACTTCCCACTGCATAAGATACTCCTCCACTTATCAACAAATCGATCGTATACATGTGAACATCACAAGAGATCGTATCTTCTCCGACGGTTTGAAGTTACAACTAAGAGTATTAATAGATCCGTTACAGATCAATAATTATCAAGACGTTACAAAATACCTCATAAAAACTCATCAAATACGGGCGACCAAAACGATGTCATCAATGTAACCAACGGTCATATTATAAGACTTATAAAAAGAGACTCGGAGATGAGAATCCATGACAACTATTATCACTTACAGAACTCTTAGAGAAAGTCATCCCTACCAAAACTCAGATATTTAATCTCTTTCTCTTTGTAATAGCTAACATCTATATAAACACCATTCTTTCAGAAATCCTCAGGAGAGGTTGTGGTTTTTAACCTATTCAAGGGTTTTCCACGCTAGAACTTGTGTTAATTGCTTCCAGTTCCTAGCTAATATTCATATTTCAAGGGTGTAAGGCACTATTTTCGTCCAATACGAAAATAGGCTATTACAGCTAGTGTTCGGAAAATGAAGAGGTCCTGGTATCAAATTCCATTTGAAACAACTCACATTTATTAAAAAAAACAAAAAACAAAAAACAAAACAGAGTTCATCCCCATTGAAATTGTGTGGGCATTAGTGCCAATGTGCCATAGTGGACAAGATAAAAAAAAAAAAAAAAACTCATTAATGTTGGCCATGCTCAATGGAGCATAGCTACAAAGTTCCTCAAAAGAAAAGGACCCTTTGATTTCTTTCCCTTTTACTTCAATGTGCCATGGTCGAGAAGATGAAAAAAAAAAAAAAAAAACTCAACTCATTAATGTAGGCCATGCTCAATGGAGCAGAGCTACAAAGTTCCTCAAAAGAATAGGGACCCCTTGATTTCTTTCCCTTTTACTTTAATCAACTCCCTGTCTTTTGACTTGGCCCTTTCTTACTCCCTTCCCATCTTCTTCTTTCATTCAATCACTCTCAGTCTAAACTCACAACAAGAGTCTCTTTTATTTTTACAGAAACCACCCAACAAATGTCAACCCATGCATACCAACTCAACCCAAAAACACAAAGAATCTCAAACAAAGACAAAGAGAGTTAAACATGCAAACCAGAGCAGAGAAAGAGAAACAAGAAAGAAAAGAGAGCAAAGGTGGAACAGGTCGGACCCAACCAACCCAAACATCTAGTCTCTTTTTTCTGGCGTTAAAATAGCTGTAGTTTGTTACCCAACTCGTCAAACTCCTCAATCCATCAACCCCCGCAAATCTCGCTAGTCTATACACCAAGACAGGCAAGAAAATAAAACTAATTATTCCCTTCTCTTCTCTTCCCTAACCCCATCATTAGGGTTTAAGCGCCTTAAGTTTTCTCTTAACCCCCATTAATGATAAATCCCTGTTAAACTTCCCCACCCAATTAATGGGGTGCATTGCGTCGAAGCAGGCGGTTTCTATTACCCCTGCTCTCGATCATCATTCCGGGGCGTTTCCGGACAATTTGTCGGGAATTTTAGCTTCTTCGGGGCGAAGCCGAGCTGCATTACATGATTTAGAGACAACTACGATATTGAAGAATAAGAATAAGAATAAGAATAAGAATAAGAAGAATAAGCAGAAGGCGTATTCGAGTTATGGGGGAAGCAGCGAATTGGGAGAGTCTAGGAAGGAGAGGAATAGTAATATTAATTGTGGGGATGCATTGAGTTTGAGATTAGGGAATTTGAATAAATATGTTGAAGGGGAACAGGTGGCCGCTGGTTGGCCTCAGTGGCTAAGTGCCGTGGCGGGGGAAGCTATTCAGGGGTGGGTGCCACTAAGAGCGGACTCTTTTGAGAAATTGGAGAAGGTAATTTTCTTATCCTCACTATATTGGTTTATGATTAATTGTGATCATGTATTTTGTAGCGGTATATCGTAATTGAACCTAACATTTTACTCCTTCATATCTATATGGGAGTCTTGTTGACTCTCTTTGCTCCAGATAGTGAATTAGAATTAGAAGTTCAGGAAATGCATTTAAAGTATAAATAATATGCAGGTTATTTGATACCCTCTGGTCGCTGATATGGTGTCAGTATTTGTGATTAGCATTAATAAATACTAGAATATTGCTGCGGGCGTGAAATTTAGCTTGCAATAGAGGTGTGCAGCGTTAATATACACATACGTGACATCGGAGAGTACATGCGAGATATAGAATGAATATCATTTGGCTGAAGTAGTGCATGTAAGGGCGTCACTGTATCTTAATGAACAAGTTAAGCTAGTGAGTGCTGATTTTGGCATATTCGAAGCTTGCGCACTTGGACGAATCTCCTCAGGCTAAATGCTCTGTCCAAACTCATGAATACTCCTTTTGGTTCATCTGACTAGACATAGAATCCACCATCCATAGTGTTGTAGTTAACTCAAAGATTTGTGTTATCAACTCCTAACAATTATCTTATACTGAAGTCTAATGTTTAGGTTCTCAACTCCTAATCCCCTCAAACTTACTAGTTATCACAGAGTTTATGTATTGCCTCAAAATTTACACAAAATTCAATTTTCAACTCCTAACACAGTCTCCTTAGACATACCACAAAGTTTGATCTGTCAACTTGAGTTGCAACTGTGTACACACAACTAAGACATTCTTGTTACTATGTAAACCACCTCAGACACTTGTCTAAGTGGAAAAATTTGAGTTACTACTAATCCTATACCATTTCTGACATTCACCGACATCTAAGGAAGTATACTTATATGAATGAGGGTATTTCAGGCTCAGACCTGCAGGAAAAGATATCAAACATCATAGGCATGCCCAATGAAACAGTATGCTATACAATAGTCTTCTATGTTCTTCACTTTGTAAAGTTGAGGTTGCATAAAAACTCTATATTCCATAGTTCGTGTATTTGGATAGTCATTTTGGGTATGATATGATCTGGTTGTATTAAATCATCTTCACCCACAAATAACCACACTTACGTACAACGAACAACAGCAGCAATTGATAATAGTAGCTAATGGTGTTTCTTGGTAGGATATTACTTTCCATAATCTGTTTCACTCAAACTTTGAACATATAATTTTCTCAGATGAAAAGAGACCAAGAAATTGTAGCAAATATGTTTACCCTTTTTCTCTATAAGGAGGTCAGCATTGAAAACTTAAACATGATTACCATTGAGTGATACTAGAATTAGAAGTCTCTATTTTGTATGAGGCAAATGTTGATACTTTAGTTTCTTAATTTTTTCACCTGCTTCCAGTTTTATGTTCCTGAATTTTCTTCTTCCAATCCTGCTGTTAAATTCATAGACATCAGAAACTAGTCTAATAACATTCCCCTTCTCTTCTAAAAAGTCGGGATTTCTCTGACCACATCTAATTCATTTCGCCTTTTATACTTATAGATAGGACAAGGTACATATAGCAATGTATTCCGAGCACAAGAGCTTGAGACTGGAAAGATAGTTGCTTTGAAGAAGGTCCGGTTTGATAATTTTGAGCCTGAGAGTGTGAGGTTTATGGCTCGAGAAATAATGATTCTTCGCAGACTAGACCATCCGAACATTGTGAAACTGGAAGGATTAATCACCTCTAGATTATCGTGTAGTATATACCTTGTATTTGAGTACATGGAACATGATCTTGCCGGTTTGTCATCGTCCCCTGACATAAAGTTCAGTGAATCGCAGGTAATTTCACATTTTTATTATAAATACAAACAATATGTCCTAGATACTAATATCCTTTAATAGTATTCAAAACTTTATCTTCCCTTTCTTGTGTAGGTTAAGTGCTATATGCAACAGTTATTATCTGGACTTGAGCACTGCCATTCGAGGGGGGTAATGCATCGGGACATTAAGGGATCAAACCTTCTCATCAATAATGACGGAATTCTTAAAATGGCTGATTTTGGACTGGCAAATTTTGTTAGTACCGGCAGACAACAGCTAACCAGTCGAGTTGTTACTTTATGGTACCGCCCTCCTGAGTTATTGCTGGGATCAACAGATTATGGAGCAGCTGTGGATTTGTGGAGTGTTGGATGTGTCTTTGCAGAACTCTTTCTTGGAAAGCCTCTTCTTCAGGGAAGAACCGAGGTGAATAACTTATTAAATTACAGTTGCTCAAACTCGACATAATTGTATGCAGAATCTATCTTAATTTACGTAGTAATTACTAGGCTGTAAGTTAATTATAGGGATCAATACCTGCTTTGTTCATAGAGGCCCATATATGGGGTTTAGATAAAATTATGGTTTTTCACATTCCTGAAAGCCATATTCTTACGTATCTGTACATATCTCTAAATATGCATAGATATGACCACGATGAGGTGAATGCTGATGTAACTAATGATGTATAAGGCGCATATAAATCATATACAGGGCAAGTATAAAGATCAAAACTACTGCTCTGTTTATAAAGGCCCATATACAGTGTTTATATAAAAATTACTGATCTATAACGTTCCTAAAAGCCATATTCTTGCGTATGTAGTGTGCTTTTGTCTATGTAAGCATAGGTCTGACCACGAATAGGTGAATGGTGAACTTAAGTAGCTCAAACTCAAAGTATCGTACGGTTTTCTTTCCCTCGGGACGTTGCCCTACCCCCATCGAGTCTTTTTCTAGAAGACAAGCAGATATCTAGTATATTTAAAAAATATTTATTACTTATTCTGATTTGATTTGATTTAGGTCGATATTTTATTTCCATATTGTTTTAGGAATTTAATTAGTTTTATTTTTGTAGGATTCCTTTATGGAAATCCAAGAGATTTAGGAAATCTTGTTAGGTAAAGTGAGTTTCCATCTGTTTTTTATAAATAAATGTTATGGCCTCCATGGTTAGGAAGTTGATTTGGAGAATATTAATTAAATTCAGTTTTCTTAAGTAAAGTGAGTTTTTAACTTAATTGATCATCAATTTGTTGCTTCCGCCGAATTGTTTTCTATAAAAAACAGATGAAAAGGAGAGGTGATTCGCAAACTTACTTCTATCCAACATATACACACTACTATTATACACTGGCATACACACTATAAATCACCACCATACATACCATAAAAGCCACCACAAACACCACCATTAAAACGACAAAAATCACCATGAATATTGGGGTTGAGATAGGGAAATTGGAGAAAGGAAAACTCTCCTTACAATTTCCTAAAAGAATAGAACATCATGTGGCAATAATTAATGTACAATAATTTTTGTTGTTTTAGAGGGTATTTTTGCCCATCAAAAATTAATGCAAATTTATAGTTATTACATGAGTCAGTCTATAATTAAAAGTCATCTTCCCTAAACAAAACGAATATCCTTTCATCTTCAACACCTACTTCTCTTTCAAGCTAAATTATGCGTATTATAGAGTTAAGATAGTAATTATTGTAGAGATATTGAATTGTAATGAACTGAATGATTTATTCTTCTCTCTAGGAGGCTTTATATAGAGATTATACAAGAGCAGCTACAATAACCATTAAGTAGTTGTTACTGAGCTAATAAAGCAGGGGGTTACAAACCTAATTAAGGGGTTGTTACAAACCTAGTTAATAGGCTGTTACAAACCTAGTTAAGGGGCCGTTACAAACCCAATTAAAAGGTGGATTTAATAAGACTAAATAACCTATTACAATAGTCCTCCTCAAGCTGGTGCGAAGATATCCAGAAGACCCAGCTTGTCAATAGAAGAATGGAGATTAGTAGGTCCAACTGGCTTGGTAAGATTATCAACAACCTGTGACTTTGTCATAACAAAGCAATTAGTCACAATTCCTAAAAGCACTTTCTCTCGCAAAAAAATGCATATCAATATCTATATGCTTTGTCTGCTCATGAAGGACATAATCAGAAGCTAGATGAATGGCGGCTTTATTGTCACAATGTAAGACTGATGACACTATCTCGGCAAAGCCTAACTTGGCAATGGGATGCTTAGTAGGAAAGCCATACTTTTCAGGACGACCACGTACCCGGGTAGGGTAAAGAGATGCAATACCAGGTGGAACAACAACAGGAACAACAACAGGAAATGTATCATCGCTAACAGGAATATCAACAGTGACAAGTGTATTATTAAAAACAGTAACAGGGAAGTCAGAAGAAGGTGCATTATCTGAGGCGAATCGCACAGGAGCAGGGCGAGCGCGTGGACGACGAGAGTACACCTTGAAAGGTTGAGCAGTGTCATTGGAGGAATATCAATAATTGGCATAGGATAAAAGGCGGAAGGTTCCTCCTCCGATGGTGGCAAAGAGTCCTGTATAGACAAAGTAGTACCAAAGAAAGGAACATGCTCAACAAAAGTAGCATCCATAATATGATAAATGTGACGACGAGAGGGATCATAACACCGATAACCTTTAGAGATAGGGGAGTACCCTAAGAAGATATACCGAATAGACTTGTCATCCAGTTTAGTACGAGAAAGACTTTTGTCATGAACATAACAAACACAACCTGGGAATAATAGGAAAAAGGATACGACCAGGGTATACAAGCTGGAAAGGAACCTTACCACTAAGGATCCTGCTAGGGATACGGTTAAGCAAGTAAGAGGAGGTGAGCACGGCAAAATGCAAGTAGGACTTGGGAATATTCATACCTTTCAACAAACAACGAACAACGAACAACGCTCATGAGAGACCTATTTTTCATCTCAGTAACCCTGTTACTGAAGAATACCTTGTTGGTTAGACACATATTCCTTAGCATTGTTAGACCTAATCCCCTGAACAACTACATTAAATTATGTTTTAACAAGTTGCAAAAAATGGGTAAACAAAGGAAGGACCTCAGACTTCTTACAAAGCAAGTAAACCCCAGTAAATCTAGTATAATTATCAATAAAGGTCACATAGTATCTCTGCCCAGCCCATGCAGTGACCGGAGAAGGTCCCCAAACATCAGAATGAATTAAGTTAAACGCACAAGGTGATCTATACATCCGAGGAATATAACTATTGCGAACTTGTTTAGATAAAGAACAAATCTCACAATGAAATGTAGACTTCTTGCATGCTTTTACTAAATCAGGAAACAAAAGACAAAGATATTGAAAATTAACATGACCCGACCGGGCATGCCAGGTTTTGACCGAATCGGATGAAAAAACATAATGGCCTGATTCAGATTCAGGCAAGACACTAGCATGCAAACTATAAATAGATTACTATGGAACTGGTGGTGGATCACCAAAGTAGTACCGACCATCACGCTCATACCCCTGCCAAAAATCTGCCTCGTACTCCGGTCCTGAAAGTAATAAGAATTAGACAAGAAAACAACAACACAGTTAAGATTCTTGACAAGACGATTAACAGAGAAAAGATTAAGAGTAAAACGCGGAACATATAAAACAAACTTTAGGGATATCTCAGGTGACAAGTGAACCGTGCCTTTACTATGGACTTTAGTGAGTGAACCATCAACAATAAGAATATGTTGATTAAATGGGGTATGTGGATTTGTAAGAATTTTAGACTCACCAGTCATGTGATCATTGGCACCTAAATCAAGAATCCAGGTAGATGGAGAATTTATAATCTTAGCATGACATGTAGTGGGTATACCTGTGGCAGCTGACATAACTGTAGATCTGCCAGCGGTTTTCTACTCCCCGAGAATGTGAAGGACCTGGTCCATCCTCGAATTCAGTGTCCTATCAATAGTGGCTATCAATAGTGGCAGTGAGATCATTTGGAGCTCCCCCTGAATATAAACTTTGAGAAACCTCTGAAATAGCTGCTGTACGAGGTTTATTCCCTGCGGACTTGCCATACTCTTTCTTCGGTCGTAGCTCTGGGTGAAGCTGGAAACAAGTATGTCTGTAATGGCCATCTTGTTTGTAGTGATCACAGTATGGTCGGGTACGTCTAAGATTTCCCCAGATAGAGAAGTAGAACGGGAATCTTGTGACTGTACCTGAGAATGGGAGTTGGCAGCAAATGACATATGATCAGCCAACTGTGACTTTCGAGGTCAACTTCATACGATGCTCATGTTTCTCAATTAATGCATATGCTTCACAAAGATTCGGAAGAGGTGCAGTATTGAAAACCTGTGTGCGAATTGCCTCAAAGTCCGACTGTAAGCCAATAAGAAACTGATGAACTTTTTATTTTTCCTTCCTTTTTTGAATCACAACCACAATGGAAGGAGTCATGTCAGTAATATCCAACAAAGAGGTATAAACTGCAAGTTCTTCCCACCTCTTTTTCAGATATCCAAAATAAGCTGTAACAGACAAGGAACCTTGAGAAGCCTGATCAAGTTTCCTGTATAACTCATAGACTCGAACTTCATTATTAGAGGTAGAATACATTTCTGATAGAGCAGCCCACAAACTATCAACTTTCTCATGAAAGGTGAAGAGCTCATAAATCTCGGTTTCCATAGAGTTGAAAAACCAGCCAAGAATCATGCAATTGGTCATAAACCAAGTACTATAGGTAACATCGGTCTTAGAAGGACAAGGCACTTTGTCAGGTGGGAGCCAATCAATTTTACCCTTAGCTCCCAAGAAAAGCTGGATAGATCTGGACCAAGATGAGAAGTTTCGGCTATTTAGAAGAACACTAGTAATCCGATGAGAATGTGGGAAATTCAGGATGTTTTCATTGCCATTTTGAATAGTAGAGTTAGAGACCATGGATTTCGTTAATACAAAAGATTCCGTTGAAGTGTTTGTCATATTAACACAAATAGTGGAGCAATACCAAACAAGTACTATAACTTAGATAACTTAGAACTTAATAAGACAAAAAAGCTGATAAGACAAGGACTAAGAAATGGCTGGACAAGACAATGGTGTACAAGAACAACCTTAGAAAGGGCTGGACATGAGAACAACGACAAAGGGCAATACAAGAGGGCTTTTCTGAAGGGTAGGATTCATATTTTTTCTTGTTTTTTCTCTACTTTACATCTGATACCATGTAGAGAGATTGAATTGTAATGAACTGAATGTTTTATTCTTCTCTCTAAGAGGCTTTATATAGAGATTATACAAGGGCAATTACAACAACCATTAAGTAGTTGTTACCAATCTAATAAAACAAAGGGTTACAAACCTAATTAAGGGGCTATTACAAACCTAGTTAATAGGTTGTTACAAACCTAGTTAAGGGGCCGTTACAAACCCAATTAAAATGTGGATTTAAAAAGACTAAATAACCTTTTACAATAATTATAAATAATTGTTTTTACGAATATGTTTAGAAAATTTCTTTCTTCAAGTCGTGTGGAGCTCGGGGTGATAAAACTAGTTACCTTGATAAAGGGGGAAAGCACAAAATTTCCTCAAGCATACCCACATTCCCAAATCTTGGTTTCCCTTAGTTAGCTGGTTTGTAATTTTAAGTTTTTGTTCTCTCTTCAATTCTGAAGATGCCATGAAAGCGCTAAAAGTGTTTGTTTGAGTAGAGTTTCTTAGTGTATGACTTGTTATTGCTACCACAAGGTATGAAAGGCTATTGTGTGTGTTCTTTGGCCATAGAAAGGTTTGACTAATTAATTGAGAGCTTGAGTTTATGAGGTACCGTGCTTTATTAATTTTCAATATTGTTTCTACTTCATATTATTTTCCTTTTCTACTTTACTGAAAAGTAAAGTATTGTTTTGGGCATAAAAATATATTTTATCTGACTGAGAAATAATATTGATAGAAAACGATATATGCGGAAGCAATTAACAAAAGGAAAATAATTACTTGATTGAATTAAAAATTGAAAAAATAACTAAACCTCTCTACTTAGCTAGGGTTTCTTCTCCAAAACTCAACCTAACCTTACCTTCTACCCTAGGACCCCTTTATAGAACTAGGAGTCCCCTACCTTCTAAAACACTACCTTCAAAATTAGGCATTATCCTACTAAAACAAAAATAACTAAAAATAGAAACATAGAGGCCAACTCCCTAGGGGATACCCACTACGGCCACGACTCTACACGATTATTATTCCTATCAACTCTCCCCCTCTAAGAAGAATTCGTGGGGGATGGACAGTTGACCGCATTGACCATCTCCTCTTCCAAGTCTTCATCCCACATTTCATGTAAAGCTTCATCGATATGATCATAAAGGTTCTGTGTAAGTAAAGCGATATGTTTCCTAGGATTTGAACATTCACGCTTCATATGACCTGCCTTCCCGTAGTTGTAGCAAATTTCCGAACCCGACCCCATCGCTCTAATCGTTGTCATTGCCGCTATAGTACCTGTTGTTGGAGTCGAATAAGAACTATAAACTGCTGGTTTTAACTTTGTTTCCGCTCGTTTGACCATTTCCATAAACTCTGACAGACTTTGGGCAGTGAATAAGGTTAGCTCATCCTATAACCGCTTTGTCAACCCAAGCTTGAACCGACTAATACGTTGTGCTTCGATTTTCGATAATACAACTCTGGATGAAAACAGATAAAAGTCACTCGCTCTCTGCAAAAGGATTCCCAGGTGCCCCATTGGCTTTTTTGAAATCTTGTACCTGTATTTCTTGCATCGTGGGGTGGAGTAGATACCCGATTCAATCTATGAGGCATATAGTTAGCAATCCCCCATTCGTTTGGAGAAGCTGTACCGTTATCTTGATATCGCAATCACCAGTACCGAATTGTTGTTGGTGAACAAACCCCTGTATTCGTAGGAGGTTCTCTCCCTTGAACTGGAAAAGAACGGGGTTGTCCCCAATTTGCTTGACCGCCGCCCCAAGGTTGGCCGTTCCCAAGTCCCCCGGTCAGTCGGTTGACAATCGTTGCTTGCTGCTGTGGCAGTGGCTGTTGCGGTAGCTGCTGCGATGATTGTTACGGTGGCTGCTGCGGTAACTGTTGCGACTGTGGTTGCGGTGGTTGTTGCGGCAACTAAGAGGGTGGCTGTCATGTCATGCCGGCTGCTCCGGCCCTACGGCTCGTATTGGGGTCGGTGCGAGGATGTGACATGTGAATATGGTCTTCTCCATTGTTTGTCAGATCTCTCTCTATGTTAATGACGATTTGGCGGTTCATCCCCGCGAGAGAAGATTCGGGTCCCAATTCTTACGACGAAAATTCACCCCTCGTAGTTAGTGTTGGAGTCTCTCTTACGTCGGAGTCTGCGGATTTATCTTCGCTACCCACATATTGAACGTCAAGTCCGTCAAAACTATTAGAGGTGAACGGAACCCCTTCAGCGTTGAATTCTATCTCATTGTTATCCCTTGTAGAGAATCTCCTTCCTTGCCCAAAACTTTCAAGAATTATTGGTGAAAGTCCCCCTCTCCTAGCATCTCCCATAAACGAACCCAAGGGAACCCCCTTCTTCTTGATCCCACCACGCTACCCGGAAACCCCATCTCAAGATCTTCTTGCGATGAGATTGCTAGCAAGATGGATTTTAACGTCTGATCCGTTTGCGTTTTGAACTCTCCTATCGAGTTCTACGTATTAACTATAAATTCCTTCATCTTCTCTTCTAGGTCTCATAACCTATCTCCTTGGGTTGGTTGATGAGATCCTGATTTCTTCTTCCCTACCATCTTGGATCTTGAAAGAAAAATTACTGTAGATTACTGAAAAATTAAACTCCCCACGGAACGAACTTCGCTCTGGTACCAATGGATAGAAAACGATATATGCGGAAGCGATTAACAAAAGGAAAGCAACTACTTGATTGAATTAAAAACTGGAAAAACAACTAAACCTCTCTACTTGGCTAGGGTTTCTTCTCCAAAACTCAACCTAACCTTACCTTCTACCCTAGGACTCCTTTATAGAACTAGGAGTCCCCCATCTTCTAGAACACTACCCTCAAAATTAGGCATTATCCTACTAAAACAAAAATAACTGAAAATAGAAACATAGAGGCTGCCTCCCTAGGGGATGCCCACTACGGCCACGACTCCACACGGTTATTATTCCTATCAAATATATTTAACTATTACACACTCCCTTGCACCTTAAGCCCTTTTTGGTCGTTCTCAATGACCTGTAGTAGCAGTCTCGGTGATGTTGTTTTAACTAGCTAAGAAGAATGTCTGGCAATCTCCGTCTATTGTAGATAAATGCTTTGGTGGTTGGCTAAGAGACAATTCATTGGCAAGGATATGGCTGTAGAATTACATGAATCAGTCCTCTTCGCAAAAGTGATGGTTCTCAATTGGTGAAGAGAAATAAAATTTGCTCCAGTATGTACTCATTGGACCAAAGCGTGCCACACTGTGTTACGATATGGTTTCCCATGACTTCTTGAGGCCTCTCTTTGTTTGCCTATTGTACTTAATCTAGACTTAATGTTTTCTGCATCTATGCATATGCTATGTTACTGATAATACTACAATGCTAGACTGAAATCTCATCTGAGATAAAATTCCTACACCAACTTATTGGCTATCTTTGCTACTTTTGGTATTGAAGTAGTAATATTATCCAAGCAAGGTGTTTTGTTGTCTATCTGGGAGGATTTATTTCATTGGCACCTTAGAGAAAATTAGTGTGATGTATTTTCATCTCAGTGACCTCACATTACTGGGTTTCGAGACAAGTGCTCAGCTGTCAATCAATCTCATTGAAGCTCTACATTCATAGGTGGTAACTTGGTTGTTTGACAAGTATGAAGCAAACTGTTATTTTTCAACTTATTCTGGGAGCAGACTAAGGGGCAGCTATTCACGGAGCTTGTGAAATAATGTAGATGAAGAATCTCTTCTGGATGAGATGAGATTCGTTTCTCTACTCCTTTGAGATGCATTAAGTGTCACGATGCATCTCCTCAACTTATTCTGGGAGCAGACTGTGGGGCAGCTATTCACGGAGCTTGTGAAATAATGTAGATGTAGAATCTCTTCTGGATGAGGTGAGATTCGTTTTCTTTACTACTTTGAGATGCATTAAGTGTCACGATTCATCTTCATTGTTAGTAGTAACATAGGATTTCTTGAGGAAACTTGAAGATGAGGTTGTCTGTTTTAAGCAAGAAGATTTGCACTCCCTGCCTCAAGTCTGCTTATCAATCCCTAGATTGTCACTAAGACCTGAGGTGGGACTCTTTCTTTCTTTTGTTCCTTGTACAAGCATGCCATTAATATGCATGCTCCAACTTGAGTTGGATTGTTGGTATTCAAATTTTACTAAATTAATGATTTATTGATACTTATGATTTAGAAGTCCTGTAAGTACCGATATATATATCTACATACATTATTTACATACACATCTTTCTCTTCTCCACTGTCTCTGACTTACCTTGTACTATCAAGTAAAACACTAGCATGTTTACCTTGTCTTTGGACGTGCCTTAACTTTGTCTTCTTTCTTGCTTTACTGGGTAAGCTACTAAATTTCACGGTTTTCTGTTTGAATTTGCGACTGTTACACTCACATGCATGTTTAGATGCAATTCCAGGATGATAAGGACCATATAGACGAGTGTAGGACATCTTCTACTTGAATAATTGTCCAATTCTTGTTTCATCTCGCTGTAACAAAAGCATGTGTCTCCTTTTTACAGGTTGAACAATTACACAAAATCTTCAAGCTTTGTGGCTCCCCGCCCGAAGAGTACTGGAAGAAATCCAAACTTCCTCATGCAACTATGTTTAAGCCCCAACATGCTTACGAAAGCTGTCTGCATGAGACCTGTAAAGACTTACCAACAACGGCCCTCCATTTGATACAAGACTTTCTATCAATCGAACCTTATAAACGTGGGAGCGCCGCCTCTGGTCTTGCATCTGAGGTAACATATGTATATTAAAATGTTATAGGTCACATTTGATTAGTGCACTTTGTATGACATGCTTATATAATCACAAAAATAAACTATCAGTATATTGTAGTTTACAGGGGTTTTCGCTCTTTGACGTTTGCTAATTCCAAACAAAATATTCAGTAATTAATTTTTTTATATCAGTTCTTAATCAATCAATAGTTGTTATCAAATGAAGTTCTTATTCTTATGGACATATGTACATCTCCATTAGAGTTAGAATTTCAAGAGTTGTCTGACTTTTGTCATAGATTGTGTCTATCCTGAGGAGATCATCCTCAGGAAAGTAAAAAGAAATAAAAGTTTAGATTTGCTATGCTTTGCACAAAATCTATTGACTATGTAGATTTTCATTACAACGATAAACGTGTTTGTTCTAACATTAAATGTTCTATGTAAAAACTTCCAGTATTTCACAACCAAGCCCTATGCATGTGACCCATCGACCTTGCCGAAATACGCTCCTAACAAAGAGATTGATGCAAAAAATCGCGAAGAAACACGGAGGTGAGCACTTCCAACTGTATTTGTTCAGTGAGAATTTACAGTTTTCCTCTCACATTAATGATTCTGTTTTTTAAACTAAATTAGGTGCTTCGAAACATTGACAGAAAATTAGCGAACTGAGTTAGGTTAAATCAGTATTTTTAAACTAAATTAGCGAACTGAGTGAAACTTCTTATGGTTCCTATAACATTGCATTTCCTCTACTATTCAGGAAAAAGGCTGGTGGGAGGGTACGTGGTTCCGACGCAGCACGAAGAACTGCAAAAGCATTTAAAACTTCCAGAGAACAAAATGGATTTGGTAAATCTGTTGCTCCAGAAGAGGTACCACTGTCTAGCTTACGCGTTGTCCAAAGTTCTTAACTCCTAAAACTAGTCAAAGGTGGCATGCTGTCCATTTATCAAATTCTTAAAAACAATAAAATAGTAAGTGGGTCAATAATTTGGAGAGCATAAATATTTTCTCTGAATTTGTGAAAGAAAAATATGTGTATATTTGTTAAAGTCCATTATCTTTATCTTACATAACATAGGTTGTACATACCACCTTTATTTTTAATGTGTTCTATTCATCTGTGAACTTTGCTGAAATTGCTAAAATTTTATCAGAATTGATCCCGTGCTGAACTATGGCCCTATCCTGGATTTGTTAGTATGAACTCAACCTGACTCACAATATTCTCTTTGGTTGTCATTTCTGCAGAAGTTGCAAACTAATAGTCAACGTATCCGTAAAATCAATGGTGGTAATGTACATGTACCTGATGAGAACAACGATCCTAGATTAAGTGAGAAGCCTCCTAAGCTATTAGTTGATGCACTTCAAGAGACTTCCCACTCAAGGAATGCATCTCAAGGCGACATTCCTTTCTCAGGCCCATTACATGTCATGGCTTCAAGTGGCTTTTCATGGGCCAAAAGGCGTAAAGAAGATATAGAATCCGTAAGATTCCATAGTAGATCTAGCTCAAGAGGTCATGCTTCAACTGCATTAGATCCCCCAAGTGTTAGGTATTCGAGAAACTCTTCTGAAACGAAATGTCAAGAAAATGGAGAACTTTTAGGAGAAACCAGAACTGAATCACAAGACAATGACTCGCATGAGATTGCCAAGCATGCAACTCGAAGACAACAGAATCAGTGTGAGCATCCAGATTCTTTCGATGCATCTAACGTGTACCATTCGCAACAATTGTCCAGTGCAATGTATCAAAAAGAGGAAATGGCAGCTAAAAGATACAATATGGTAAAGGCTCCGGACTCTAAATATCCTGCAATTTCATGAATTTAGACTGGTTCTTTCATCCTCGTCTTTTCATATATTTATTTGAATTATTAAACAAAACTTATTATACTGCATTAATCTGTCTTAGGGTTACGATGATGATGGACAGAGAGTTGACTTTTCTGGGCCAATATTGTCTCAGTCACATAAACTTGATGAACTCCTGGAGAGACATGAACGCCAAATTCGTCAGGCAGTCCGCAAATCTTTGCTCCAAAGAGGTAACAAGAAACAATATTGACTATCCCGCAAAGAAGCCTGTCCTTTAGTTGCTGAAAGGAGTTGGTTAGCCGTAATAAGAGCTTCACAGCTCTTGTAAACCCTGCCAACTTTAAACACATCATCAACTAGAGCTCCAACAGATATGGATGAGTCAACTAACACGAAGAGAAATCTGAAATCACCTTGATGCTTCCTTATCGTAGAACAGAATGCACAACTAATCTTTTCTCACAGGCATACGCAAATATTTGAGGTTTCCTTACAACCTGAGCTAGCGCAGCTGTTTAGGTACTGGACATTAGAAGAATGATTGCTCTCCTAATATATATTTGAAGGAAAGCTTAGTATATGCACCTTTATAGGTAATGTATAAAAGAGTGTACACGTTATGGAAATGTCATCATCATGTTCAATGGCTTAAGTATTTGTTGTTTCTAGCTCTGTAGTATCTCAAGCTCAAAAGAAGGGGGGGATTTCAAACCCTTCATTTTTTCCTACTTTGTGGTTATGTGATGTGGCTCTTATTTACAGTATTTCCAACTGTCATGAACCCTAGTGTTAATTCTAGCATTTAGGCAAGAAATTTTTTAAAAAATTATGCCTCCTAACAGTTTATGCTAGTGTTAGCCTTTCGTTGAAAACACCTAAATGTCTCGTAATGTGGGAATCCAGTCCGAAAAGCAGTTTTTAGGAACTAATTATTTCTTGATCTTCAATTGATGATACCTTGACTTAATTCATATTTTGAGAAGCATTTTGTCCCGCCCATCTAGTCAAACAGATTGTCAGTCCTCGGTAAGGAATATTTGTTCTCGATTGTTACCTATAATCGATGCACCTAACCCCAGATTCACTTGTCTCAATAAAGCTACTCTCCTTCAAACTCTGTAATTTGGACGTCTAGCTCCTTCATTTCCATTGGAGCCATTCGGTATTGTGGGACGCAAATTGGCTTAACTTCCGGCTCAAGATCTATTGCGAATTCAATTTCCAGAGTTGGCGAGTAAATCTGGTACTCTTTTGGAAACACATCTGCATACTCACTAACTACTAGAATCTCCTAAGTCAAATTCTTTTTCTTCACTTCTTTGATTATATCAGCCAGTAGGGCTGTTTGATGCTCCGTTGAAGAGTCTCGTCAATTGTTTACTTCGATCCTGTCGAAGCGAAATCTAGTATTTTAAACGTAATAACATTCGATACTTGCATGATCTGTATGCAATTAGTCCATTTCAAGACTAACGTCAAAGTTTGTCATTCCTAAATCATTGAGATCCCCAACAATTCGTAGTCTTCAAATTGAACAAAACTTTCCATCCATACTAGATTTATGATCGTGTAGCTCAGAAATCAAATAATGCATGTAATATAGTACTGAATAAAGAAATTGTTACTTCAATCCAGCTCTCATTTGCAGTTTCATCTCGTTATGATACAACATAGAGTCTTCTTTCTGATTTCACCATGGGTGTTTTACAGTTCCCTAAAATATTTTTCGGTTTGCGACAATTGTAACACAAAATCTATCTTGGTATAGTCTTTGGATCTTGCTTATTGTTTCCCGAAGGATTCCCAATGTTTGTCTAATTTCCCAATGATCCAACTCCAATTTTCTGTTGCTTTGCCATATTTGGACGGCCAATAAATCTCTTAATCATCATTTGCCCTTATGTGTGCGTGTAGTCCCCAACGTTCTCTCAACATGCCGAGCATGAGAAACTATTGTTGAAAAATTGAAATTGTGGATCATGTATTTTTCTCTTAGGCCTCAATAAAACCTCCAGTTTCTCAGTAGACATCATCTCTTGGGCATATCGCCTGAGGCATAGAATTCCTTCTCAAAATGAACTTTTTCCCTGCTTCAAGTTCATGAACCTATACTGGTTCTTGTGGTGGGACATGTAGCCCAATCAGGGTCACAATAACCATATAATTGAAGTCGCAAGCGGAAGAGAAGAATACCTTGTCCTGGTGTGCCTTTGAGGTAGCGAAGAACTCTCATAGCAGCGTCCAAGTGGGGTTGACGAGGATTCTCCATGAATTGACTTAGAAGATTGACTGGAAATGCGATATTCAATTGAGCGATTATGAGATAAAGGTGTCTTCCAACAAAACGCCAATAAATAGACGGGTTGGGTAACAAGCGCCATTAGTGGGTGTGAGCACAGGCGGAGCTATGTGAACCAGTGGACAGCTCTGCCCCACTCACATTTAAGAATATTTTCATCTTATATTGTTCTATATGTTGTAAGAGCATATGCAGAAGTTCTACGAAGCACAAACATTGTTCTCCGAAATCACTCAGGCCGACATCAGGTACGGTAACATCACACTAGCTTATTTGAAAACCTGGAGAGACCCTTTGAATCCTCGAACCAGCAGTTATAACCAAGACATGGACCTCGTATATGCTCGGGCATTTATTGCATACATGATGGGTAATATCTTCTTCTCGAATGCAAATACATCTCTACCGGTCGGTTATCTTACAGCTTTGACAGACCACCATATTCTAGGTGCGTCGAGGTTCGACTGGGGTACTCCGATCATGACATATTTATATCAGGGACTAGATGAAGTCTCAGTCTTGAAGAGTGGGAATAAGAAGAAATCAATCACAGGCTTCTATGCTCTGTTAAAGTTTTGGTTCTTCAAGTACTGTCGCGTTGGAATGTATCTGATCAAGGTGAACAACTTCAACCATGTTTATCCTCGTATGAGTGTGTGAAGAGATGAAATGGCTAGTTTAAGGGCTGAGATCCATCATTCATTTGCTGTGATCAGAGAAATGATAGAATGGAAGGACAAAACCAACATTGATTGGCAACTATGGCGGAGGAGTAGACAATCAATCCGTCCAGAGGTAAGATTTGCCATAAAGCTTAGTCAAAGAAAGATTCTATTAGTTTCAGTCCCATAGGGGAGCGGTACACTTAGGTATTTAGGAGACCGATGTATGCATCAAAATACCGGGGTTGATAGTGTTCCCTATGACCCCCCACAAGAGATTATGAATTTCCACGGTACGATCGAGCGCTTTATCAGGGATTGAGAAAGGTGGACTTCTATGATGGATACGATTGCATCGTTGCTGACGTGGATTACATGACATTTTGGCGAGCCGCTCATCCAAATCCCAAAATTGGTTGTAGTTTAGTGAAGAGGGCCAGGAATATTTGGATGGTCGGGCGTGATCTAGTGAGGCCCGATGTTGCTCTTCCACCTACTTCTAGTTTTGCCACGTCTTCTCAAGTCCAAAACTACGGTGTTGAGACATACGGCGAGGAAGTGGGGATCTGTGATGGTTCATGGAGATGGGTGGAAGTAGTGGAGAATGTAGGCGTGTACCGATCCCGGTCATGCAGGTACCACATCCGTGTCCACCTAGGTACAGTGTAGATGAGTTGTAGACTCAAAACCAAGGAATGCGGTATGCGGCTTATGAAGATCCGAGGCAATTGTTTTAACGCAATGAGGAGTTAGAGGAACAGCTTCGGCGGATGGATGAGATTATCAGGACTACAAGAAAAAGACTAGCTAAGATGTCCATCAGCTACCAGAAAAAGCCAAATGTACAATATACTTATGACGAGAGTCTCTCCCGTACCAGACGTGCCCGCCAGACAAAGAGAAGTCGTCCCACTTAGGCTATGTTTTATTATATTTTGTCAGACTATTGAGTTTATATTATATTTTGTTTAGACTATCTACCTTTATGTTATGTTTTGTTTAGACTATCGAGTTTATGTTGAATTAATTATGCATTATGTTTAAATTTGTGTTTGCTTCAAATAATACATTTTTTCAAGTGTTTTAATGAAATTTCGTGGCAAGAGGAGCTAAAAAAATAAGTATTTGAATGAAATACTAGGGTTTTTCAAGTGTTTGATGAAATGCCTAATCAAAGTCTTTGAAAAATAAAACTAAGTATGAAGAGATACATACACAATAGAGGGCATATCAGGTGTTTGAGAAAATGCCTCATAGAAAAAAAACTAAGTATGGAGTAGAAACAAAGGTTAAAGTTCCAGGCTCTTGCCGTACAGTTCAGAACTGCGTGGCAAGCTTTCTCAAACACGTGGCTTAATCTGGTTCCGTAAAATGAGACACATGGCTTAATCTGGTTTGAGGAAGCTTGCCACGCAGTTCTGAACTGCGCGGCAAGAGCCTAAAACTTTTGCCTTGTTTTTTTTTTTTTTTATCTCCACACTTAGTTTTTTAAGGCATTTCCTCAAACACATTCCTTTACCTTCTATTAAGAGTGCATTGGTTCATAGTTAGTCATTTTTTTCTTCTCTTTCGTTTAGGTATTTCCTCAAACACCTTCCTAAAGGATGAAAAATTAGTTCTATTAGTTTTTTTTTAGCTCAGAAATATAGGGAATTTATTTAAACGCATGAAAACACCAAACTATATTTTTGTGAAAATTTATCTTTTGTATAGCTCAGCAGCTATATTTTTATGGAAACTTGTTCACCAAGTAGCTCAACGGCTATATTTTTGTGAAAACTTGTTTTTGTGTATCTCAACGACTATATTTTTTTGGAAACTTGTTCACCAAGTAGCTCAACGGCTATATTTTTGCGAAAACTTGCCTTTTGTGTAACAACTATATTTTTTGGAAACTTGTTCACCAAGTAGCTCAACGGCTATATTTTTGTGAAAACATGTATTTTGTGTAACAACTATATTTTTTGGGAAACTTGTTCACCAAGTAGCTCAACGACTATATTTTTCCATCTATAAATGTCATTCATCTTCTACACTCTCCTCCCTCCTTAGCTTACAAGCAAAAACACTATGTCATCTTCAAGCTCCCAATCTAATTCTTAAAACCACTCTCAATCCTCCAATACGAACCAATAAGGGAACGTATTTCCGACGCAATTCGGCGCATATGATTCATCGCAAATGCCTAACCTTTCCCAATATCGTGAGTACCATGTTCGACAACTATTTCCACCATACGACAATTAATTTCTATCTCAAACCCAAGGATATTACCCTCATTACCAAAACCAAGGATATTACCCTCAATTTGATCCTCATACATGCTCGTACTCTCAACCGAGAAATCTATATTTGTCATCTCACGTCGGTGGAAGTTTGAGTACCACGCCGATGAGAGGTACATGGGGTTTAAATGATTTAAACCTCAATACATCACCGATTGTCCCTCTGGTCATCTCTAAGATTCTCAATTCGGTTCTCACGAAAGTAATACGTGCAGAAAGGCAAAGCCTAAAAGAAAGACGACAACGATACCTATTGCAGTTGAGGATGTAGTTGAGGTTGAGGATGAAGTTTATGATGAAAAAAAAGATACACGAACTCCAAAAATTGGTCGTCCGATGACTTCGTAAATCTCGCATGCGCTTGGTCTCAAGTCTTTCAAAACCTCACTACCACGAACAACCAAAAAGCTGCTATATTTTGGTTCAAGGTGCGTGACCAATTCAACTCTTTCTATAATGACCAATCGATGTGACGATCATACAACATTGTCAATTGCGCGTATAATGGGTGGCTCAATAATGAATGTTTGATTTTTAGATGCATCATTCATGACCTCGAAAACCGGTATTTTATCGGCATTGGAACGGGCGATGTCGTAAGTAATTTAGTTTTTTTTCTCATTCCATTAATTTTGTTCCACAATTAGTACTCATTAGAATTTCAAACTTGATTTCTAGGAACGTATGACATGCGAGACATTTGAAAAACTACAAAAAAAAGCTATTTACATTAGGGGAGGCTTACAAAGATTTGGAAAAGGAAAGTTTTACAAACATATTGAAGGCATGTAATAAGTGAGATTAACAGAAGAAAGAGGTAAAGGAAGCTAGAGCTAGAGCACGAGAGGAACAAAAGTTGGCTAGAAAGGCAAAAATTTAAAGGTGGCGTGAAGCAGAGCTAATTAGAAAAAGCCATCGAAGATGCGCATATGGTTAAGGTGATGACAACGGACCCAAGTAACCTACTACCGACACAAAGGCGTTGGATGAAGAAGTAAATTAAAGAATATTCGAAGAAGTTGAAGCAGCAATATCCAAGTGATGACAACGTTTCTAGTGACAAAGATTGATGTAATCCTTAGTGTTAATAGTAGTTCTTAAGTTCTATATAATTTCATTATTTCAATAAAATTGTTATTTATGTTAAGTATTCCGCAAAATGAACTTCTAAAAAGTTTCTGAAAATACATTACAAGTTCAGAACAAAACTACAAACTTCGAAATCAAATGCATTTCAACTTCAACATAAAACTACAAATTTTGAAACCAAATACATTTTAACTTCAACATAAAACTACAAACTTCAAAACAAAATACATTACTCCGCCCCTTTTTTATTCTACATTCCCTAATTGGAAATGAGCACCTTCATTTCTAATTTCACGAATCTTCTCAATTTACTGTGCCATAGTGTTGATCGCGTGTCTTGGATTTAAGTCATTCTTCCAATTCTTCATAGAATCTCTAAACTTGAGATCAATGTCCACTTTCTGGATGTAAGTATGACATTCATCCTTGACGATCATGTTGTGCATGATTATACATGCATACATAACATTTGCTAGATCACGTGGCTTCCAAAATCGCACACCGTGCATCAATATTTGGAACCTAGCTTGTAATACCCCAAATACGCGCTCTACGTCTTTCCGGCATACTTCTTGTATCTTTGCAAAATATCTTTCGGCATCGTTGGACGGATTTCTTATGGATTGAACAATTGTTTGCCATTTTGGATAGACTCGTCTGCTAAATAATACCCCATGGTGTGCGAGACTGTGCCTATATTGTAATTGTATGGCGGTGCAACTCCATTAGACAAGTTGTTGAAAAGCCACCCTTGATGCAAGATGTTCACGTCGTTATTAGTACCAGGCACCCCAAAGAATGCGTGCCATATCCAAAGATTTTACGATGCAGCCGCTTTTAAAATCACCGACGGGATTTTCTTATACCCAATATATTGTCCTGCCCACCTGGTATGATAATTCTTCTATTTCCAACGCATACAATCTAAACTACCTAACATCTTTGGGAAGCCTCACGATTCGTTCACTTTAATCAAGTGTAATGTGTCATTTTTATTGGGAGATCTAAGGTATTAAGCATTGAATTGTGTTATAATTTTTTTATAAATTTTTTTCAGACTTAAATTACCCGTAGACTCCCCAATCCGAACGTATTCGTCTTGGGCGTCTGCGCTCGTACCGTATCATAACATGCGGAGTACGTGCGTTATCTTTTGGTGCGAGGATAAACCCATCGTCTTAACGGCATTTTATTTTTGAATAAAATAGGGGTTCGCAGAAATAATATGATCATGAATACGTTGATACACACCTTCGCTCATACAGAATCGACGACGTAATGGGATACCGGTGTAGACTAGGTTGGCACCAAAATAATCCCGATTAAGGCTAAACTCACCCAATTTATGATCACGGCCTTTTCGCTTGTCAATCCTTCCTATTTTACTACCACCCCGCCTCCGTGATGATGTCGCCTCTTACTCTTTTTCTTTCACTTCTTCCATCTTAGTCATAACCTTGCTATACTCGTGCATCATCTCAATTTGATATCGAAAGAGCTCTTCGCTTCCAGACGATGATAAAGATGATGATGACAAAGATAAGAGTGATGTGTCAGACATGATTAAGTCCTCCAAAAATAGGTCAGACATGATGGGAAAAATTGATAACAAGATAATATAATAGAGTTTAGAAGTTGAATGGTTTTTAAGAGAATAGAGTTGAGTGTAGAAGAGTAAGAGAATAGAGTGTACAAGATGAATAGTTTTATAAATGTACAAAACTAGCCGTTGAGCTTCTTGTCAAACAAGTTTGGCCAACAAACTAGTCGTTGAGATGCTTGCTAAAAAATATAGTCGTTGAGGTTATTGCTGAATAAGTATGCCCAAAACTATAGGCCTTCTAATCACCAAAAAACAAAACCAAGTATGGAGAGGGGAGGCTTATAAATTTTTATCCAGGCTCTTGCCGCGCAGTTTAGAACTGCACGGTAAGAACTAGCCATTAGCCAAGTTTGAATCCCAATTGTCCACGTGTTTCTATCTGGAACGTACACTATACGTGCAGTTCAGAATTGCGTAGCATGGGAGCCACTGGAAGCTTGACAAGTGCCATCATTCTATTGGCTCAAACGCTACGCGCAGTTCAGAACTACGCGGGAGATCGATCCACCAAAAATTCACCCACAAAAGGTGGAGAGACCACCCTCAGGGTGGGTTTACAAATACCACGTAGGCAAAATGACCTAGTTGCTGTAGGTTGGATTTGAGAAAATGAGGGTAGATTTCTTAATCTACCTCGCCACGTAAGAATCTACCTAGCTGCTACAAGTGCTCTAATATGGATAGTCTACCACCAACTTCTAGAGATTCTAATATCTCGAGATCCAAATAATATAGTCTGTATATATTAGTGTGTAGAGATCTTTATATTGTTGAGGAGATATTATTCTCTAGAATTTTATATATTCGCTATATATATGAACTCTATTGGAGCAAATGATATAAGGAAAAATAGTTCTCACTCTTTCTTCTGTTCTCTATTCTCTACAATATAGAAAACGTTATTAGTACAAGCTCTTAAATTTTTGGTGTAGAGAAGTTGAAGATCGGATACATCAAAAGAGGTAGCACTAAACTTAAATCTCATCCAATATTACCATTATGATTCTAACCCGAAATTATTTTTCTTCATTTATATTCTTGATTGTAATAAATATTATGATCTTTAATTATTGGACAAAGAGTATTGCATTGTTGTATATGCAAAATCATAAACATATATTATTGCATTGTTGTGTATGCATAATCATGAAAAAAGAATATTGCATTGTTGTATATGCAAAATCATAGATAGCGATTATTGCATTGTTATTATGTAATATCATGGACAAAGATAAATGCATTGTTGTATATGCAAATTATAGGAGAAGATGAATGCATTGTTGTATATGCAAAATCATGGACAATATTATTGCATTTTGGTATATTTGCCTAGACAACAATTAATACATTGTTGTAAATACAAAATCATGGAAAAGATTATTGCATTGTTGTATATGCAAAATTATGGACAAAAATAGTTACATTGTTATACATGTAACGAAATTATGGCAAAATAATTATTTACCTTATTGCCTCTAATATTTTCTTTAATTATGCCATTTTTAATTGTGATGTTTGTTGATATCATCATTAATACATTATGGATGTATAAACAAAATATGATAATTGTGGCCTACTAAAGAAAATTTAGAACAAGGTTCGACATTAGGCAACATATTGACGTACTTGTTGGATGGTTCTAATTTATCTATGTTTTTGAGGATAAAAACAAAAGACCAAGTAACAATAAGCAATTTGAGGATTTATGGGTATTCGAAGAAAGAAAAAAAATCTCATATTAAGGATATGAGACTATTATACATGATTTTTCTTTAGATGCAAAATTTATTATATTTTTCTTAATGATTTCTTTTTTAAGTTTTTTAGCTAAAACCCCCCACATTATAACATCGACATGCCACTGACCCCCAAATTCCTTGAAATCCGACAATAGACCCCATTTTTGCCTGAAAATCAAGTCAAACTCATTTGACCGAGAAGTACTTCGGTTGACTTGGTGTAAATACCAACATACCTTTATAAACAAAAAAATATATTTTGATTTAACCCCCTAATTTTGTGCCTGCAATTCGTCTTCCACCCCCAAAATGAACATAAAGTCATAACAAAACATTCTAAACAAATTTAGACTTGATTAAAGAGGGATTGAGTTATTGTGTACTGATGTTTACTTTAATCTCCCATTGTATATGTTTATAGTTATGAGTTTAAACTTTATACGTATCTCAGAGAAAAAAAGGTAGAGTTGGGTTTTAAATTAAGTAGATCTGGTCAACCGGAGTCCTTATCGGTCAAATAGGTTTGATTAGGTTTTTAGGCCAAAATGGGTCTGCCGTCAAATATTAAGGAATATGGGAGTCAGTGGTAAGTCGATGCTATAATGTGGGGGGGTTTTGTCAAATTTTCTCTTCTTTTTTTTCTCTCTCTCTACATAATTTCTTTTATGATTCAAAATCTATTTGGTATCATAGATGATTAGGAGTATTAGTAGCATGTGAAGAGACACTACAATAAAAGGTATGACTATTATCTAGACAGATGGTAATGTGGTGATACTTTTAATGGCTACTATAAAGCTTTAACATCATGGTTGTATAACTTTATTAGTATATTTTTCAAGAAACTTTTACCATGGATTATGATTAATGTTTTATTCATTTTATGGTTTTTCATTCTCTATTATACTTGTACGACAATGGATATTCATAATTTTATGTACTTATTGTTAAAGGTATATATGGATGTACAAATAGATAAAGATGAGATGAATATGTGTTTGGTTGATAGTACTACAACTCACACAATTTTGAAGAAACATAATTTTTTCTCCAATTTAGTACTTGATACACATAAAGTATCAATAATTGACGTGGAATATATCTACTCTGTCTCATCAGGATCCGAAAACTTCACAATGTGATTATGAGACTAAAAGAATGACACATTTGCAATAAATTGTAAACCAATTGCCTGATGTATTTAATGATGCGGCAAAAGGATCAAAATTATATGTGCTAGCTATGAACGTGCCAACAAGAATCAATGTTTCAGTTGGACAAGGTCCAAATATGATAGCAAATGAACCTACTACACAAAAAAATGTGGCACACCTAGAGGGTCTAAGGATAGTGCTCCCAGGATGAGGAGCATTGATGAATCATCTTGTCCTAATGAATACCCGGTAGTGGCTGGTGCTCCAGTTACAAATAACAAAAGTGTGCAAGTTCCCAAATTTATTGGAATGCCTATGGTTGCCCCGGTAGAGGCACATGTACCTAAAAATGAAGAGATCTCAATTTTCCATGCATGTTCAAATAAATTGTGGGATATGAAAGCACTTGTCATGGATGACATATTCAGCTATGCAGTAGCTGTTGAGATATCAAAGGACAATGATGATAATGACAATGAACTACGTAGTGCAAATGAATGTTGATAAAGGAAAGATTGGCTAATGTAGAAAGATGTTATACAAGCAGAGTTAAACTCTCTAGAAAAACAAGATGTGTTTGGACCTATAGTGGAAACACCAAAAGGCACAAGCTCTGTTGGTTTCAAATGGGTTTTTGTAAGAAAATAAAATGAGAGAAATGAAGTTGAAAGATACAAAACCCAACTTGTGGTACAAAGGTTTTCTTAAAGACCTGGTATTGATTATGAGGAGACGTACTCTCCAGTTATGGATGCCAGTACTTTTAGATATCTAATAGTCTCACAGCTTCTACAAAGCTCGATATGAGACTTATGAATGTTGTAACTGCATACTTATACGGAGACTTATATACTGACATATATATATGAAAATCCCTTAAGGATTTATAATGCCAGACACAAAGTCAAAGGGTACGTGTTCAAAAAAACTAAGATGGGGTTTATATGGGTTGAAACAATCTGGAAGAATGTGGTATAACCGCCTTAGTATGTATTTGACTAAGAAAGGATATAAAAATAGTCAAATTTGCCCATGTGTCTTCATTACGAAATTTATGGATAGATTTTCTATAGCAGCAGTATATGTGGATAACATAAACTAAATCGGGTCTTCTAAAGAAATAGAAGAAACTGCTAACTATTTAAAGAAAGAATTTGAAATGAAAGACTTGGGAAGTATAAAAATTTGTCTCGGTTTGCAAATTGAACTAAGTTCTAATGGGATTATAGTTCATCAATTCCGATATGCTGAAAGGGTCTTTAAATGATTTAGAATGGACAAATCACATCCGCTTTGCACACCCACAGTTGTAAGGACTTTTGATTTGGATAAGGATTAATTTTGACCAAGGGGAGAACATGAAGAAGTTCTCGGCCTTGAAGTACCTTACTTAAATGCCATTGGAGTACTTCTATATCTAAGATAATGTACAAGACCGGATATTGCATTTTCTGTTAGTTTATTATCAAGATATAGTTCTCCACATACACTTAAACAATTGAATGGGATTAAACATATATTGAGATATCTTCGCGGGACAACTGATATGGGTTTATTTTAATCTTTTGATGCCACTAACAATTCCCATCCAGTTGGTTATGCTAACGCTGGTTATCTTTCTGATCCTTAAAAAGGTTACTCCCAAACAAGATGTGCATTTCTTAATAACAATGCAGTTATATCTTGGCAATCAACACAATAAGATTCGGTAGTTACTTCCTCCAACCATGTAGAGTTAATTGCACTTCATGAAGCAACTAGAGAAAGTGTATGGTTGAGATCAATCATTCAGCATATAATAGGAAAATGTCAACTACTTTCAGTTACTGATGTAGTAGCATATTCCCCAAAGTCGACAAGGAGAAGCTAGCAAAACTTAGTCGAAGATGTCATATCAGCAACTACAGAGCTCGACCCACTACAGTAGCCATTACGCTTGGTCAAATAGAGCCATTATAAGACGATCCGTGAAGTTCGCCCACTGCCCACCAAAATAGGAAGCCATTTATTTTTGTAACTGCCTGTATCCATTATAAATACAGGTAGAGCATATGTTAATATGATCCGCAACTATACTATTTTTCCACACTCTCACGTTCTTACTTTTCATTAATTGTAATAACTAGCACCTATTGGATTTATAAACCTAAATCCTCCTCGAGGTCGTGGTTTTTCTCAGTTTTTACTGAGTTTTCACGTAAAATCTAGCATGTTCAAGTTTATAGTTACAATTTCCTTATAGAAGTATTGGCAAAGTTTACCTTCCAGAAAATACGCTATTACAATTGGCACCGTCTGTAGGAATACCATACTTTTTCTTTTCTAACTATGATTCTTGACAGTCCCATGACAAATATGAACCTCAGAAGTGCCTCTAATACTCAGAGGAGCCACGAGATCAACCCCACACCCACTTTTTCAGAATCTATCGATCTACACAATGCAATGGTCGAACTTCAAAAGTTGATGGAATCTGACAGGGTCCAGCGGCTCGAAGATTAGCGAATCCACACCCAAGCTCTTTATGTTGAAAGAAACAAGATGAGGAAAGCCCTGGAACAGCAGAGCCGAACCCATAAGAAGGAAATGGAAAATTTATGAAGACATCAAGATTGATTCAATGTCCGTCAAACGTCACCTCCCCAAGCTCGAAGTGATCATCGATCTAGAGCTACACAAAGAGAGAACTTACCAAGGGAAGAATGAATTTGAACTTCTAGATTTCGATCAAGGAACCCAGAAAGAGCTTCTCAATATTTTAGTCTTACTTTATCAGCATCGACCACCCAAGGAAGTCGACGTATACATTACCAGACCCCACCACCTTCTGTAAGCGACCAGTGAGAGAGAGGTTGGGACCCAAAGGATAAGGCAACTTTAATCCTCAAGTTATAGCCACACCAAATACTCTTTAGAAAATTATCACCTTGGATGATCTGAACAATGGGATTAAAGCTATTCATTTTGACAATCCTAGCCGACGATATGTTCTCGATAGGATCGAAACAAATCCTATTTCCCCTTATCTCAAAGTCATGCCGATTCCAGACAATTTTTATATGTAGAAGTTTCATCAATATGCGGACTCACCGATCCTCTCACCCACATCTGTCACTTCAAAGTAGCAGCTGGGTTATAATTAAAACTCGATCACATGTTATGCCGTCTATTTAATATGAGCCTTATGGAAGAACCTTTCAGGTGGTTTCGTACTATTCCCGATGGTTCAATCACTAGCTTTATCCAATTATAGCGGCTTTTTGAGACAAACTATGCGTATGCTATAGAGCGGAAAATAACAGTCGATTCATTATTCTTTTTCGAGCAAGGTGTGAAAGAAACCTTAGCTAGCATTTACAAACGTTTCCAGCAAGAATCAAGGAAAATTAGGAATTCAAATCCCAAAATTGTCGTTTCAGCATTTAACCTTGCACTCCACATCGATTCTAAAGTTCGAGAAGAGCTTACCCTATACAAACCCAAGACAGTAACATAAATGATCGATGTTGTTAATAATAACATCAAAATCGAGCGGTCCAAGAAAGATAAAATGAAAAGCTCCTCAGTTATTCATGCCAACGATGCGTTCTCATCGCCATACCCAAAGCCAGTGAGTAATATTGCTCCTAAACAATGTAGATGGACTACCGCCAATGTCAAGAAGAGAGACGAGAATTTAGATTGACCCATCCCAGTCCTGCCTCCTATGGCAACTACACTCTCCACCATACATCCACCCAGCTTTTGCAAAGCCAAACATCCATATCACATTTCCTTCGAAGACTATGATACCAACCATGTCAAATACCCTCATGACGACCCACTAGTCATAATGCTCAAAGTAGGACAAGACTACTTACACACACTTCTTGTAGATACGGGAAGCGCAGCAGACGTATTATTCAAAAGAGCAATTGATGTTCTAGGCCTCAAAGATTTGGTCGAAGCTTCGACAATAATTATCATAGGATTAAACGGTTCCAAAGAATCAGCCTCAGGGAAAATCACACTGCTTGTTCAAGCGGGACCAGAAACCACCTTCATTAAATTCATTGTCATTTATGCTGAGTCAAAATATTTGGGGATCTTAGGAAGAAGTTGGCTCTATTCTATTAAGGCAGTACCATCGACATATTATTTGGCCTTACGATTTCCAGCAGATCATGATGTTTATGAAATCAAAGGGAGTCAAGCTGTAGCTCGAATATACAAAAATACCACCACAAACTCTCACATAGCAAAACTTCTAAAGGCATATCAATTATAAAAGGATCCCCCTCCAACATTTAAGCAACATGACGCTGAAGTGGTTGAATGCATAGAGCTCGATGGACCAGGAAGAAATACTTGTATTGGCTCAAAACTATCATATGAAGAGAAAGAAACCATTATGCAACTTTTGAAGAAAAACATTGACATTTTTGCATGGTCTTTCCAAGAGATGCCAGACATTAATTTCTCGATTGCATGCCACAAGCTCAACCTCCTTTCAGACATTGAAGTCATTGTACAAAAGCATCGTAATTTAGCCCTCGTCATTGAGAGGCAATCAACGAAGAGATAGACAAACTACTTCACATCCGATTTATTCGAGAAGCTAAATATCCAAAATGAATCTCAAATATCGTGGCTATCCCAAAGAAGAATGGGAAAATTAGGGTCTGTGTACATTTTACTGAGCCAAACAAATTCACACCAAAACATAACTTTCCCCTCCCTCTGATTCCTCGTCTTCTCTACTCTGTAAAGGGCACACACTTTTTTCAATGATGGATGCAGCTTCTGGATACAATCAGGTTCCTTTTGCAGAAGAAGGCCAAAAGAAGATAACATTTATTACGGAATGAGGTCTCTACTATTATGCAGTTATGCCCTTTGGATTAAAAAATATATAGGAACCACTTAATAGTGACTTGTTACTCAAATGTTTAAAGGTCACTTAGGCAAAATCATGGAGGTATACATCGATAATATGATTTACAAAAGCTTAAAATGGGAGGATCATTGCAGTAATCTACAAACCATCTTGGACATTCTTCGTACTTATCGAATAAAACTTAAGCCAAAAAAATGTCAATTTGGTGTTGTATCAGGGAAGTTTCTAGGACATCTGGTTAGTAAAAGGGGCATAAAAATAGATCCGGCACAAATCAAAGCACTCGTGGCTATGCTATCACCACGAACCAAAAAATATGTATAAAAACTTGCTGACAAGATTGTGGCTCTTCACAGATTCATCTCCAAATTTTTCGATCGATGCAAACTTCTTTTCCTCCTTCGTGGGAACCCAACCTCAGTGTCTAAAAAATATCTTAAAGATATCATCTGTACCCCAGACTGTAAATTAGCTTTCCAAGATCTCAAAAGATACTTGGGGCATCCTCCCATAATGAGTACTCCTGTTGATGGAAAAGTACCAACGATGTACTTATCAAGAATAGATGACTCTATCAATTTTGTTCTTATTTGAGAAGACGATGGGGTAGAAAAACCAATCTACTTTATCAGCAAAACTCTCATGCCTGCTGAAAAGAGATATACAACAACTGAAAAGTAGCTACTCGCCTTGGTATACAGTTCTCAAGAACTTCGACCTTATTTCCAAGCCCACCCCATCAAGGTTATCACCAAGTTCCCTCTCAAACTCGTACTCTCTAAGAAAGAAAAATCCTGAAGGGTTCAACAATGGTATGTGTTCCTAGGAGAATATGATATCTCCTTCAAGCCACAAATATCAGTCAAAGGACAAGCAGTAGGCAATTTTCTGGTAGATTTTCCAATTGAAGACCCCGAATGGGAAAAACTCGAAGAAGTACTGGCCAATGATTCAATAGCAAAACCTGATGCATGGTCCCAAAACATAGGATGAAGACTCTTTACAGATAGATCTGCTGGACCACGAGGATTAGGGATCAGTATCGTTCTCGTTACACTATCCAATCATAAAATTGAAAAAACTATCAAACTCAAGTTGTATGCCACTAACAATGAAACATAGTATGAAGATATTCTGTATGCATTGGATTTTGCCATAGTACTTGGAGTAGAAGAAATAGTTGTCTACATAGATTTCCTACTAGGAGCCAACCATTACAATAGGAGATTCAAAACATCAAGCAAAATGGCTGATTACGCAGCTCTGGTAAAAAAAAATGAAGAAATTTAAAACAGTAACAATATCTTATCTACCCAGAGCTGAAAACCGCCACGCCGACGCACTAGCATCATCTCTGTAATGATCGAAGACAGTATAAAAAGATCTTTAGACATCGAGGTAATCGAACATTCCAGTATCGATACAAGCTACACCATGCAGATCCAAGTTACCGAAGATGAAGATCCTAAAGATTGGAGAAGACCGTTCTTTGCATATCTCAGTTCTAACACCCTCCCAGACATCAAAGAAGAAGTTCAATCACTTTTAGCCAAATGCCCATAGTTTAAAGTCCAAGATGGGGTTCTATATCAAATCACTGGGGGAGGTTTGCTTATCGAATGTATCTCATAGAAATAAGCACAAGTCAAAATCAAAGAACTTCATGAAGGAATCTGCGCAGCTCATATCTCTGGAAAATTACTGGCACAAATGGCTTTTACATAAGGATTATACTGGCAAAAAATGAGACAAGACTGCGAAGAATTTGTCAGAAAATGCTATAAGTACCAAATCTATGCCCAAGACATCAAAAGCCCAGCCTTCGACTTACACGTTAGTAATGTCCTCTGGCCATTCAAAATATGGGCAATTTGGTCTATTCCACCTAGTATCGGGTAACAAAAAGTTTGTTCTTGTGGCAATAAACTACTTCACCAAGTAGGTCGAAGCAGTACTGCTATATCACACCGATGAGAATGAAGTAATCAAGTTTCTTTGGGAACACATTATAACCAGATTTTGCTATCCACAAATGATATGATCTAATAATGGTAAGCAATTCATCAGTAGCAAAATCCTCAATTTATTCCATAAATGCAAGATTCAATTGTCTACTTTGACACCATACTATCCTCAGGGAAATGGCCAAGATGAAGCTATTAACAAAAGTATTAAATCAGGATTACGTAAGAGCCTTGAGGAAAGGAAGGACAGATGGGTCGATGGACTACTTAGTATATTATGGCATATAGAACAATTCCTTGAACGTCCACTGGTTGCACACCATTCATGATGGCCTTTGGTACCGAAGCCGTGATCACCTCAAACCTTGATCTCCCAAGTTCCAGAAGAAAAGTCACAGATGAAGAAAATGAACTTGAACTTCTCTACAACCCCAGTTGGATCGAAGAAACTTGAAACCATGCCATTACAAACTTGGGGTGATACCATGACACTCTCAGAAAAGCATACAATAAGAAGGCCAGGAAGCGTGTATTCGATATCGGTGACCTTGTCCTTCGACAAATCCAAGACAGTACTCAGCCCAAAAGCTCTGGCAAATTATCTGAAAATTGGGAATGGACTTATATTATCAACGACAAGAATGACAATAGAACATATTGGTTAATAACTGAAAACAAAGTACAACTCGTATATCCATGGAATACAACCCATCTGAAGATGTTCTACAGATAATAGTTGTACTCTCTTTCAATTACTTCAAATAAAGATATATTTACTATCATTACATCATTGATTTACATTTCTTTGTATCGGTAACTACTTGTCAAGTATTTATCAAAACTAAGTTCATTTCTTCGACAAATCAGTATCCAATTACAAGACATACTGTTTGCCAATCATTACAACTTTGACATTTGCATAACTAGCTTGTTTTTTCTATCATGCTAGATATCCCATCGAGGAAAAACATCTGGCCACATTTTTCTAATAATAAGGCCATTACACGGCTATCTGTCTATCTCTACAGATCAAATTGCAAAAAACAAAGATCTAATACACATCTATAAGATAGTATGTCATACTATCACTCATATCAAATCAAACACTTAACATATTTTTCCTTACAAAAATATACATTACTATCAATTCCTTAGTTGTCAAACATCTATACTTCAAAACATATCACTCGATAAAGTTACTTTAAGCATAAACAAAAAGTTAATTATCAGATATCCAAAAAAGAAATTGTCACGGTGCCATCGACCACTTGTACAAAATCTTCATTCAACAAAAACAAATTAACACCTACTAAGTGGGTAGAGGCCATTCCTACCAAAACCAACGATAGTTCAGTTGTTGTCAAGTTTCTTAAAGAGAACATTTTTTCCCATTTTGGTACGCCGATGACGATCATTAGTGATGGAGGGTTGCATTTCAATAGTAGAATGTTTGCAAACTTAATGAAAAAATATGGAGTAACACATAAGGTAGCTACACCTTACCATCCGTGGACTAGTGGGCAGGTGGAAGTTTTCAATAGAGAAATAATAAATATTCTCCAAAAGACGGTAAACGCAAACCGCAAAGATTGGTCAACTCGACTAACTGTTGTTATTTGGGCTTACCGTACAGCTTTCAAGACACTTATTGGAATGTCTCCATACCGATTAGTCTATAGAAAAGCGTGTCACTTCCCTGTTGAATTGGAACACCGCGCCTATTGGGCAATAAAAGCATTAAATTTTAATATTGGGAAAGCCATTTTACATCGTAAGCTTCAACTTAATGAGTTAAAAGAACTACGGAATGATGCATGCCAGTCAGCAAAGACTTATAAAGAACGCATGAAGGCATTTCATGATAAAATTATTTTGCAAAAATCTTTTGAACCAAATCAAAAAGTCTTGTTGTACTCTTCTCGGTTGCATTTGTTTCCTGGCAAACTTCAATCTCGATGGACCGGCCCTCTCATTGTCAAAATAGTTTATCCACATGGTATGGTTGAGGTTACAGAACCTAGCACTGGCAAAATGCATAAAGTGAAAGGTCAACGGCTTAAGACATATTATGAGCATTTTAGCTTTACCAATGAAGACTTGAAGCTCTTGGACCTAATCTATGAAGAGTGACATCCATATCTTTTTCACCCAACTTTCACTCAGTTTGGGGGTTAATCGTTTTATCTAGCTAAAGATAATAAACTTAGAGCTATCAAGGAGGCAACCCATGTTATATCAGGTACTAGGTTCTGATTTTCTTTTTCCCTTTGTTTAAGGTATATACTCAAACATTGGGGCAATATTTCTTTCTAGTTTGGGGGTGGAAGAAAGTCATTCACATTTTTCACTCTTTTCAGATAAAAGATAGGTTATTATGGTAATTTACAAGACTCTTTAGCAAGTTTTTGTAAGCTTAGAAGTATTTGGCTATGGTCTAAATATTTTAATCGTAAAAACTGTAAAATTTAAATTTTCATCAAATACATGCTTAGAAAATTTTGGAACACTATCTTAAGCTAGATGTACTACCCTTTCATTAGAAGAAATTTCACATTGATTGATATTTCTCGAAACAAATACACTTCACGGTACTATTGCATTTGTAACTTTTACTCAAATTTTGACTAATAAAAGGGAATCTAGTATTTGAGATAGGTATGATCCACTACAAGGGAAACAACTGCCTAAGAATAAGTTTGATCCTGAAGTAATATAATAAGGATTTCTATAAGCTAAAATAGCTCTAAAAGTTTTCATGGCGTAAGGCATACTCATATGATTAGAACTGAAAGAGCTAGAATTATCATAAATATCGAGTATAGCCATGAACTATGTGAAAGGATCAAGGAAAAATATCTACATGTGATAATCTAGAGCCTAAGTTATGAAGGGATACCAAACTTCAATAACCTAAGCCAACTGGCTGAGATTGCCAACCAAAGACTCATATTACGGAGGCTTCACTAAGGAAACAAGTACCAAAATAAAAAGGCTTATAGTTATTCCCAAAATCAATAACAGGATTCGAATTTACTATGACACTTGTCAAACTGATCGCTGGATTTGTTTCACGAAATACAAAATGACTGGATATTGATTCACGGGCCTCTAACTAAAGTTGTAAGTGCAATAACTATTTTTACAACACTTGAGGATATTAGAAAAATATGTGAAATCTCATTTAATTATTGGGTAGTATCTCAAATTTCAGATAGTTCTTCAAGATCTCTAGTTATATATATGTGAAATTTTTTAAATTTTAAGGGGTTCACCTTCTTAATATTTTACTATTATTAGATATCGATAAGTTTGCTGAAATGATCTAATAAGTATCTAAACTACTAGAATGCCTTTATTAACTTTTGTGGGTATAGTCAGTGCAAACCCTCATAAGACAAAACTTATCCTATATGGGTAACCTATAGGTTTAATGGCTTATTGCATATGCAAAATACAATCGTCTTAACCACGAAAAGGTTATATTTTTATTCTTTTTCTTTGCTAGAGGACTAGCAAACTTTATGTTTGGGGGTGTTTGATGGGGGTGGGCATGTAAAAATGCCCATTTTACCCTACTTATTTAAGGATTCTAGACTTCATTATTGCTAAAAGATTTATTATTAATTTATTATTATTTTAGGTTATGTTAGATAAGAGTGTACAAAAAGTTAAATTTGAGTGCTAAAACTACAACTATTGGAGAAGACCACCTATCTAAGCTATAACTCAGAGCATCTCCAATAGAAAATAAATCTCAAGAGAAAATCAAGAGAATATTTGACAAATTGAGGATATTTTATTATGACTAGGAAGATTTTATTAACTATAATAAATATTTGACTGAGAATAAAATCTTCAAAAAAATAGTTGCTGTGGAGATGCGACAAGAAAGCAGGTTTATATACGCCCAAAAATTTCTATAACTTTTTGGAGAAGTTGACAATATGTGAAGATATTTTATAAAATTTTTTAGATTTATATACTGAGTATATATTTCTGAATAAATTCTAAAATTCGATTATATTTGACTTGGTGAAAATAATCTCTTACTAAACATGCAACCCTCTCCTTCATCTATAGAAGGAGAGGTTCTGACCATGAGAGAATCCAACTTTGGAAAGCTTGTGGGCATTGTAAGAGATAGAAGGAAATAGCATGGACCATCTTCATTTTGTAAGTTATAGTTCAAAGTTAATAAAGATTATTATTTTTCATTCATGTACTCTTTTTCTAGCCTATATTTTATTATCTTTGTTATAGTAATGTTCGGCTAAATCCTCGCTATGGTGAGGATGTAGCCACCATCATTAGTATTTAATTTATGTTTTGACAAAGAATTCCCTTATGAGCTTATTGTTAAATTAATTTTTTTTATATTAATTAAAGCGGTTTAATGGGTTATTGTCTAGTGATATAATCCATATTTACCTTGATCATGCAAAGTTTGCATATTCTAAATAATTTGAACTCTTATGATGTATATTTTCTTAATGAGACATTGATTAACATGACATATTTAGCAATGTCTTTAATGTTGTGTGTTTTTAATGATCATTAGATTCATATATTATGAGATGCTAAAATTATTCTTTTAAAAAAAATGATAAATTACTTTTATGTTACTATTATTAAATCTTTATGAGTTGGGAATTCATAGTTAAATCTAGATTGAATGCTTAATGTCATGGTGAAATCCAAGCCTTAGCTCTCTTAATAATTATCATAAACGTACGTCTTGCTAATTTATCATTGTTTTTCATAACACAATTATTATAAGCTATTTTTATGCTCCGTTGCCGATTTCGAATGGTAATTAAGAATCGACTTTGATTGTGTTTTACTTTTATTGCTAGAACTTGTGCTTTAAACCATTATTCATATTTTCTTTGTTTTTGTTTATTTTTCTTTAGCTTTATTTTTATTTTGCTTGTGAGGTATATTTGGCTTTTGTGATTGCAGGTTAACGAATGCATATATCTCTCCATAATTTGGAGAGTGCCACCATGAAAGCTTTTTGAACCCATTTCAAATCTCTGAGACAAAGCAATTAAGGGTGCATTACTTTCAATATATCCAAGCACGTGACCCCACAAGAAAAATAAAGAGAAGTAGGTGCCGCCCTATGAAAGTTTTGTATCTTAACTACAACTGTGGTGGACCTAGCACTAAATTAAATGCAACACACGGTCTCCTTTTCACGTGAACACATTAATTTGTTCATGACTTTTAGTTGGGTGCTCTGATCTTCTTCTTGCCTGCCAATTGCCATTGCGTTGTTATTTATTTTATTTAATTCCTAAAAGTAAAATAAAATATTAGAGTAGCATTTTTTTTCTTCTTTCTTTTCTTTCTCCCCTCCTTGAGTGACTTGTAGTGAGGAACAACTTGTATCTTGAGTGTTGAGTGTATAATTAAAGTGAGGGTACATTATAATTTTTCTACAGGAGCTATATTGGAACCCACATCTGGGAAGGACCTCTCTACAACGCATACATGAGCAAGGGAGCCCGGGTGTGCCATCTCAACAGTTCTACCAGGGTAAACAATGAGCCCCTAAAAAGGTCGCCTGGAGGTATTTTCTTCCATTGCACTCTCCAGCGAAGCGGTCAATCTTTGTTCATCTGCCTCATGTTTGTGTAATTTAAAGTTCAACATTAAATAAAGGGCAAACAACAAGCGGGATTTCATCACCCGTGTGTGGCACAACATATTAGGACCCCGGGAGGTCACGACCCAATTTAACATTTTGTTGAACGGGATATTGACAAAAGAAAGCGAAGATTAAGCCATAAAATACATAGTTAATCAAAGGCTTATAGAGCTCGGACCTGGAGCACAGGAACACGCTCATTAAGACCCCTGATAGTGGCTACATTTGTCTGAAGGAAGTATGTTCCCTAGCATAACTAGTGTAGAAAGGTGATTTTAAGCAGTTTGCCTCACCTTATAGCACAGGTGCTTCTAGGTGACTAGAACTGCACCTAAGTTATTGCTAAAATGATCAAAAACAACTCAACGTGGGAACCGATATACTATCAAGAATATAAGCAGCCGAATCCTGAGACAGGGTTCACAACTTGACCGTAAATAAGGCCCATCTATAAAGATTAAAGCAAGGGATTACCTCATGTAATCGACACCCGATTTACATAAAATTACCATTCAAGGTATTCAAATCGGAACCCCCTAATTCCTAAGTGGGGTCGTTTGCTAGACGGAGGAAGTACCTCACCTTTGTTTAACGGTTGTTGTATGTATTTTTGTACCTCATTCTTGCCTGATCATCATTGTGTGCACTTATTGTAGTTTATGAAAGAATGGTTTTGAGTGCCTGGGTACCGTCTTGAGAGGCTTGGAGAATCTGATCTGATTAATATTTTAATCTACTTTGAGTTAGGCGAGTCAGCCCATCAGGAAATTCTAATCTCCATTAATATTAAAGACCAAACAAACTAAACATCTAGGGAACTCTTTCTTATTGAGGGTGAGTTAGAAACCTTTGCGTTCCACGTATCTCCATTGAGTCTTGATCCAAGTCCAATTTCTTTGCTCAATCCGTTTAGTTTTCCACTCCAATTATTTGAGATGGGAGATGTCCATGAAAATGTGAATGAAAATTGTTCGAAACCTGTGTAGGTCCCACTCAAGGATCATATGTTTCATAAAATGACAAATCGTGCTTCATGCATTATTTTACCTCCTACCACTGGGCAATTTAAATTTAGAAATGCGCTTATCAATTCATTGCCCAAATTATCGGGAGGGGAGGATGATAACTCATATTCCCATGTACGGGATTTTGACGATTTAATGTTCCTCCAGAGGTATTGGAGTGATAACGAAATGGAGTCCATGAAACTCATTTTATTTCCATTTTCTTTACTAGGAAAGGCTAAGAGCTGGCTTCAAGCTCTACGGCCTAAATCCATCACGAGTTTTGAGATTTTTACTAAATCCTTTTACAAGAAATTTTTCTCTCTTGAGAAAACTGAGACTCTCTGTAGGGCCATTCTTAGGATTACCCAACTTGATGGAGAAAACTTAAAGGATTATCTAGAAATATATAAGGGGGTGATCCTAGAATGCCCTCATTATGGTATCAACTCATGGGTCCTACCTAAAAATCTTTATAATTGATTAGATGTTAAAACCAAGAAAATTGTAGAATCCTTTTACTTAGGGAAATTTACTAATAAGGATGATGTAGAGGGCTTGGACTTCTTAGAAGAGATGGCTAAAAAATTGCAAACCTGGGGAACCATGAGATAAAAAGATATACAAGAAAAGGGAGGTAATACCTTTGGAATTGGATCAAACTCCCAGTCGAACCCTACACTTACGACCATTATGCGAACGCTAGAATCTTTAGAAATAGGAAATAACAAGATGTCCACTAGAGTACCTATTTTTATGCCGAAATGACGACATGTGTTGTGTGTGATAACCCATAATATTTTGTTCAAGACTGTCCTTTTATTAATGGAATTAGGGAGACAAAGAAGGAGCATGTAAACTCTTTCATTAAAAACCTTCTGCGCTACCCTACCACCAATCTTACAATCAAAGGAGTTCTTCAGGGAAGAACAACTCATTTTTAAACAATTTCAATAATTCTTATAGCAGATCTTATTATCAGGGGAGAGCCTTGCCGGAAGACAGTCATACCAGCCCAATTTGAATCAATTTGCTTCCTCTTGCCAATCCAACCACCAACCTCCTCAGCAGAATGCTCTATATATTCCACCTCAGAATAGGAAACCATTTTCGAAGGATGGCATCCAAGCCTTATTGCAATCAAACACCCAACTCATGCAACAATTCATGCAAATGAATAAGCAATCCATGGCTAGGATAAAAACAACTATCGTTTAATTAGCAACTGGGTTAAGTACTAGAGATAAGGGTATTTTCTGAGTCAAACTCAACCCAACCCAACCCAATCCTAAGGGTCAAAGTGAGAGCTCCAATAATCGTGATCATGCGAATGCGGTTATCACACTTAGAAGTGGCAAAACTATAGACAACAAAGTTAGGATGCCTGAGGTTAAATCTTGTGTTAGTACTAATCCTACTATGAAAGTTGTTGAAGACGAGGAAGAGTCCATGTGCAAAGAAACACAGTCATAGGGGAAGGGACTGAAAATGTCTCGCCTACGGTGAAAATTAAAAATATTCATCCTAGGGGCCCTAAGATACCTTTTCCCCACATGCTTTCTAAGAATAGAAAGAAGAAACCTGATGAAAAGGTTGATAAAATATTTAAAAATCTTAAGATCAGTATTTCTTTTTGCGAGGCATTGCGACGAATTTCTTTTTACGCGAAACATGTCAAGGACTTATGCATGTTCAGGCGACGAATGAATGTTTCCAAAATGGCTTTCAATGTCCATGACAGTGATAATATTATTCAATTGGATGCTTAAGTTAGCTCCATAATTTTGTACAAAGCACCTCTGAAATATAAAGATCCTGGAATGCCAACAATTTCTTGCCACATAGGGACAAATCGGATAGGGAAAGCCTTGCTTGATTTAGGTGCCAGTATTAACATAATTCCGTACTTGGTATTTGAGCAGTTAGGTTTAGACACAAATCAAACCTCACAACTTGCTTATAGGTCCATTTGAGTTCCTAGAGATGTTGTGATGGATGTACTTGTCCAAATTGATGACTTCTTTTATCTTGTGGACTTTGTGGTCCTTTACACAAATCCGATAGAATGTCCTCAAGATGAAATACCATTAATTCTTGGTCGACCCATCTTGGCCACCGCTAATGTGTTGATCAACTGTCGTAGTATAGCTATGAAGTTGACTTATGGGAATAAGACTATTGATTTAAATATCTTCAATACAACTTATACTCCGTTTGAAGATAAACCCAATGAGCACAATACACTTGGTACTATTGTAAACACTACATTTCACAGTTCAAATCCTAGGGATCCATTAAAAGCTTGCCTTATAAACTTTTGAGAGGACTTTGATGCTGATGACCTCATCAATGAGGTCAATGCCCTATTAGATTCTATCCCCATTTTAGATACCACCGATGTGGTTGAAATGCTAAAAGTCAAATATTTAGTTCCTAAGAAGAGGAAGTACCCACTAAGTTAGAGCTTAAAACTCTCCTTAGAAATCTCAAATATGTCTATCTAGGTCATAATGAGACTCTTCCTTCCATCATAGCATCTGACTTAGAGCTTGAGAATGAGGAGAAATTAATTCTCATATTAAAGGGAAACAAAAAAGCTCTTGGATGGAGCATCTCAAATATTAAGGATATTAGTCCTTCTATATGCATAAAATCAATCTTGAGGTAAATACATAAAAGTCTCGAGAAAGGCAATGAAGGCTTAACCTGACTATGGCCAAGGTTGTGAGAAAGGATATTCTAAAATTGCTGGATGCTGGGATTATTTATCCCAATTTTTATAGTCCATGGGTGACCCCCATTCATATTGTTCCTAAGAAGTTAGGAATCACTGTTGTGAAGAATGATTACAATGATCTTGTCCCCACCCATATGACCACAGGGTGACGAGTATGTATAGAATATAAAAAGCTTAATTCAGTTACTCAAAAAGACCACTTTCCCTTGCGATTCATGGACCAAATACTTGAACGTCTTGCTGGTCATGAATATTATTATTTTCTTGATGGGTATTCTAGGTACAATCAAATACCCATCGCTCCTAAGGATCAAGAGAAAGCCACGTATACTTTTCATTTTGACACTTTTACCTATCGTCGCATGCCTTTTGGGTTATGCAACGCTCCTATTATATTTCAAAGATGTATGTTAAGCATATTCTCTGATATGGCCGAGAATTTTCTCGAGGTCTTCATGGACGATTTCTCGTTCTTTGGTAATTCGTTTGATCAATGTCTCTACCATTTATCTCTTGTCCTAGCTAGGTGTCAACTGAAACATCTTGTGATAAACTGAGAAAAATGTCACTTCATGGTGAAGAAGGGCATAGTTTTAGAACATGTCATTTCTGCAAAGGGAATCAAAGTTGATAAAGCAAAGGTAGACGTCATCTCTAGCCTCCCGCCCCTACAAAATATCAAGGATGTTCGATCATTCCTGGGGCATGCTAGATTTTATTGACGTTTTGTTCCAGAATTTAACAAAATTGCTTGACCCCTTAACAATCTCCACACCAAAGACACGACTTTCTTATTCGATGGTCCTTGTCCTGATACTTTTAAGAATCTTAGGACACATCTGACGTCTTTACCCATCATTCAACCTCCTAATTGGAATAAACCTTTTGAGTTAATGTGTGATGTATCTGACTATGCCATTGGGGCTGTTTTGGCACAATACATTGATAATCTTCCACGCGTCATCTATTATGCCAGTAAAACTCTTAACGATGCGCAACTTATATAACCATGGAAAAAGAGCTTTTAGCTATAGTCTTTGTTATAGAGAAATTATGTTCTTATCTCCTAGGTTCGAAAGTAATAGTCTATACGGATCTAGCTGCTATCAAACACCTTCTCTCCAAGAAGGACACCAAACAATGTTTGATCCGGTGAATAATGTTACTTCAGAAGTATGATATTGCGATTTGAGATAAAAAAAGGTACCGAGAATGTTGCAGCTGACCTCCTTTCTCGATTGGACAATGATTCCCCAGATCAGTCGTTACCTATTCGTGAGTTATTTCTCGATGAACAACTCATGTCTATTCGCTCAATGCCTTCCTCACCATGGTTTGCGAACATTGCAAATTATCTTGCCACAGGGCAACTTCTTAGCTTTTGGACCAAGCCCGATAAAAGAAAATTTCTTAGTAAAGTCCGATGTTTTTTCTGGGACGATCCATACTTATTCAAGTATTGCCCTGATCAAATTATTCATCGATGTTCCCCAGATTCAGAACATGCCAAAATCATTAAATTTTGCCATACCCACACTTGTGGTGGCCACTTCAATTCTAAAAAGACCTCTGCAAAAATTTTGCAATGTGGTTTTTATTGACCAGCCTTATTTCGTGATGCTCACGAATTTTATAAGGCTTATGATAGATGCCTGAGAATGGTAACCTTGTCTCATCAAAATATGATGCCCCTAAACCCTATTTTGATTATTGAACCCTTCGACATTTAGGGTATCGACTTCATGGGTATATTTACACCATCTTCTGGGTATACATACATCTTGATAGCAGTTGACTATGTAACTAAGTGGGTAGAGGCCATATCTACCAAAACAAACGATAGTTTAGTTGTTGTCATGTTTCTTAAAGAGAACATTTTCTTCTGTTTTGGTATACCGGTGACGATCATTAGTGATAGAGGGTGGAGGTTTCCAATAGAGAAATCAAAAATATTCTCCAAAAGATGGTAAACGCAAACCACAAAGATTGGTCAACTCAACTAACTAATGTTGTTTGGGCTTACGGTACAACTTTTAAGATACCTATTAGAATGTCTCCATACCGATTAGCCTATGGAAAAATGTGTCACCTCCCTGTTGAATTGGAACACCGCGCCTATTGAGCAATAAAAGCATTAAATTTTGACATTAGGAAAGCCAGTTTATATCACAAGCTTCAACTCAATTTGTTAAAAGAACTACGGAATGATGCATACCAATAAACAATAACTTATAAAGAACGCATGAAAGCATTTCATGATAAAAATATTTTGTAAAAATCTTTTAAACCAAATCAAAAATATTCTACAAAGCATTTAAATTTTCATCAAATACATGCTCAGAAAATTTTGGAACACTATCTTAAGTTAGATGTACTACCCTTTCATTAGAAGAAATTTCACATTGATTGATATTTCTCGAAACAAATATACTTCACAGTACTGTTACATTTGTAACTTTTGCTAGAATTTTGACCAATTAAAGGGAATCTAGTATTTGAGGTAGGAATGATCTAGTACAAGGGAAACAATTACCTAAGAATAAGTTCGATCCTGAAGTAATATTATAAGGATTTCTATAAGCCAAAATAGCTCTAAAAACTTTCACGACGTAAGGCATACTCGCATGATTAGAACTGAAAGAGGAATAATTATCACAATTCACGAGTATAGCCATGAACTATGTGAAAGGAATATGGAAAAATGTCTACATATGATAATCCAGAGCCTAGGTCACAAAGGGACACCAAACCCCGAAAATTTAAGCTAACTAGCTGGGATTGTCAACCAAAGACTCATATTGCAGAGGCTACACTATGGAAACAAGTACCAAAATAAAAAGGCTTATAGTTATTCCCCAAAATCAATAATAGGATTCGAATTGACTATGACACTTGTCAAATTGATCGCTGGATTTGTTTCACGAAATACAAAATGACTGGATATTGATTAAAGAGCCTATATTTTAGTATCTTTGTTATATTAATGGTCGGCTAAATCCTTGCTAAGGTGAGGATGTAGCCACCATCATTAGAAGTTAATCTATGTTTTGACAAAGAATTCCCTGATGAGCTTATTGTTAAATTTATTTTCTTTATATTGATTAAAACGGTTTAATGGGTTATTGTCTAGTGGTATATTTCATATTTACTTTTATCATGCAAAGTTTTCATATTTTAAATAATTTGAACTCTTATGATGCATATTTTCTTAATAAGACATCGATTAAAATGACATATTTAGGATTGTCTTTAACATTGTGTGCTTTTAATGATCATTAGATTCATATATTATGAGATGGTAAAATTATTCTTTTAAGAAAAATGATGAATTACTTTTGCGTTGCTATTATTAAATCTGCATGAGTTAGGAATTCATAGTTAAATCTAGATCGAATGCTAAAGGTGATGGTAAAATCCAAGCCTTAGCTCTCTTAATAATTATCAGAAACGTACATCTTACAAATTTATCATTATTTTTCATAGCACAATTTTTATAGGCTATTTCTAGTTACCTTCGGAAAGTGAACGACAATCTAAAATCCCTATATTCCACCCCGATTTGATGCGGTATTATCAGCTAGCATCCTTCATTGGAAAACTAGGAGCAAGGGCATCGAACACTTCTTTGGGAACAATACCTACGGGCAGCACAGCCACAAGTACATCGAGCATATCATCTTTTAGATCTGAATCAGAAAAGATGGCCCTTGCAGCAGCAGTCAATCCCTTGTAAAAATCTTTCCTTTTCTCCATTTCATGGAATTCCTCTCAAATGTGGGGCCTTTATACGCCTAAGATCGTTCATATTGGCTCGCTCAACTTCTGCTCTTAGTTCATCAAGCACCTTGGGGTGCTCCTCTGCCATCAACCTCCGCTCAGCCAAAGCCTATTCACGAACATAATTCTCAAAGTTGGCATTTTGCAAAGCCAGAGCCTCTTCCTTCCCCTTCGCCAAATCGGCCTTGAGCTGGGCGATCTCTTTCTTCTTTTCTCCAAGTTACATCTTTTTAGTGTCTGCAATGGCCTCCTCCTACGACATGGCCACCCTTAACTTCATCTTCTCGAGCTTCTCCTCAAGCTCCTCCTTTTCAGATGTGAGCTCCTTCTCAATGTTCTTTGAGACCAAGAGCTAATTGGCAAGACTTTGCCCACCAATCATTTGAGGCTTAGCATCGAGAAGCAGCTTCTTAATCTGGATCAGAATACAACAATAAGACCTCGGTGAAGGTACAAAATTCATTAAACGAGATAGAGCATGAAATTTTTTAACCAGGTTCACCGTGCGGTGACCTTCAATGAAAAAGGTTGACAAGCTTTCAGCCCCAATAATGCAGTGGGAAAAGTCCTCCTCCAAAGAGCCCATCCCAGCAGCAAAGGCCTCGATGGTCTGCGGAGTCTTCTCATGAGACCCACCAACCTTCGCCTAGGTCGAATCTTGAGAGTCCTTTTTCACCGATAGAGTAGTCTTCACCTTGGCCGACTTGGGTGGCAGACCTTGCGTACCAATAATATCAGCCTTCTCTCCCTCCTTGACAGGAGATTGTCGAGAAGACCTCTTCGCCAGGGGAGTAGAGGCAATATGAGGGTTGGCAGTCCTCTTTCTCTTATTAATGGCAAAAGACCCACTCATTAGGGCTTCCTTCTTTGTCGTAGTATCATTTGTGTACCCACTCAACGTAGGGTTCTCGAGGGGAATACTAGCCTCAACCGCCTTCTCCTTTTTTGAAAACATTTTACCATCGATGAGGGGGATGTTTGAACATTTTGTTTGAGATCTTTTTATTCCAGCCTCTTGGAATAGACCTTTGATCTTCTCTTGATCGACAACCAGAGAGTGGATCCGACCGAAGTAATTTGTCCTGATGTTGTATAACTTTTCCTGGACCTTGGACTTTCTATCGACCTTCTTCAGAGCTGCATGAAAAAAAATCAACGAACAATTAACACAATGTTCAAAGCAACAAACAAGTCAAAACTTCGACAAACTTATACCTATAAACACACCTAGATGAAAGTATTTTCTTTTTAGAGGCTCCCATGGATCTTTTTGGTCAAATTCATAATTCCCAGACACAAAGAGGCAATCGGCAATGTATTACCCCCTCATGGACACCATCTCATAGAATAGAGGCCTCTTCAAGAATCTTGCTAAGTACCTGTACCCCAACTTCTATAGATCTTTGTTTTAGTGTGTAATACACACAAAGGTCATCCACAGTGATCAACTCCTCCCCCTTCTCCTTTAATCGACCGTTTATCACTCACACCACCCTAAAGTGGTCATAGACATTCGGATTGAACTGACCAGGGGAACGTCGAAGAAATTTAGAAACTTCTTCTGGTCAGCTCACAAAGGTAACTTTTACCCCTTCCTTGTCTGTTCTCGATGAATGAGAATACCGTCCAAGGGGACTTCCTAATCCGTCATTTCATATGGTATACCTCCCACCTAATATCGTAAGGGATAACATACTTTACCTTAAAATTCAATATTTCACTAGTCTTTGGAGCCCTCCCATAACATTCCATATCTTCTTCTCAACCATCATTCCCTTCTCGATCACTTACCTATGGCTCATGATCCACATTGGTGTCAATCCTCTCCCCGTCTGACACTTTGATCACCCTAGCCTCCAATTTAAATCGATTAACGCTAGCCACGTCTGAACTACTCTGCCCAACCCTATACCTATCGTCCAACTCTTGGATACAAGTTGTTATATCAACCACTAATGGTTTTATATCTACAAGATTATCGAAGATTCCTTTTGCGTCATGGCAGTTAGCATTTTGAATTGGTTCAGCCATGTTTTTAACCTGAAAATCATATTTCCTTTTTTATGTTAGTAAGATATCATATCTTATACATATAAATTTTCATCTGTCACTATAGTTGTCGAGTATTACACTCCAACAAATTATTCTATCCATTACTATCATACTTCGTCATCATTACTCTAACTACTTTAAATAAAAAGGAAAAAGTTATCGAATCATTTTTTCTTTTCAATTTTGTTAAGTCTTATCATCGATATCTTATAATATCGAGAAGTGTTTACTACTAATTTTAATCAAAGTTTGTACAGGAATTGCAAAACTTCCCGACGATGATTCGTCTGCAACCCAAACTTCTTGCCAAAAAAATGACCAAATTCAAAGTTGGGATTCTCCGTTCTCTCCGGCGAAAAATAAGGTAATATACGGCGTAATTTTTGGCAATAAAGTTTACCCAACAAACCATCAACTTGGAAACCCCTCAGAACTGACCAAAACAACACCGTCATACCTACGGTGCCAAGAATCAACTCTCTCCCCACATCACCATCAATTACTCCACACCCTTCTATCCCAATACTCTATTGTCATTTACGACATCTTGCGCACATCAAACATATCCCATTCTATCACACAAAGCAAAGATTTACAGAAAAACCCTAGAAGTATTTTTATCGATTTCTTCCACAAATCCTAACCATTACTCAAATTCCTTCATACATACCATTTATATAGTTAATATCTACAATGGGTTTTCCATTGCATCACAATACATAAAAACAAGCATTGAATCCTAAACAAATTCTCATAATTGAAAATTAACCTTGAATTCATGACGCTTCCAAATCCCTCTCTTTTGCAAGGTTGGCCCTCTTGATCAATACACTAATCTCCTCGTTACCAATGGTCGGCAAAGACACGATAGAAGAACGAAATGAATTAGAGTTCCAAGAAAATTTTATAGAATCAGTGGAGTGTGAACAGTTGCCAACCACAGGGATATTTATAGGCCTTATGTGACTGTTTACCGCACCCCTTCTCGACCGTTTAACGCCTCGCACATCTCTTCTCGAAGTCTTTAATCCTTTACTCTTGAACACCAACAGGTCTGTGCATTACTGCCCCAAGCCATCCAAATACCCCTCTATCTCCTCTGTTATACCTATCTTCACCAAGACAGTTCCTATATTGATAAAAAACGTTGTACCTCTAATTCCTTATACCTCACAACATCACCTACAGAAGCACATCTAGCCATTGTTTTATAAGTACCTACAACACATCTTTCCTTTTTTATTTTACTCATATTTTCTAGGAACAGTTGTAACCACAATTCAAATTCAAAAAATATTTGACAATATAACTGCCTACACATCGTGAAGAAATCACAATTCAAATATTCAAATAACATTTTTTTTTATTATTATTATTTGTCGAGAAACATTACATCACATGCTCACATGTAGTTGCATTTAAAACACTCCTCCGCATCTCTCTCACAGCGTGCACAAGTTCTCACCATTACAAAGCATACTTTTGCCAACTCCCAAACAAGACATAGTTGTTTTATAGCACCAAATTTTGGTGATCCTACCAAGCATATGTCCTATAGCTATACTCTTTACCCTCTACCTCACTTACCCCCTCATAATTTTGCTCCACCGGTGTTAACGTCCGACCATTAATACACAGTTTGCCAAAAGACCGTTTCATAAGCTTCCAATACTTGAAGTCGACAAGGTGGCGAAACGCCCTTTCACGAAGCTAAGCCCTAGTCTTTACCATCTTACCAAAGGTAGCAAATGACCTCCTTCAACACAAACAAGGAGTATTTTTACATTCAACCCTAATGAATCACAACACCCAAGAGTCAAAGATAATAATTACTATCCCAACCACCCACATTGGGAACTGATCAAGGGCCCTACACAGCCCAAACATATTACCTCGAGATCCTATTCCAATTTGTACCAGTAGCATTCGACATTTTTTTCTTGACACAGCAACAAGTAATTGTATCGAGAATAGGGCGGTTGTAGTAGCATATTTCCCAGATTTGGCCAAATAGAGCTATTATAAGAAGATCCACAAAATTTGCCCACTGTCTACCAAAAAAGGAAACCATTTATTTTTATAATTGCCTATATCTATTATAAATACAGGCATAGCATATGTTAATCTGATCTGCAACTCTGCTATTTTTCCATACTCTCACGTCCTTACTTTTCATTAATTGTAATAACTAGCACCTATTAGATTTCTAAACCTAAATCATTCTCGAGGTTGTAGTTTTTCTCATGTTTTTTTGAGTTTCCATGTAAAATCTAGCGTGTTCAAGTTTACCTTTTAGAAAACATGCCATTACAATTGGCAAGCCAACAAAAATCTATGAAGATAATACAGCCTGCACTGCCCAAGTAATAAAAGGGTTCGTCAAGGGTGATTGAACTAAACACTTGCCTTCAACGTTATTTTATCCACATGAGCTAAAAATGAATAAAGTGATCGAAGTCAAACAAGTACGAACTAGTGATAACTTGACAGACTTGTTCACCAAGATATTACCCAAGTCAACATTTTAGAAATTGGTTTACGGGATTGGCATGCGACGACTCAATCATCATGTAAATTTGTATTCCTCTAAAATTGAGGAGGAGTTTTGATCAGGGGTGAATTTATGAGTTATATTTTGTGTATTGTACTTTTTTCCTTCGGCTAGGATTTTCCCATAAGGTTTTTTCTAGCAAGGTTTTAACGAGGTTGTTGATAAGCGCATTGATGGTGGATATTCAAGGGGGAGTGTTGTAATATGGACAATCCACCACCAACTCCTAGAGATTCTAATATCTAGAGGTCCAAATAATATATTATGTATATATTATTGTGTAGAAATCTTTAAATTGCTGAGGAGATATTATTATCTAGGATTTTATGTATTCACTATATATATGAGCTCTATTGGAGCAATTGATATAAGGAAAAATAGTTCTCCCTCTTTCTTGTGTTCTCTATTATCTACAATATAGAAAACTCTCATTTTTGTTTCATTGTTTTACTCATTTTCCACTTTGCTTTCTCTCTCCCTAGTATTCCATTTCTCTTTTAACAAAGGGATAATCTTGGTATTTAGCTCCATGTGAGATAAATTGCAAAAGTAACTTGATTGTGATAAGATTATGGATAAAATATTTCCACATGATCAGAGGCCTAAAGAAGTCAATTCCCCAAAATCATTTTCTAATCTATCATTTCAGCCAGGTTTTAAATACCACAAATAAGAACATGCAACAAATTTTAAGTTGTTAGTTAGGATATAGTGTATTTAACATGACCACCCATTTAACAAATACATACTCGATAATTTCGACATAATTATATTGTTTGAAAAAATATGTACATAAAAATCTCCTAAGTGCTATAATGAAAATCTTTTCAAAAGGCATTACTTACATAATATTTTTTTTTTTGAAAAGGCATTACTATATAATGAGTAAAGAGAAAATATGTTAAATTCAACAAAACCCCAATTTTTTTAAAAAAATTGGGGGCTCATGCTCCTAAACCCTGTAGGGACCAATCCCTCGATCTTACCTAAAATCGCGCTGTCGCTAGTTCAAATTACCTCCATGCCAGACTCACGCATTCTCTACACAACTTCCCAAGTCAACATCACCACTTACTTCACGAACTGTTAAGAAATGTGAGTCGAACTCAAACCAAAAAACCAGAACAAGTCATAGCCACATGTCTCTCACAAATTCTGAAGTTACTAAGTTAAACAGCCACTAACCACATTGTTCGGAGAACGTGCTTCAGTACAAAGAAGAGCTGCGGAAGAGGCTTATATAAAGAAAAAGTTCCAGATGAGACAAAAACCAAAAAGTAGCAAGAGAAATCGCCAAGAAAACTATATTTTCAAAGATACTCAAAGCTCCAAAATTCTTATTCACAAGGTTAATCATTTCTAAGTCTAGAAATAACTTGTAATAAGATATCATCAGCCTCAAGCAATAAACGTCACCATTACAAAAACCCTTAACACGAGGTCGTAGTGTTTTACCTATTTACAGGTTTTTAGCGCTAAATACCTGTATCATTTCTTGTCTATTAGATTTTTGTCACAGGTACATTGGTATAAGGACTAATTCCAGACCACTTTGAGCTCACAGAATTAGGCCATTACATTTGGAGCCGTCTGTAGGAAAGAGATTCTTTCCACGATATTCTAAGGCATTCATTCAATCTACTACAACATTTCAATCATGGTCACATCCAGGAGACCAGCTACAGGAGTCCAACTCTATCTCTCAGTTGAGCAAGAGCAACTTGCAGAGTTACCAATGAACCTCAATACTGAAACGGAGAAACGCAACGAGATCGAACGACAGTTAACTCGCGATCGAGAGCTTTGTGAGAAGGATCTAGACGCCGAAAGACAAACTCGTTTGACAGCACTCAAACGACATAAAGATCAAATGACAATAATGTAGACTACCTAGTAGGCTCTACAAGATACTCAGCAGGCTCCTCCAATATAAGATCATGATCAGGTGCTAGAAGCCTCTTGGGTTTCTGCGCGGGAAAGATTGGGACCTCAAGGAGCCACCAACAAAGCTATTTCCCAACATATTCGAAATGAACCTCCACCATCCATTCATTGGGGGGGAAGTTTAATTTGAGATCCACCGAGGTCACTGATGTTCCATACGTCAAGAGGAAGAATAAAGACCTCAACTTTGAGTTCCAGCACGAGATCATTTGAGTGAAGGTACCGGTACTCATAATCTGTAACCTTCTCATCAAGCCGCTCAACCGACCCGTCACTATGTCACATAAGAGCATATAGACCAGCGTGTTAAGGAGTTGATTGAAGCACATGTTCTAGGCATGACCGACGACCTTACCAAATTACAAGGAAGTCCAATTGCCAACGAACTATTCGATATGGATATTCCGAAAGGCTACCTACTCTGAAAATTCATAAATACAAGGGTACCGATCCAAAGGAGCACATTCAACAATACCGTGACTCATTGGGGTTGTATTCCAATCTCAACCACATTTTATGCCGTCTGTTTGCCACAAGTGTGCAGAAGGAACCACTCCGATAGTTCCACTCTCTGCCTGAAGACTCCATATACACATTCGACCAGCTCCTGAAGCAATTTATCAAGACGTATACTCACAATAGAGACAAAGATGAAAATTTGTATTCTCTTATCAATTTCAAACAGTCGCACAGAGAGAAGTTCGAGGCATTTGCAAGGAAGTTCTTGGAGCTCACGCATAAAGTGGAGTATCTCGATCAGAAAATAGTTATTACTGCTTTCACCAATGCGCTCCAGCTCGACTGCAAAGCTAAAAAGCACCTCTTCCTCAATAAACCTGCGACCTTGGATAATATGATCACCAGGGTTAATAGTTTTGTTGGCCAGGAAAGGATGATGTCCAAAAGAAATAGATCTACTAAATTCGTCCTTTCCATGAAAGGTCCATTAGATCGAAATACTAAACAAAAGGAGGATCAGGGTGACCAAAAGCGTGCCTAGGGAAGCACCGACAACCCTCGAAAAGATAGCTCACAAGTCAAATCGTTCCCACCCAAAGATGAACGTCCAAATCTCCACAATTTTTCCAATCCTCATAAAGGATAAGCTCTACCGTCTCTCCTAACCATTGGAACCAATCGATAGCTGACCGCACTGCATGCACCATAAGGTAAACCATCATTCTAATGATAATTACTATACTTTACAGAGGTTGCTTCAATACATTTTCAAGGAGGGACGGATGCTCGAATATATTATCGACCTAGAATCATACAAGGATGGCAGCTATAAGAAGCATCTTGAAGTTATCCAGGTCTAAGATCAAGTTGAGGAGAAGCATCTTTACCATATGCGCCATAACAATATGATCGAGACCAATTAGATCACCAACTCTATCAGATTCAAGCGCAGGAGACTGTCAGAATCCTGCGATCCCACACCTCAAGATAAAGAAGCCAAACTTATGCCTGAGTCGAGCAATCGCCGGCTTGGGATATCATTCGAAGATTGCGATACTAGCCATGTCAAATTTCTACATCATGATGCGTTAGTCATAATGCTCAAGATGAAGAAGTTTGTCATGCACACAATGAAGATCGATATTGGCAGGGGTATCGAGATCCACTTTCACAGTACTATCGACCAAATTGGATTGGCTGATCAAGTCATTCAATGCGACACCGATATTAGTGGATTCCATGGTTCTAAAGAAGAACGAGTAGGGAAGATCATCTTACCTATTACCACAGGACCAACCACCATCGACGTGATCTTCTATGTGAATAACGTCAAATCTCGTTATCTCGGGATTATGGGCCATTGCTGGATTCATAACAGCAAGCAATCGCTTTCACCTATCATCAGGCACTCCGCTTCAAATACAACGATGGTATCTATGGGATCAGGGGTAGTCAAAATCTCTCTTGAGCTTGTAAAAATACTATCTCTGTAATTCTAGATACTTTTAATAAGTATACTATATAGCAATTACAGCAAGCTGATCACCCTAATGATCAGCCTTCAATAGAAGAGCCCACCGAATACATCAATATTGATGGACCTTGCAGAGGTACTTTTATCAGTACTAATCTGGTTCAACATGAAAAAGATACTCTCATTCAGTTCTTGCGACTAAATCAAGACATTTTTACGTGGTCTTTCGAAGAAATGCCTGGAGTCGATCTGGCCAAGGCATGCCACAAATTGACCATCAGCATCAATGCCACTGCAATTAAACACAAATAGTGATGCTTATCACCATGAATACGAGATGAAGTTAACATGGAGATCAAAAAATTGATCAAAGTGGGATTTATTCGAGAAGCCAAGTATCCGGATTGGATATCCAACATCGTCATTGTCCCAACAAAAAATACAAAGGTCCACATTTGTGTAGATTTTTCTGATCTCAACAAATACACTCCAAAGGGCAGTTTCCCTCTTCCCAACATTCATCAGATCCTAAATTCTATAGCAGGTCACGAACACTTATCTATGATGGACGCTGCTTCAGGATACAATAAGATTCCACTCATGGATGAAGATCAAGAAAAAACCACTTTCATCACTGAAAGAGGACTTTACTGCTACAAAGTCATGCCCTTCGAACTCAAGAATTCAAGAATGCAAATGCAACTTATCAACGATTGATGACTACTATGTTCAAAGCACATCTCGAGAAAATTGTAGAAGTCTACATTGACGATCTCTTGTGCATGAGCCTACAGTCCATCAATCACATTTAAGATCTCAACACAATAATTAACGTACTTCGATCTTACAGGATGCATCTCAATCTCGATAAGTGTCAATTCAGAGTATATTCAGGCCAATATCTAGGCTACCTCATTAGCAAGAAGGGGACTGAGGCCGATTCAAATCAGATTCGGGTTCTCCTCGACATACCATCTCCAAAAATGACGAAAGACCTTCAAAAAATCACTGGAAAAATTACCGCTATCAACCGTTTCATTTCAAAATCTTCAGACCACTATCGTTGGTTGTTCTTATTACTCCGCGGTTGTACCAAATGAGGAAGGGAAAATCGAGAAACCAGTCTACTTCATCAGCAAACCCTCACTCTAGCAAAGACGAGGTACTCTAAAATCGAGAAACTTCTTCTCACTCTTGTTTATACTTTATAGAAACTTAGTACTACTTCTAAGCTCATTCAGTCAGATTCATGATAAACTACCCACTTCGGAAAGTTCTATCCAAGAAAGAAAAATCAAGAAGAGTGCAACAATGGTCAGTTTGGGAGAACATGATATCAAGTTCGAATAATGTTATTCCAAAAAAGGGCAGGCCGATGCCAATTTCCTCACGAATTTTACAGTAGAAGATCCCGAGTGGGAGGAGCACGATCCTGATATTTCAGAGGAAGTTATAGAAGATTCACCCCCTAAAGTATTTGACAAGCGAGCTGAATGGATTACAAGGAAAGGGTGAAGACTACTTACAGATGATTAGCAGGACTCGTAGGGTTAGGAATTGGAATCATATTAAATACCCCTTCCAACGACAGAATTGAGAAATCAATCCGCCTGAATTTTAAGGCCTTAAATAATATCACCGAATACAAAGCTCTCATTCACGGAGTCAATCTTGCTCTCGAGCTCGGCGTCCCCAAACTCTTAGTTTGCACAAATTTACTACTCATCGTTCACCATTACTCTGAGCAATACAGGAAGAATGGCAAGATGATTGAATATGCAGCCCTCGTTGCAGATTGGATGATCAAGTTTGTGCAAGCAACTCTCAATTATCTTCCTTGGGGCGAATACCGACATGCCGATTCCTTGGCATATCTAGCCGGGGTCTTAGGCACAGACGCTCTATATATCCAGATCAAAGTAATTTCAACCCCCAGTACTGATTACATTTTCTTATGCATGATCAACGCAAATATCTAGCTGGCGATAAAGGGGGCGACGATGATTGGCAAAAGCATTTTTTAGTTTATCTCGGTATCAACAAAAAATGTGAAGGACCACTTCCAGCAGATCTGAAGGAGCGCCGATAGCTGATAGATAACATGAAGCTCTACACTAATCAAAACAGTACCTTGTACCATTGTTCAGTCACGGGGCCATACCTCAAATGCCTCACCAAATAGAAAGTGGATGAGATGTTCTAGAATTTTTATGAAGGGACTTATGGCTCCCATGCCGCAAGTCGATCACTGGCAAATAGAGCCATTACACATGGAGTATTCTGGCCCGGTTTGCGCAAGCATCCAGAAAAGTACTCACGTAAATGTGACGCATGTCAGCGACATGGAAAGATAATACGCTCCCCTGCGCTTAAACTCCGTGCAATCAAGGTATTTTGGCCATTCAAAAGATGGGCACTCAATCTTGTCGGTAAATTTCTTAATTTTCCAGGTAACCGCCGCCACCTCCTCGTAGCTACCGATTATTTTACAAAATGGGTAGAAGCAATTCGACTTTGCCGAACTAGAGAAGAAGAGGTCCATCTCTTTTATCTGGGAACACATTATCACTCGATTTGAGTGCCCTCATTCGTATCGATAATGGGCCCCAATTTGTTGAAGAAAAAGTCGTAGCTTTTCTTAACCAACAAAACATCATTCACTCACCATTCAATCCCTACTACCTTTAAGGCAATGGCCAAGTCAAAATTACCAATAAAACCATCGTGGATGGACTCAAGAAACGGCTATATTCTAAGAAAAAAGGGAATTAGGTTCGAGAGCTTCCTCATGTCTTATGGGCATACCGTACCACTCTACGTCAGTCGACAGGCTGCACTGACGAGGAAAATGAATTCAAATTGGCTTGCAACCTCAATTGGATTGATGAAACCAAGGAATGCGTTATCGCTAACCAAGGTCGATATCACCATATACTGTCCAGTTTGTACAACAAACGAGTCAGAAGTTGTACCTTCCAAATCAATAATCTTGTCCTCAGAGAAATACCTCAACACCGTAAAAAATCTTATGTTGGGAAACTAGCAGACAATTGGGAGGGTCCATTCCTTATCACAGGTCTTTCAGGCCTGGGATCATATTACCTCATGACAAAAAAGGGCGTCCACATTTCGAGTCCATAGAATACTAGGCGACTGAAACGATATTATCGTTAGATCCCTTACTACTCTATTTTAGTTTCTCGCTTTTTCATTCCAGAAGTAAGAGTTCCATCTCCATCCAATGTGCATCCTTTCTCAAAATTTAATGAAACTTATAAGTTTTTTCCATATATCTTTCTACTTTGTAGACAATACATCAATATATAGATTAAAGCATATATAATACTAGCTTTTATTCGACATCATTCCAGTTAAATCAAGAATACACTTGGTTTGCTTGACTCTACTAAATATCTTGTGGTTAGAACAAGGTAGAACTTTTTTTCAATCAATGAACTCTACCAAACATAAGATAAAGCAATGACAATGCTAGCTTTTATCTATTTCAATATATCTGTGACATCATACTAGTTAAATTAAGAATATACTTGGTTTGGCTGACTCTACTAAATCTCCAGCAGTTATAACAAGGTAGAACTTATTTTTAATCAACAGACTCCACCAGACATGATAAAGCAAAGGTAATACTAGTTTCATCTCTTTCAATATGTTTGCGACATCATACCAGTTAAATCAAGAATATACTTGGTTTGGCCGACTCTACTAAATCTCCTATGGTTAGAATAAGGTAGAACTTGTTTTCAATCAACAGACTCTACCAAACATAAGATAAAGCAAAGGTAATACTAGCTTTCATCTCTTTCAATATGTCTGCGACATTCTGCCAGCTAAATTCAGGTTATTACTGGTTTAACTAACTCTAATCAACTCTGTGGTTAAAACAACGGTGATACTAGTTTTCAATTGAACGACTCAACCAGACATAAGCTAAAGCAAAGGTAATACTAGCTTTTATCTCTTTCAATATGTCTACAGCATTCTACCAGTTTAATTTAGGTTACACCTGGTTTGACTGACTTTAATCAACTCCGAGGCTAAAATAAAGGTAATACTAGTTCTCAATTAAAGGGCTCAACCATACATAAGATAAAGCAAAGGTAAAACTAGCTTTCATCTCTCAATATGTCTGCGTTACAAATTATTTCTTTCAGGTTACATGCAGCCACTATAATGGAGTTTGTTCTACTGTGGGGATGTTTGCTTCGCTTAGCCCTACAACAGGAGGTCGACTAGCCATGAATTCTCAAGCTTGAGCAATCACAATAATCCTGCCCTCCTCTATCAATTCAGCAGATCGAGGGCCCAAATCTATTCCCATGGAGCTCGTACAATCTCCTCGATCTATATCAGCCTTGCAGATATAGCCCTTTACTGACACACAGCTAAACAAGGTATCTCTCTCTGATTCAAGTCTTTTTACTTCTTCTACAAAATAGGTAATTACCGCCCGTGGAAATTCTGAATACCAGGCCTGGGCTACAACTGAGTGAGAAAAAATCATCCTCGACCTCTGAAGGCGATCTTCTAACCTTTTGTACATGCTTTCTGACTCACCATTTTTCTGTCTATTCGATATGTAAAAGCTATGTTCTCTACAAATTTTTTGTCAGCTTTAACTGATTTAGCTTGATTAATTATCACTAAATCAACCACCTGAGCACAAAGTATCTTGATCTTTTTGTTCAATTCTTCCATATCTGGAATTTTCTTTAACAATTCTTTTTATCCTTTATGATGATCTCCTTCTCTCGGATAATACACTCTAATCCTTTTTCCCTGACAAGAGCAGAGTCCAGCTTTATTTGACACTTTTGTAACTGCTCAACTCCTTTATGCACATGCCCTTGAATTCGAGTAACGTCCCACTCCAACTCTCTTATTCGATCTGACATACTAACGACATCACCTTGAACAAGAGAAACTCTGGCATCATTTTTATTCTTCTTCGAGCGCTCGTCGGTCTCAATGTTTCTGACACGCGAATTGGCATGCGCCCGCTCGGTTTTCAATTGAGCCGCTCTCTCATTCAACTCATGACACTTGCGTTGTACCATCTTGAACTCCATATCTTTTGTAGAGAAGGTTGTAGTTAATTGATCAGCTACAACTTTAGATGCAGATAGATCGTCTGGAGCTCCCTTTAGCTCATTTTCTTTATCAACTAATTTCATCTTCAATCGCCCAAGCTCGTTATTGCAATTCCCCAGATCAAATCGAATTCGCTCCTGATCATGTATTTTCCTGGCTAGATCCTTTTTTAAACCAGCCACCAACTGATTGAAATATTCCTCCGAGCTTTCTAAAGCATGTATACGGTAACGGGCCATATCGGCCTCCCTGCTCTTTACCGTTAATGCGTCATTCTCGCTTTTGAGTTTCACGACATATTCTTTTAACTCCTCAAGCACTTTTTGCCCATTCTCAATTTCAATATCCTTATCCTCAATCTGCCGAGTCAAATTAACAACAATCTATTTTGCCTCAGCAAATTTGAAATGCACCTTCACATGTTGATTTTCTCTATCTTTATTTGCCTCTCTCATTCTATCAAACTCTTATGTAAATTCCTGGTAGCATTGGCAAGCATCAGCTTCGCGCAAGCGAGCTGATTCTAATTTGACCTGCACATTACATATACGAATATCAAGTTCATTTTAGAATACTAGATCACTACATATGACTCATTTCTAACAAGATGTCCAATTTTTGACATCTACTGTGTAAAACTACTTCTGAACTTAAGGTCGAAGTACAATCTCAGATGGATGCTCCATGACATATACTTCCAACTCTAAGGTGCACGTGCTCTATATTTCAATTTGCCAATAACTAAAATCTTTTATGCACACCATTCCAGTACCGTTCCCCTCTGAATCGGTAACGGGGGTTTAGTCTATTTCTACACTCTACTTATTACTTTGTAGCCCTATACTAATGACGCATTCAAATCAAATAGTTCTTGCCATATTCTAACCTGCAGCTCTGCTTGGAAAGACAAAGGGACGCTGAGGTTTTTCTCTCCTGAGCAAGCTCAACCTCTAAATCTTTTATTTTGAGGCGTATGTTCTTAAGTTCCTACAACAATGTTTACAAAAGCAACTTAGCCTACAAAATTCCATCCAAAATATATCCAATCATTTTACAGCAGTCCATAACATTCATACAATAGCAGTGCAATCACGCTATCCTACCTTCTCAGTTTCTACCTCTGGGCGTTCATCGTTATCCTCTTGGTTGTCTCTCAACGTCCGAGAAGACATACAATCACCCCCCTCAACAACCCCAACAACATCATCTTCAACCTCCTCCTCGTCCCCCTAGGTGTCGGTCCTAATGACCTCAACCTCGTCTTCAGAGTATCCCTTAGACATAAGGTGCCGCCCAGGCCTATCACGCTCAGCTACCGCCTCATCCAAATCTACCCTCGCCTCAGCCCGCAGCTTGTTGATCTCTACTACTTGGGAAGCGTTCAGGGCCTCCAACCACTTCCCCTCCTTACTCAAATTTGACTTTAATCGAACTACGCCCCTTTCAAGTTCAAAATTCTTCTTCTTTAGCTCAGCTCTCTCCTCTTCAACCCCGAGGCATTTTCCTTTCATCAGCCGAGCAGCCAGCAAAAATCAAGCAAAATCAACCTTATTGATTATCTCGAATCATATTTCAAAATTAAATTTATTTGAGCGTATAAACCTACCATTTTGCTCATCTCTTCCTTCCCGTGGAGAGCCCCCAACCTGGCTTTTTCCTCCACCTCTTTACAATCGTCCTCCACATCAGGTCGGTCTACTGTGACCTTCCCTCCGAATAATTTAGAAGGTTTGACCCTTCTCCTTTTCACCTTTTTTGAAGCCTTACCACTTCCCGTGGTCCCTGACGTTGCAGGACGCTTCAGCATTTACCTTTTGGGGAACGTTCCAGCTAATTTACTTAACATAATAGACTCCGATAATCTCGTATCCACTCCATGGGCCTTAAGAAAGTTCGCTCCCCTTTCCCCATCAGTCCCCTCATTTTTGCTACCCTCAGTGCTCGTCATTAGCCTTGTCGAATGAGATTTCTGAACCTTTTCAACTCTGCTGTTAACACGTTTATTCCAACTAATGCCAAGATCTTCAACTACAGCCTCGAGTTTTGTCTCCTCTTGAACAACTTTATCCAACAATGACTCTTTCCTCGTCACCTACAACCTAGGACCTATCATACACAAACGTTAAAATCAATGAGCATCGTACAATTACTACTATCAATCTCATATATTATACATTGTTATGCTTACGTTTTTTTATATTTCTAAATAGAAGTTCCATGGGTTCTTCATCATCTCTCTGAAGGCAGTCACCCTTCACTCATATCACATTATCGTTCAAAGGTCGACCTACTGAGTTCAGATCGAAGAAGCAAGATCGAGTTGCGTTTGCACAGAAATAAGTCCCTCCACTTGCACCATAATTTTTTACACCGTAAAACAGTAATACATCCTCAGAGGATATCCTCCTCTTTCTACCCTCTCATTCTCACCGTATCTTCAAAGCTTCGCAAACGCTTATCACCTCCCACATGTTCCCATTCATCTGAACGGGACATGCACCAATAAGATTTATAATCCTTTTAGGCAGATTACTAAAGGGAAGACTCAACCCGTACTCCAACTGAGACAGGTAGTATAAAAAGCCCTCAATAAGTTCATTCTAAACATTCCCATCATAATACTCCATAGAGATTGATTCCTCTATACCTCTATCCCATTTATCCTTCGCCAAATCAGCCAATTGATAAAAATATTCTTCTCCTGTTGCTACGGTGTAACCCCTAAATTGCCTACTGGCATAGTCAATACAATTTCCCCATCTACCTCTTATAGAAGCCTTGGCTTTACAAAACTCTGTGAATGCATCCGAGCGAGGAGAATAAGATACCAATCTAAATCTAGAAATTGATAAACACCTACTTCATTCGTACTTCTAGACTTAGTCGGCCGACCAGAGGTCGATGACTTTATAGGGGAATTCCTCATATTAACTACATAAAAGAATTTTTATCTTAGACAGCACTCCTCACGGTCGGCCTACACAAAGGTCCAGGTATCTATGGTTATTTTTTCTATATAGTCATCAACCATATTCAAATATCTTTCATATCTCATATAACAAGCAGATTTTCTTAGATTACTATAAATAGAAATTTATTGCTTTTCCCAGTAACAAAAATGTATCTTCAAAATCTCATACACAGATCACTTATATCTACTAACCTTTTATATCGGAATGCGAATCCGAGGCAGCGCCGTATCCTTCCCACACCACTCTGCTGTATAACCACCTTCACAACTCTAATTCAGTAACTCTCTCACATTTTGACTGATGATCCCTTTTCCTTAAATCTCTACAAGTGTTTGTGTTATTTTTGCCTCTCTTCTTCCTTCCTCTTTCACTGCTCTTCAAGTTCTCAGAAGTTGAATAAAGTTTGATTAATGAAGATGAAACAGTATTTATATTTTCTCTCTTTAACTGTTGGCAGTTATTGAGCCTCGCACGAGTTGTCCTCGGTTTTGGAACCGAGGTGTCACTTCTACTATCCATGTCAGACATCTTGTACCTTTTCGGCAAAAATGCCTTCCCATAATTGCCTTTTCCCTTATATTTTATTTTATTTTTATCTCTCATTTCCAAATCTACTTCTGACCTTACCACATTCATTTTTACTCACTCTTACACGTAATTGAGTTTTCACAACTTTTTTCACAAGAGATAAATTTAGAAGCTCCCTTCTTTTTCTGTACGGGAATCTTCTTCAACTCTTATAGTAGCACTAACGTCATTTCCAAAGCTTCTATAACAAAAATTTAAATATTTTTTAATTCATCTTTTGCACAACAATCACAAACAACATTCACCAAAATAGAGGATTTATTTCAACAACGATTTCTTTCAAATTATTCAAACTCAAAATAGTTATACTCAGTCACACCTATTTTTACATTCACTCCCTTCACCTCATATATAATTACATCTAAAACAGCCTTGATGATCTGAAAAACCACAACCAACAGGTAAACCTATAACGATCCTCGCATCCTCAAATTTGATCTTCACTTCAGCAATCAATTCTGCCACCTCTTCTCGATCTGCAGGATCCATCACCAGTTCACGAAAAAATACTTCAAAGAAAAAATGGGCATACTCAAGTTCCCTACTCCTTGAATCTAATCCTTCGAGCTGACACTCCCTTATTGGTAACTCAGCATCATAACCCAACGATCCAAAAATTCTCTCCCGCACTTCAGCGATCTTAATTACCAATCGTCCTTCAGCAGTACTACGGATTCTCTGGGATCGGCTACGCACCATTCTTATCTCTTCCCCCATATTTAGAGATCATTCTACCCTTATTTTAGATTTCTACTACCGATTCCCCTTAAAAAGTTCTAATATCCTTTTATCTTGTAACAAAACCCCCAGAATCTTGAGAAAAATTATTTCAACTTATCTCTTCCCCTCGAACTCATTCATTCCACATCATTTCAGGTCAAGCTTATTCAGGCAATTACATTTAATTTTTTAAATCTTCATTCTAAAAATTTCAACAAATTTTTCTCTCCCACATTTCCAACTTGCATACAAAACACATATTCGCCTCTTAGCATATATTTTCACAAATAAATTTAACAGTTCGAACATTACAAGTATTTGTACTTTCTGCACTCATACATTTCATTTCATACATTCTTCAGATCGTACAGCTCGATTTCTAGAGTTATTCTATATCTATATCAGCCTAAAATTTGATAACAAATTTTATTCATCTCGAAATATATTTCAAGTATTTTTATAGATAACAAGTCTTTCAAGTACTCGACCTCAGGTACTTTAGAGATACCAGGTCTGTCCAGTACTCAACTTCAGGTAATTTATAGATAACAATTTTTTTAGTATTTTTACAACTAACAGGTCCCTAAGGCACTCTGACACATTAAATCCTTCAGATCGTCTTGCTTAAGTGATTTTTCACCCTGATGTAAAGTAGAAATTGGAAACAATGAGTATGCTCACTCCCATGAGTTTGGTCGAAGTCTATGCAAAATTTAAATGGAAACTATAAAACCAGAAGACTCAGTGTTTGAACCAACTCTTTGAGCCGAAGGTCTTCTTAGCTCCAAAAAGTGATGGAAATGTAGAAGCAAACTTCTACTTTTCATCTCCTTTCTCCACTACCATCACCGCCTCCTCTAAAACCACCACCTTCGTAGAGTTGGAGAGATAAAGAGGGCCCGACCTTAGAATCCATTATGATATAAGAGATTTACGTAACTGGACCGCAGTTACGCCTATCACTGCATCTGTCTCCCCAACCTTGTCTTCCACAAGAATGTGGAGACAAACCCAACATTGCTCGCCTGTTAAGACAATGTAGTGAAACCTCCAATTATAATAAAACTTATCTTCAACTTTAACAACTTCATTTTCTGACATGCCTATGTACGTCGGAGAAACAGGAGCAGGAACAGAATCTTCCAAAGATTGATCCCCGAAAAACTTCAACTTCAACCTTTGCATTTCTGATGCAATTCATTCTTCAAGAGCCATTCTTCAAGTCTTCACCATCTTCCAAAATGGCAGAGATTTTTACAATAGAGCAAGCGTACTTTGTCGCAATCCTCGGTACAGGTACTCTTTATATAACCCTATATTTATTTTACAGGAACATTTTACCAAGCGTAATCATTCAATATCCATGAAACCCATGAAACCCATCAAACCCTAACCGTCACATACATCAATATTCCCATCAGCATTCAATGCACGTCCATCCCCCTTTGACACGAGCATTTTCTATATAGTCAACAACATCATTACTTCTTTCAAAATTTAAAATACGCATACCCATATATCCAAATCCTTTTTAAACAAAAGCCACTTATGACTTTGATTGCAAGGGGGCGATTGTAGGGGCCTATCCCTCGATCTCACCTAAAATCAAGCTATCGCTAGTTCGAATTACCTCAATGCCAGACTCACGCATTCTCCACATGACTTTTCCAGTAAACATCACCACGTACTCCACGAATTGTTAAGAAACATAAGTCGAGCTTAAATCGAAAAACCTGAACAAGTCAAACCATCTGTCTCTCACAAACTCAGCAGTTACTCAGTCAAACAGCCACTAACTTCATTGTTTGGAGAACGTACTTCAATACGAAGAAGAGCTGCGGAAGAGGCCTATATAAAGAAAAAGTTCCAGAAGAGACAAAAATTAAAAATAATAAGAGAAACTATATTTTCAAAGATTCTCAAAGCTCCAAAATTATTATTCACAAGATCAATCATTTCTAAGTCTAGAAATAACTTGTAATAAGATATCATCAGCCTCAAGCAATAAATGTTACCATTACACAAACCCTCAACACGTGGTCTAGGTTTTTGACCTATTCATAAGTTTTTCCATGATAAACACCTGTGTCATTTCTTATCTATTAGATTTTTGTCACATGTATATTGGTAAAAGGACTAATTCCAGACCACTTCGAGCTTACAGAATTAGGTCATTACAAACCCCATATAACAATGTTTTTGCCCCCACTGGAGCAAATTTATGGCTTTGCTGTTGCGTGTTAGTTTTAAATGTTGCTTCATAGAAGTTGAAGAAGGTATGGAACCAAAATAGCCCGTATCCTTTAGAATTTCCAAAGTATATTTTCGCTGAGAGGGAAACAATCCTTGGCGTGATTAGGCCACTTCTATATCACGGAAGTATTTAAGATTCCCAAGATCCTTGATGTTAAACTTTGAATTCAAAAATATCTTCAAACGGTAAATCTCTTGTGGATTGTCACCAGTAATGACAATGTTATTAACATACACCAAAACATAAGTTTGGTTAGTTCCAGTGCATCTAATAAATAGGGAGTGGTTGGCTTGAGATTGCTTGATATGTTCTTGTTGTAATACCTTTGTGATTATCAAATTCCAATTTCTCAAGGCTTGTTTTAAACCATTCAATGACTTGTTTAGCTTGCAATCCCGAACATCCTTTGTCTTGAATAACCATATGGTAATTTCATATACACTTCTTCATCAAGGCCTCAATTTAAAAATGCGTTGTTCAAATCCATTTGATGTAGAGACCAACATCGAACACTTGTTATAGCAAGGACATCTCACGGTGACCATTTTTGCAACGGGTGTAAAGGTTTAGTGGTAATCGAGTCCTTCGTGTTATGTATGCTACGAGTCAAGCCTTGCATCGCTTGATGGAACCATCTAATCGATGTTTAACTTTTTATACCCATTTATATCTAATTGCTTTCTTTCTGGGTGGAAGGGTGGTAATCATCCATATATTAGTTCTTTCTAAGGCTTGTATTTCATCTGTTATTGTTTTACACCAATGTGGTTCCTTCATAGCTTGAGCAAATGAATTTAGTTCTGAAACTGAAGTGATGGTAGCTAGAAAAGCACTGTGATTATGAGAATACTTTTGATAAGTTAGAAATGTAGAAATAAGATATGGTGTACCTTGAGAGGCAGCGATCGCTGAAGAAGTTGATGGAGGTAGGTTTGAGACAATAGTAGGGCACTCATAATCAGTCAGATGTATGGGTGGAGTTCGAATACAAGGCTGAGACTCAACTCAACAAAAAGATAAAAGTAATTAGAACTACGACTCCATTTCATTTGGAGAACTTTGTGCTAAGTTTGGTATTATACACCAAACTACTGCACCTTACACTCCTCAACAAAATGGAGTTGATGAGAGGAAAATTATAACTTTAAAGAATATGCTTAATATTATGCTTATTAGTTCTAGTTTGCCAGATAATTTGTGGGCAGGGGGGGAGCGTTACTTTCTACGAATTATATTCTCAATTAGTTACTTCACAAGAATATTGATAAGACTCCTTATGAACTCTGAAAAGGCAAGGAGCCTTCCTATAAGTTTTTAAAAGTGTGGGGGCGTCTTGCAAATGTGCAAGCACCTACTAAAAAGGTCTAAATTAGGACCTAAAACTATTGACTGTATTTTTATTGGTAATGCTAATAGCAGTAGTGCATTTAGATGTCCTGTATACAAATCTAAAATAAATGATGTGCATGAGAATACCATAATTGAATTACGTGATATTATATTTTTTGAAAATATATTTCCATATAAAAAGAGTGATAATGAGAATTTTCTCAAAAGAACAACTGATGTTGCTTCTTCTAGCGATTAATGTACCACTGCTATAAGTTTTGATTTGAATGTAAAACCAAGACATGGAAAATAAGTTAAGGCTTTTAAGTCCTTTAGTAGAGATTTTGTAGAATTCCTATTAGAAAATGAGTCTCAAACCTTAAAGGAAGCCATGGATACACCTGAAGCTCCTAGTTGGAAAGAGGCTGCACAGAGTGAGATAGACTCTGTAATGCACAACCATACTTAGGAATTGGTAGATCTTCCACCTGGTATCAAACCTATAGGTTGCAAGTGGATTTCCAAACAAAAATTGAAACCTAATGGTTCAATTGAAAAGTACAAAGCCAGGCTATCGGCAAAAAGAAAGTTTGAACTACTTTAATACATATTCTCCAGTGACAAAAATAACTTCCATTCATATGTTGATAACTATTGCAGCAGTACATAAGCTTGAAATACTTCAAATGGATATTAAAATAACATTCTTGAATGATGAATTAAATGAAGAAATATATATGAACAAGCCTGTGGAGTTCATTGTCAGAGGCCAAGAAAATAAAGTGTGTCGGCTGGTTAAATCTTTTTGTGGATTGAAGCATGCACCTTTACAATGGTATGACAAAATTGATGGAGTTACGATGAAGGATGGCTTCAAAATCAATGAGTGTGATAGATGTGTTTATATCAAAAGCATTAATATTGGTGAGCATATAATTGTGCATCTTTATGTAGATGATATCCTCACCATGGGGACTAACATTAATGTTATTATGTCAACAAAAAAATGTTGTTCAAGAACATCAATATAAAGGACTTAAGTGTAGCAGATGTTATTCTTGGCATAAGATTAAAAAAACACCACAGGGACTTGTATTGCCTCAATTACATTATATAAGGAATGCACTTAAGAAGTTTTTTAAATTTGACTATGGTAGTGTTCAGACACCATACGACAATATGCATTAATTGATTAAACACACATGTGAACCTATTTCTCAAATAGAGTATGCACGAATAATAGACAGTCTAATATATATTATAAGCTGCACAAGACCAAATATTTTGTATGCAGTTAGCAAACTGAGTCAATACATTATTTTACAATATGTAAAGCATACAATAAACTATGGGTTGCACTATACAAGATATCCAGCTATACTTGAAGGATATAGTGATGCAAACTAGATATCAAACTCTAAAGAGTCATACTCTACAAGTGGATTCGTGTTTGCACTTTGTGGTAGATATGTCTCATAGAAATCCTTAAAATAAACATGCATAGCTCGATCGACTATGAAATCTAAGTTTGTTACTCTAGATTTAGTGGGAGATGAAGCTGAGTGGCCTCCACAACTTTTAGAGGATATTCCTATGTGACCAAATCCAGTACCTGCCTTATGTATTCATTGTGATAATCAAACAACTATTGCAAGGGCAAAGAATAATGTCTATAATGGTAAGCCACGATATATTCGTCATAGATATAATACTGTAAAGAAATTACTTACAAATGTAGTTATATCTGTAGTGGCTTATTCTGCATCACGGACTCATGCGTCATTGTCGACCAACATTTGAAATTTTGACCTCACTAGCAGAGTACGTGGCACAAATAGAAATAGACAACAACATCTGGAAGCACATGCAACACGAGTTTCTCAACCAACACCACTCATCCCTGATGCTACTCGTGCTATTGGTTGAGAGCCATCTTGTAATAGCTTATTTCGTATCACGAACTCAAGCATTAACCTCGACCTCATCAGCATACAGGAAATACTTCTAAAGACATTTAATATTCCTCAGTTTGAGTCATCGCTTTCGACCTCCACATTAACAGTTCAATTTATGCAAATGTACAGTCATCAATAGGGCCATTGTATATCAACAGAGGTCAAAAGATTATACTATCGGGTCTAAGAATATCTTATATAAACTTTGTAACATCCACCATTAAGAATCTTAATGGTCATCAAGCGGTCATATTATAATACCTATATATAGGACCAAATAACTGGAGTTTGGGGGCGGGAAATTCTACATAGAAGAATCCTTACTCTCAAATTCCACATACTCAGAGCACTCATTGTAATAAGTTAGCAACCTTAATAAGATCGTCTTCTCTTTCTTAAAATCCTCAAGAAGGGTCATGGTTTTTAACCTATTCAAAGGTTTTTTACGCTAAATTATCTTGTTGATTATTGTTTACTGTTCTTGAGTGTTCTAGACATATTTGGTGTAAAGGCTAAGTCTGAATCCTAGAATTAGGCCATTACATTTAGCGTCGTTTGTGGGAACTGAAGTTCTCAAGCCCATTATCTCAAAAACCGTTGATTATCTTCTTTTAGAATGTCACATCCAGGTCAGAGTACGCCGATAGTTCAAGTAAAAGAAAATACTGTACTAGCAGATCTGTGGGCCACTTTAAATTCTGAAACAGAAAGATGTACTGCTTTGGAGTAATAACAAATGAGTGTTCATGACGCACTGAAGGTTCTACAGGGTCAGCAGGTCGCCGCTCAGAAGAACAAAGTTGTACAACCTGAAGGCTCGCGAATCTCCATTAATGACAGAATAAGACCTCCAACGAAAGGCAATCATGTAGGAGGTGCGCTTCGATCTAACCATCATCAACATGAAATGGAGCCCATACCGATCAAGGAGTCCCACCAGGAAGTAGATGGTGGCCCAGCGGGAGTTAGATAGGCTGAAACTCTACCTCGAAGAGTTTGAGTCCCAGTAAAAGAGTGTCTAAGTGAAGGGAGTGGCAACCATAATCTTGGAGAAGGATGCGCCATACGCCCGACCACTGCAGCTCGATAATATATGACTCAGGAACATGTTGACATGAAAATAAAAGAATTACTCAAAGCTTAGACTCCGACTAAAGGAATCCACAACAGATTACAAAAGAGCCCGATCGCATAGAAGTTGTTGGACGGCGAGGACCCCACGGTGTTCTATACTCCGAAGATCCGAAAATACAAAGGAACCGATCCAGTGGAATACGTCCAAGAGTTTCATGATGCTTTAGGCCTACATTCCACGTCCAACCATATTCTATGCCAGCTCTTTCCGACCAGCTTATCAGGCAAACCCCAACGATGGTTCCACACACTACCTGAAGGATCCATCACAACTTTTGAACAGCTGTGAGAACTTTTCGTCAAAAATTACTTGCACAACAGAGATAAAGAGGAAAATCTATACTCTCTTTTCAGCCTTAAGCAGATGCTAGGAGAGAAGCTCGAGACATTCACTAAGAAGTTTTTGGAGTTAGCTCGAAAAGTAGATCGACTCAACCAGAAGATCATTATTTTAGCTTTAACCAATACTTTACTTATTGATGGAAGGGCGAAGGAGTACCTCATCCTAAATAAGCCAACAACTCTGGAATACATGATCCAAAAAGTCAACGGATATATTGACCTGGAAAGAATGGTGCCTGACAAGCAGAAACCTCAGAAGTCAACATTAACAGCTCGAGATTAGTCAGCCAGCCAGGATTTTAATCGTGTTGTCGATAAATAGACAAAGCCTAACAACGAGCGACCTCGAAATGGGAGTAACTTGCCAAAACCCTATCTTTCCAAGATGAATATGACCATAGCCAACATTTATCCTATACTTCATAAAGATAGGTTTTTCCGCAATGCACAATATCTCCAACCCATTGAGAACAAACCATATTGCATTCACCATAAGGTTCGCCATCATGAGACCGAACATTATTTTGCCTAGCATCGACTGTTGGAGTACATATCTGTAGATGGACGAATGCATAAATATATTTTGGACATTGAAAGTTACAAGAAAGGGAATTACAAACTTTTTACATAAGCCGTACAAACCGAAGAGCCGGAAGGAGAGAAACATTTATACCATGTATCCTTCAGCCACTTCGTTGATACTCAGATCGTCAACCAATAGAACAGAACTAAAAGACAACAGGTCAACCAATGTCACGACCTATCTATAAAAGACAAAGAAGCTCGTTTACTTCCCGTGTCCAGCTCCCAGCGAACAGGAATTTTTTTCGACGACTGTGATATTTGTCATATCTACTATCCTCACCATAATGCTTTGGTGATCATGTTAAAAAATGATAAATATGGAGCTTCACACGATGATGATAGATATTGGTAGTACTATCAAACTACTTTTCCAAGGTACAACCCAGTAACATTAATATATGTGGATTCAACGAGTCTAGAGAAGAATGTGCAGGAAAGACTATACATCCTATCACGGCAGGACCCGTGATACTTGATGTTGTATTTTATGTTATTAATACAAAATCTCATTATTTGGGGATAATGGGACGTTGCGAGTTACACATTTTGTGACCTATTCCATCCACCTATCATTTGGCACTGTGATTTGAATGGAATGGCGACATATATGAAATCAAAAGAAGTTAGAAGCTAGCTCGTGCATGTAAAAATTATGTCATCATCGTTCCATAATCCTCAGAATAGCAGCTTGCATAGCAATTGCAGAAAGCAGCAGAAAACATTACAGAAAACTATATAGTAAATTCTACAAAAAACCATCTGCCAAGGGCAAAGATAATAGTGTACGTCGAAATTAGTGGATAAAAGTGAGGAACTTACATTGGTACTCTTCTGCCAACGGCTGAAGGAGATGCCTTCATCCAATTTCTTAAAGACAACAGTGATGTCTTCGCTTGGACCTTTCACGAAATGCCAGGCATTAATCCAAATCTGGCCTGCCATAAGCTCAATTTAAAAGATAAGGCTGAAGTTGTTAAACAAAAATAGAAGACTTTAGCACCTAGACTCTGAGAAGAAGTCCATAAAGAGATCGACAAACTCATCAAAGTTGGCTTTATCCGAAATGCCAATTACCTAGAATGGATCTCGAACATTGTAGCAATCCCAAAGAAAAACGACAAGATCAAGGTATGCGTGGATTTCACGAACCTCAACAAACATACTCCAAAGGATAGCTTTCCACTAACTATCATAAATCATCTGCTCGATTCTATTACGAGACACGAAATCCTGTCTATGATGGATGTTGTATCAGGATACAATCAAATACCAATGTAACCTGATGATCAAGAGAAGACATCTTTTATTACAGATCATGACCTATACTGCTATAAGGCCATGCCATTCAGTCTCAAGAATGCTGGAGCCACTTAACAGCGATTGATGACACAAATGTTCAAAGATCACCTTGAAAAAATGATGGGAGTCTGCATTGATGACATATTGCGCAAAAGTCTTAAGAAAGATAGTCATATTACAGACTTACGCATTACTTTCATAATTCTCTATTTCTACAAGATGAGGCTCAACCCTAAAAAATGTCAGTTCAAAGTCCAGTCAGGAAAATTCTTGGGACATTTAATCAGTAAAAGAGGTATAGAAGCTAATCCAGATCGTATTCGCGCACTATTGTTATGCCTTCTCCAAAAATAAATAAAGACGTACAAAAGTTAGTAGGCAAGATTGTCATAATAATTTTTTTTGGTTTTGAAGTCTTCAGATCGATCTCGATGGCTATTCAACCTATTGTGTGAAGGGACAACAAAATAGAAGTTTAAGAAGCTTATTGAGATTGAGTGGACAGTAGAGTGTAAAGTAGCATTTCAGGAACTCAAACTTTACCTGGGTTCGCCACCAGTAATGAGTATACCTAACGAGGTCGAAGAACTTATAACATATCTTGCAGTTACTGACGAATTATTAAGTTTTTTTCTCATTCGACTTGATGGGAAGACGGAGAAACATGTCTACTTCATCAGTAAAACTCTCACCCCAAGAGAATCCTGATATACCAAGATCGAGAAACTTCTCTTAGACCTTGTATACACATCGCAAAAATTAAGACAATATTTTCAAGCACACTCAGTTCGAGTGGTGACAAATTAGCCTTTGCGAGAGATCTTATCCAAATAGGAAAAATCCTGACGAGTACAACAATGGTCAGTCGTTTTTGGTGAACATGACATCCGTTAAGAACCATAACATTCCGAAAAAGGTCAAGCAGTAGGAGATTTCCTTGTGAACTTCTGAGTAGAAGATGCTGACTGGGAAGAAGATAGCACGGATACCAATGAAGAACAATTCGAAGAAAAGTTCATAGAGAAGTCAGGTTGGATAACTCAAAAGGGGTGGCGTCCTTTAACTGATAGATCTTTTGGACCACCAAGAGCAGGTATTGGAATCGTGTTTATCACTCCTTCCAATGATAGGATCGAGAAAGCAGTAAGGCTTAATTTCGAAGCTACCAACAATACGGCCGAGTATAAAGCACTGATTCACGATCTAGATATGGTTCTTGAGATTGGATTCTCTAAGCTGTCTGTGTATACAAACTCTTTATTCATTGTGAGCCATTACACAAAAAAATTTCAGAAGAACGGAAAGATGATTGACTATGTAGCAGCAGCAGCCGACGGAATGAGCAGATTCAAAAGAATAACTATCGAACATTTACCGCTCTGAGAAAATAGACATTCTAACTTTCTCGCTTATTTGGCAGGAATTCTTGGTATGGAAACTCATTATCTGAAGATCGAAGTATTATCCACCCCCAGCATTAACATTATAAGCTCGAATTCTGTCAATACTGGGGGCGTTGAAGAGGACGAGGACGATTGGAGATGACCTTTCCTCAAGTATATTGGGACTAAAAATATGTTTGACGGCAAACTCTTAACAGGTCCCACTGAAAAAAGACGCGTGCCTGATTATGCTAAGTGGTACATCGTGGAAAATGGTCTTCTGCACAAAATTTTGGTCATAGGGCCGTATCTTGAATGCTTATCTAGCAAAGAAGCTCAAAAATTCTTACTCGAACTCCATGAAGGTACTTGTGGTTCCCAAGCAACAGGACTATCTCTTGCCAATCGAGCTCTTACTCAAAGGGTCTTTTGGCCTAAAATGAAAGCTCAAGCCATTTAGCTCACAAGTAAGTGCGATGCCTGCCAAAGACATGGTCCCCAAATTCGAGCTCCAACCTTGGAACTCCATTCCAGCAACATTGTCTAGCCATTTAAAAGATGGGCACTCGATCTTGTAGGAAAATTCTCTACCGCACTCGGCAAAAGGAGGCACCTCTTAGAAGTAACGGATTACTTCACTAAATGGGCAGAAGCAGTCCCACTGTATCACACATGAGAAGACGAAGTCATCAAATTTATATGGGAAACCATCATTATCCATTTTGGGTGCCCCCATCTCATCAGGATCGACAATAGACCTCAGTTCATTAGCTCTAGAGTCATCGAATTCCTTAATTAGCACAACATGATACACTCTCCTTCCAATCCATATTACCCACAAGGAAATGGTAATGCCGAAATTACTAATCGTACAATCGTTGATGGAATCAAAAAGTGTTTGACAGAGAAAAAGGGAAATTAGGTTCAAGGATTACCACATGTGTTTTGGGCATATCGAGCAACATCTCGAGTATCAACTGAATGTACGCCATTCCTCCTGGCTTATGGTACAAAAGCAATCATCCCCACTCGATTTCATTATCCAATACGTGACCATACCATGACAGATGAAGAAAATGAATTCCAGTTGGTATGTAACATGAATTGGATCGAGGAGATTAGAGACAGAGCAATCATGAATTTTGGAAGATACCACCAAGTAACAAGCGCGTTCGTCATAGAGAGTTCGAAATCAAAGATCTCGTCCTAAGAGAAATTCCCAAGTACAAAAAAAGTAAATGCTGGGAAACTATTAGGAAATTGGGAAGGTCCTTTTGTCATCGTTGAAATAAGTGGTATTGGTTCTTACAATCTTGCCACTGAACACGGAGATCAAATCCCTAATCCTTGGAACACAGGGAGATTAAAGTTGTATCGCAGATAAAAATCTATCACAGTGTACTTTTTTACAAATCAATCTATCATCTTGTATGGCGGTCTTATATCAATGAAAGACTTATATTTGATCCCCATACATCTGAGTACTTTCTACTATTTTATACAGTACTCTATCTACCACATTCATCATACGCCAATCCTACACCAATGAAATACTTGTGTTCGATTGCCCTACACTATAGTACTTTTCAAATATATCCAACAAGTACTTCTATATATAGGTTACAGATCATTTGTTACTTCAGCCAAACTGATTATCAATATATTATAGATCATTTGTTGCTTCGGCCAAACCGATTACCTATTATATTACAGATCGTTAGTTGCTTTGGCCAAATTGATCATTCATTTACATTATAGATCATTTGCTGCTTTAGCAAAACTGATCATCTATACATTACAGATCGTTTGTTGCTTCGGTCAAACCGATCACCTATTATATTATAGAACATTTGTTGCTTTGGCCAAATTGATCATCCATTTACATTATAGTTCGTTTGTTGCTCTGGCAAAACGGATCACCTATTTTGATATAAATCGTTTGTTGTTTCGGCCAAACTAATAACATATATATCACATTATGAATTGCTTATGGCTTCAGCCAAACCGATCTTCTATGTTCCTCTACGTTCGTTGCCTCAACAACATCTACTATACGATAGCCTACGGGATCATCCTACATAGCTGATATTGAACTCATACAGTATCGTTGGTTTATCAAAAGGTTAGTATAAATCACTATTCCAGATAGTCCTACTTCCATACACATTATCTACTATATAAGTTAGTATCAATAGCGCCTCTTCATAATCGTTACTCCTCACTAGAACTATCACTCGAATCATCACCTATATTAGAAGGTCCTGTAACGTCACGTGCACAACCCTTGTACATCCGTTGACGCATAAACTCTGGCATTTTCCCCATAACAATTTTTTCCATCTTTAACCATACTTTATTTCAGAACTCTAATTTTGGCTACCATGGGGTCTAGATACTCAGACCGTATTACCTCCATGTCACACTGCGCACCTTTGCCAACTAAACCATCATACACCAGTTTACTTTCTACTTCCTATCTCTTGAACTCTGATGCAAATAATGAAATTACTGCTGTCATATCTCTCTCATACGCATTACCTACCTCAGTCTTCACCTGTTTAGATAGAATAAGCTTGCTAATTTTACTTTGAGCTTCCTTCAATGAAGCTTCCAAATGATCGCAACGCTTCTCTACTTGTCATTTCTCATCCAATACATCAGAATTATGAGATTCCAACACAGTCATGAACTCATCCATATGATAAATCAAAGATATTGACCCATCAATTCCCTCTTCATGATTCTCCCATTTTACCCTCCCCTCATCAAGAGATATCTCTGCCTGCAATAGGTTAGCATCTAATATTGTATTTGCGTCGTGCAATTTTGCATTATCTTCCAGGTGCTCCAAAATATTTAACTTCAACACCTGGTATGCTCTAGAGTCACTATTTTGTTCCAAGCCTCATTTGTGTTTTTGTTTTATTTATTATGGGCCTCATCCATCTTCTTTATCAATACATTAGCAACTAGCCATAACACTTCATACTTAGAAGTGCAAGCTCGCATATCAACTATCTCCGCTTCAAGCATATTTACTTGGAATTGTAAGTCTTTCACATTTTACCTTCCTATTATAATTTTGCCAATAGTTATATAATTCGAACTCAAGCAGATGTCAACTCCGCCACCTGCTGGCCCGCTTGCCTCTAGCCACCTGTAAATCCAACCTCTTTCTCACTTATAATTTCTTTTAACTCCTCTATTTTTCTCAGTCCGCTGGCTAGATCCGAATTTTTCTTCTGTAGCTCCTCAGAAAATCGAGCTTCTATGTTTAATTCTCGTGCTATCTCTGTCTTCATGCTTTCTTCCAATCCAATAGCACTTTTTAGTGCCCTCTTACGCGAACTTTCCTCAGTGTTCAATTGTCCATTTTGGACGCGTAATGCGTCACACTAACTTTAAATAGCTATCAGTTCCACCTATCATAATAGTTTACATTTATAATAGTTCAATCATACCAAGAGATTATATATCACATTTAACAAGTTTAAATCTGGAACATGGTGTCTGAGTAATATCGATACATCATTCTATTCATCATCACAGAGAACAGATATCATTTATCATCAACAACAGTATACAAAGAACTAACACATATGCAGGGCTGGTAAAAAAATGAGAATACCCTATTTTTGATTCTTCAAGAAATGAGAAGACTGCCATTTATCTCTCGAACTCTTTCTATTCGATACTTGCACATCTACCGGAGTGGTAAAGGTCACTCTGAATCAGGTTTCCAGATTTGTTCATCAATGCCATTAGGGTTACATTGGATGTTGTCAATATTGATCCCCCAAGATAAGAGTATAAACCAAATATTTGTCGACATTGCCCAACCCTCATTATTAATTAAGTTACTAAGCTTTGCTGTACATTGCTTCTATAAGTAATTTGGGAGATCAATGTATTCTCTGAGAGGAATGTCAGTAGACTAAGTATCTCTCCAGAAGTCTATTCAAGGCCCATCTCCAATCACCCAACCTATATAAGTCCTAGAGATTGCAGTTGCTTGCTTAATGCCTGGCCAAATAGAAGATAACTTATGACTTTTGAGAGGATCACTTTGTTTTGTGAAGAACTTAGCTTTGAGAATCTAGTCCAGTCTTCTTCCCCATCCCCAAAAATCTAATTAAGCATATAGAGCATAACTTCATTCACTTCTCCAAGGCTTCTTAGTCCCAGCCCCCCCTCCATCTGAGGTTTGCACACCTTATCCCATTTGATTGTTATGCTTCTTCTGGCGGATGAATCCCCAGTCCAAACAAAGTTTCTTAGAATGTAGTATCCCTCCTTGATCATAGATGTAGGCTATTTATAAACTATCATATTGTGTATAGGAATACTATTGAGCAACGCCTTGGCCAGAGTAACCCTCCCTTGGAAAGAGATTATTTTACCTGTCCAACTATTGGCTCTTTTCCTTATCTTCTCGACTAGAGGTCTAATAGCTGCCTTAGTTACCCTCCCTTGTATGAGAGGTATTCCTAGATATGTCCAAAGTAACTAGATATTCCTAGTTACTACTTATTGTAACTAGTAATCACTCAGTCGATAATATTATTTCTTGTAAATATTTAAGAGAGGCCGCCGTTTTTAGCTATTCAAAGGTTTCCATGCTAACTCTTGTGTGTCAGTGATTGTTTGTTATTGTTGGTATTTTGATTAATTCTCGGTGTAAGAAACTAAGATCAAATCCCAAATTTAGGCTATTGCATTTGGCATCGTTTGTGGGAATCCGACAAGAATTAGCCACAAATTCCTAGATCCAAAAAGTATTGATCAAGTTCTCAAAAGGATACCGAATTCCTGTCAAACATAACTGGTTTTGTAGATAGATGAAGCGGGCATAGGAGAAAATTAACTAGCAGAACTACGTGCCATGCACACTCAACTTCGAAATATAAAGAAGTACAGCTTTAGAGCAGTTGATGGTTGAAGTGCATAGCGCTATAAATTTTTTACAGGGACAACAGATTGAAGTCCAAAGAAACAAAGAGGAATAGCCAACAACATATAAAAAATTGGCTCGAGATATGTTAGGACCTCGTAAAGGGACCAACAAAGGAGCTGATATTCAGCCTGATCAACATTCGTTGGGGCCTAAAATTCATATTCATCCAGAGCCTGCCATTCAATAGGAGGCTGATAAAAGTTTTGTTGGCCCTAGCCAAGCAGAGGATGTACTGAGGGCAATAACCCGCATTCCCGTACGGAAAAGGTTAAGCGAGGGAAGTGGAGATCACGACCCCAGGGAGAGACACCTACAGTGTTAAGCCATCATGGCACGACAACTTGTTACCCAAGATCACATGGATACGCGCATTAAGGAACTCTTAGAAACCTAAACAGGAGCCAACAAAAACATTATCAGCAGATTACATTATCACCTCAATAGCGACGGTCCTCCAAGTTTTCACACGCCAAAAATTCAAAAATAAAAAGGAACGGACCGTGTCGAGTATGTGCAAGAGCTCCATGACTCTCTAGGGCTTCATTAAACATCGAACCACATTTTAGGTAGGCTATTCCCTACCAGTCTCCAGGGAGAGCCTCTATGTTGGTTTCATTCCTTATGAGAAGGGTCGATTCACTCTTTTGATCAATTGCAAAAACTCTTCATCAAAAACTATTTGCACAATCAAGATAAGGAGGTGAACCTTTACACCTTGATAAGTCTTAAGCAAATGCTAGGGGAGAAGCTCAAAAAGTTTTACTAAGAAATTCCTAAACTTGGCCATGAAGGTTGATAATCTCAACCAGAAGATCTCAATATCTTCTTTAGCTAACGCTCTATTCATTGAGAGTAGGACGAAGGAGCACCTTATTCTGAATAAGCCGAAACTCTCGAAGAGATAGCCGAAAAGGTAAACAATTACATTGATGTAGAAAGAATAATGCATGAAAGACAAAGGCTTACTAAATCCATTCTTGCAACCAAGGGGCAAAACACAAAATGAAAAATTAAATGCACTACAAATACTGGGGGCGACCCTGCAAGGGAAACAATCTTCCAAAACCAGTTCTCCCAAAATTAATAGCCAAACTGGCAGATATCTATCCTACACTTTAGAAAAAAAGTTCTTTTGAATCGCACACCCCTTGATCCAATTGAAGGAAAGTCATACTGCAAGCATCACAAAGTCAGACACCATGATACTGAACGATCTTACGCTCTGCAAAGACTCATGGAATATACACTAAAAGACAGAAGGATGCATGAGTATATTGTCGACCTGGAGAGCTATAAGAATGGGAACTATAAAAAAGATACCGAAGTCGTTCAAATCGAAGAAGAGACGTCAGATGAGAAATACCTCTACTATCTTTACCTCAGTCACTTTATTGAGACAAATAAAATTAACAGGTCAGACAGATTTAAAAGACGCCGTCTCATTCAGTGTCACGACCTAATAGTGGTGGAAAAGGAAGCTCGATTACTCCCAGAATCCAGTACTCGGCGAACTGGTATCTCTTTTGAAAAACTGCGATGTTAGCCACATCATGTTCCCTCACCATGATGCTTGTGTGGTCATGTTAAAAATAAAGAATTTGTAATTCACACCATGATGGTTGATACTGGAAGCGCCATCGAAGTACTTTTCAAAGTACAATCAAACATATGGGATTAACAGATTAAGGGAAACCTAATGAGATGGATATCAGTGGATTCAATGGATCTAAGGAAGAATGAGTAGGTAAGATCATATTGCCTATCACCATAGAACCAGCTACCACCGACGTAATCTTTTATGCCGTCAATGTGAAGTCAAGGTATTTAGGGATAATAGGACGTTGTTTGCGGCATAATATAAAGGCAATTCCCTCTACTTCTCATTTAACACTATGGTTTTATTGGAACAGAGGGATTTATGAAGTCAAGGGTAGCCCGAAACTAGCTCACGCTTGTGAAAATATAATGACTAGTATTACAAATACTTCAGAGGAATTTAAAGTATAGTAATTATAGAAAGCTAGGCTTTTTGAAGTTCAGCCTTCAACTGTCAAAGTTATAGAATACGTTAAGATTGATGGACCTGAGCGAGGTATATTTATAGGAACTCATTTTCCTTTGGAAGACCGCGAAGCACTAGTCGACTTCTTACAGAAAAATAAAGATGTATTCGCTTGGACATTTTGAGAAATACCAGGTATTGATCTCACTTTAGCCTGTCATAGATTATGTTTAAAAGATAAAGTTGTGGCGGTTAAACAAAAATAGAAGACATTAGCACCCAAACTTCAAGAGGAAGTTAACAAGTAGATCGATAAGCTTTTAAAGTTGGATTTATTAGAAAAGCAGATTACCCTGATTGGATTTTGAACATCGTAGCGGTTCCAAAGAAAAATAGAATAATCAGAGTTTATATAGACTTCACTGATCTGAATAAGCACACTCGTCAGATACACAATACATTAGTCCATTTAAGTATTATTTCATTTCAATACTTCGATAATACAAAAAGGAGCGAAACATACAAAAACCAACTAAAGCAGCAAAACAGAAAAACACCGCCAATACCATACCACCACCCCGTGAAGAACCCCTATTTACAGATAGGTCAGTTCATCTTGCATAGCCCTAGTTTATCTTCCAACAACTGGTCCTCCTTTTTTACTATTCACTCGGCCAAATTCTGTAGGAAGTAGTACCAGTTGTTGGCCGTTAGATTCATCCACAGCAGCACCCCCAACCAGTATGTGTACGGCCGCCCGCTGATCGGCTCCTCGGGCTCTAGCTCGACTAGGTCTGGCATGACCCAGTCCAGCCCTTCGTCGCCAAAGAACTTCACCTTCAGCTCCGCCACCTTTTGCCCTATTCGAGGGTTCCGTTCATCCATCCTCCTTTGGTATCAGGTGTTTGGTGTGGTCTTCATGCTGTGTATTACTTAACAAGAAAGAAGCTGAAGAAGACCATGGTGCATTGCCTCCTGGTAACCCCTATTTTATGCCACTATTAAGGGTATTTATTGCCCCGCAATTACCAATCAAACTTAATTACCTACCTTAATTACCTCCCTCAGAACTGCCACATTTAACAGTCAACCCTTCAACTTCTAACACCTAACTACTTTTCTCAGTACGCGCCCTCTACACCAATTTTTGAGGCCCCTACTGAGAGGGGTGAATGTAGTAGCCTACTACAAGCCTTATAGCTCCAATTGAATACTCGAAGGCTAGATCGAAGCCTACCTAGAGATCTGAAGCCCAGGAAGACGATAAATATGTCCACGAAGCCTTCTGAGACTAATCAAACACTCGAAGGAACCATCGAAGCCATCCACTGTAAGCAAAGATTGATGAGCAGTGCATGAACTACACATCAGAACCATAAATACTTTGACCATGGTCGTACATGGTCAAAAGGAAACATGTCAGGCAGCCAACTCACCAGACAGAATAGTGGAGCAGGGCGCTCGATAACTCCTGTGCCAGATCCAATAACTATAATGTCAAAACCAACAGCTGCAGTGTCAGGAACAACAGCTGCAATGTCAGGAACAACAACTTCAGTGTCAGACTTAACAATTACAGTTTCAGAACCGACTCTGAATACAAATCAGTTATCCCCGGAGGATATACATGTAACTTGACCTCCTATGGTGACTCAGTCCTTCCTATGTTCTATAAATAGGAGGGACGAGGAACTATGAAGGGGTTAGAAAAATCTTTCCCAACAGACCTTATAAGTAAACCTACGAGTACCCTATAACAACCTAGTTCTCAATACTTTGACTACTCTACATATATAACATAACTCTTAAAAATCCTCATCAGAGGTCGTGGAGTGACCCATTCTAGGCCTCCACGCAAGTGTATAATCTTTATAGTAAGTTTTGTTATTATTGATTGTATGCTTGAAACCCCCTGGTAAAGATAAAACTCATAGTGTAAGAGTCAGCTTCCCCTCCCGCGAAGCTAGGCCCCTACATTTGGCGCCGTCTGTACTATCCTACCCTACCATCCTCCCCTTACCTTTTTTCTTTTTTCCTTTTCTACTCCTACAAGCTACCTTTAATGGCCCCCACCCTCCGCTCTATTTCTACTCTTGTCGGCAACTCCGCCGATGGAGTGACCGCTCAGCTCGCCCTTCTTACCCAACAATTTTCTCAAGTTAATGAGCGACATAGAAGTCAGTTACACTAGGAGCGCGAGGAACACCGACAAGAGTTTGAGGCTAAACGACAACGCCGTTTAGGTGATGCAGACAGAAAATATCATGCCCTAGAAGATTTACACAATACGGTTTGCAAGTTGCAATGACTTCAGACTTAAGACGCCCCTCCACCGTCTCAAGCACCCACTCCGTCGCGTGTTTCTGCCCACACCCAACTTGGGCCCCAACCACATTTTGAAGTACCCCCGGCCCATCTTGGCGCCGAGGGTGCTCCCCCCACCATTCTACCTACTGGTTCAATCCACCTTGGCATATACCCTACAGAGGATTCATCCGATTCTACTCTTCGCACTACCAGATACCTCAAACGTTGCCCTGCTCGAAAATGTCTTGGGGAGCGCAGCGCTGAGCACGCGATGAACATTCAGCCTCATCCCCTTCTACCACAAAGATCCCCCCCCTCATCCTGCCTATCTCACACAACAAAAACTCAACCAAAAAATCCATACTGTCATCCGTATCAGTGCGAGCCCCATACCGAACTCTTGGAGTGGGTTAAGCAACCCCATTTGCCCCAAACTCCATGCTATCGAAGTGCTTCTAAATTTCCACGTCCCTAAAATCAATAAATACTGCAATACCAACCCTCAATCCTACATCTTTGAATTCTAAAAGGCCTTAAACCTATACTCTACAGCCAACCACCTGTTGTGTCAATTATTTCCCACTAGCCTCACAGACGGCCCTCTTAGATGGTATTATAGCCTCCATAATGGCCCGATCCAAAGCTTCGAGCAATTATCTACTCTATTCATCGCTCAATTCGCCTTGAAAAAAGACCATGAGGTTCGGGTCGATGCCCTCTTCAACTTCCACAAATCCCCCAATAAAACCCTTGAAGCCTTCACCAAGCAATTTCGCGATGAGTCAAGCAAGATTAAAAACCTCGACTGTGCGAATGTTGTGTTTGCCTATTCTAACGCTCTGCCAGATAATAGCCGCGTCAAGGAGTACATCGTGCTTCACAAACTGTGAGCCCTCGAGGAGATGTTATCCAAAGTTAATGGGTATATAAACCTTGAGCACCTCTGTGAGTCAAATTGAAAGGGACAAGCTTCGACCACTAATTAGAACAAACCTCGACAGGGACAACCTTCTAACCCATGATCGCTCCCATCATACAGGAGATTGAGAGCCGCAAATGTCCCTACACTATCGACACTACCACCGAGGCTCACAAAAAATGACCAAAGCTGGTCCTCCCCAGCTTACTGCTCCTATCAGGACCCTTCTACTACAGATTTAGGCCGACCCGATATGGCGTACCCCTTGCCCCATCAAGGTCAAACAAGGTGAACCTTACTGCCATAACCATAAGTGTAACTACCATCACACCAATAAATGCTACGCTCTGCAGCACTCTCTCGAAATAATTCTTAAAGCGAGTCGTCTACATCAATATATCACTAACCTCCCCAGCTACCTCGAAGGGCCGTACCTTAAGCCTCTACCTGCCCCTGCTACTAACCCAACCGAGATACACATTTACCAACTTTATCTTATCGAGGTCAACAATATCGACAACGGCCATTCTAAAAGCAAGCGCAAGCGTGTCGAAGAATACTGCAAGCTCACATACTATAAGAAGCAACCCGCCCTTCTGCCAGAATCGAGCCAATACCCTCAACCCGAGGGTATCTCATTTATCAACTGTAACACATCGCATGTTCGTTTCCCTCATTCCGACCCTTTAGTTATTATGATTAAGGTTGACCACCTCGTCCTTTATTCCATTCTGATCGACACAAGAAGTGCAGCTGACGTGCTATTCCTTCAGACTGTTTGAGCCATGCAGAAAAAAGACCTCATCACTCTGGCTAATGTCAAACTCAAAGGCTTCAACGGCGCTACTGAAGTCGTTATCGGTCACATTAGTCTCCCTGTTCCTACAGGGCCAGTTACACTCTAGATCAACTTTCTTGACATCGACAAGAAATTTGAATATCTTGGCATCCTTGGCCACTAATGGCTCCATGCGATGAGAGCCATACCTTCAACTTACCACCAAACACTTCATTTTACTACCCCTTGTGGTACGTGGAACTTGAAAGGCCCCCAACGCCTTGCCCGCTCATGCGAACACCCAGAGATTGATCAAACCTAGAAACTTGTCAAGCAACCATAGCAATCAATGTCTTTCTCGACCCCCGTAACTTCGATGCTAGCTTCCACACCCATTGAACCCACTGTTTATATCGAACTCAATGGTCCTGGTCAAGGTACATTCATTGGTACTTTTTTAGATGAGGCTGAAACCCTCGAACTCAACAACTTCCTTCGAGCAAATAAAGACGTCTTCACCTGGACATTCTATGAGACGCCCGGTGTCGACCCTATTCTAGCATGTCATTAATTCGACCTCATCCCTCATTCTACAGCAGTAAAGCAGAAGAGGCATACGTTGCCCCCGCGACTTCAAGAAGCTATAAACCTCGAAGTCGATAAACTCCTAGCCAAGGGTTTTATCAGAAAAGTCAAGTACGCTGACTGGATATCTAATATTATTGTTGTCCCTAAGAAGAATGGTAAGATCAGAATCTGTGTTAACTTCAAAGACCTCAACAAACACACACCGAAGGATAGCTTCCCCCTCCCGAGCATTTTCGTACTCCTGGATGCCACAACCGGACGTGAGCGACTATCGATGATGGACACGGCTTCGGGTTACAATCAGGTACCCCAACTCCCCGAAGATCAACTTAAAACTTCTTTTTTTACTGAACAAGGCCTTTACTGTTTTAACGTCATGCCATTCGGCCTTAAAAATATAAGTACCACTTACCAACGTCTTGTTACCACCATGTTTAAGTCGGTTGAAGTTTACATCGACGACATGTTTTGTAAGAACAACTAAAAACAGACTCATATCCAGGACCTCACCGAGGTCTTCGCCATTCTTTGTACTTACAACATGAAGTTAAACCCATACAAATGCCAATTTGGTGCTTTGTCCAAAAAAATTTAGGCCAACTCGTCAGAAAATGGGGTATCGAGATCGACCCCACTCATATCCGAGCCCTCATCGGCATGCCTTCTCTTGAACCAATAAAGATGTCCAAAAAGTTACTGACAAAATAGCTACCCTCAACTGCTTTATTTTGAAATCCTCTTACCGTTGTGCTTGGCTTTTTTCCCTCTTACGTGATCAAGGCATCCATAAGGCCAAAAAGAAAAACAACCCTGAAATCAATTGGATACCCACTTGTTGTACAATGTTCTCTTCCCTATCGGTAACCAAACTAAATCCCAAGTTCGATTAACTAATAATGACTGCATCTCATCATCCATAGAAGGCTCTCACTTGCTCATGGCTTCCACATCTAAAGCCTCCTTATAACTTTTAGGTTCACCATCATCTATAAGTAACAAGTAATTTAAGGAATTAACATACCTTGCTAGAATTCTTGTAACTCTCGACTTCTTTTGAAGTGCAATTGGAATATCTAGATCATTAGGTTCCTCGTTTTGATCTGACGCATCGGACTCAACAACGACTTCTTCATCATCGTCTCGAGAGGGCTCATCATCTTCAATGTCGACACTTTTCGCTACTTTACCTTGAATCCTTTCCAAGGGTACTTTAAAATCTTTATACAAGACTTCCTCATTGAATGTAACATTATAACTCCGAATAACTTTCTGATTCTTCGCATCCCAAAACTGGTACCGGCTACTATATAAAAGGGACTTAGGTTATTTTGTTAGCCTATCTTGGTAAGTTTAATCTTAGAGAGGCTAGGGTTTGAGAGACTCCATTAAAGCTTGAGAGATCATTGTAACATATTTGATATCATAGTGAATTGTTCGTGAGGAGTGGTTTTTCATTTCCAAGGATTTTCCACTTTTTTCCTCCAGGAAAAAATCTTCGGGTCCTTTATATTGTTCTTTGTTAATTTACTACTTGAGTTGGTGATTTTTATGTATTATTTTTATCAGAGACGAGAGAGTAGCTACCTCAATTCTTAACAATTAGTATTGGAGCGAGTGTTAGGGCTTGTATGGTGAAGAGTGATGGCCGATCAAGAGAAGTTGAAGATTAGGAAGCTCAATGGATCAAATTTTGGAGTGTGGAAGATGTAGATAGAAGAATACCTCTATAAGAAGGATCATGATTTACTACTTGGTGGAGTTGAGATGATGCCAGCAGAATACGATGCTGCTAAGTGGGCGCGATTAGATCGTAAGGCGTTTAGAACCGTTAGGTTAGCGCTGTCATCTCAGATTCTACACATGATCTCCAAAGTTATGATAACGAAGGGTTTGATGGAGATGTTATCTGCTATGTACTCAGAACCGTCTGGGGTAAATAAGGTACACCTTTTATGGCACTTGTTTACTTTGAAGATGAAGGATAATCGTAGTGTACAAGCTCATATAAGTGAATTCAATTCCATACATGCTCAACTGGAATCCATTAAAATCACTTTTATTGATGAGGTGAGAGTATGGGCTCTTTTAGGGCAGATGCTTGAGAGCTGGGAAGGGTTCATTACAGCTGTGAGCAACTCATCGGGGAAGGAAGACATCAAATTTGACACTATAGTCTCGTTGATTATGAGTGAAGATAATAGACGTAAAACATATGAACCCTCTTCGAGTTCAAAAGACAGTATGTTGAACGTCGAGAAAATAGGGAGGTCTTACGGAAAAGGGCCATAATTTAGAAGGGGTCGATCACAGTCAAGAGGAAAGTCTAAGCCGCCCGATGCATGTTGGACTTGTGGAAAGAAGGGTCACTTCAGGCAAGATTGTAACTCTTCTTCTTCTGAGAAGAGTAATGATAAAGAAAAAGATACAATAAACCTTACAGAGGAGGTTTGTTCTGACGAGGCTCTACTATTACCGTGTGACGATGTGAATGAATCTTGGATCGTTGATTCAGGTGTCTCTTTCCATGCTACTGCGAACGTAGGTTTTCAACTAATATTATTAAAGGCGACTTCGGTACGGTCTTTCTTACAGATAAGAGTGCACGTAATATTACTGGAAAGGGAAATGCTAGGTTGTTGTTGCCTTCAGGGAGAACGTTGGTTTTACAGAATGTACGACTTGTACCTAAATTGAGGCATAACCTTATATCGGTTAGCAAATTGGTGGATGATGGTGGTTATGTGAGTACCTTTGGTACGACCTTCTGGAAGGTTACAAAGGAAGCAATGTTGGTACCTCGAGGCTTGCGACAAGGAATATTGTATACAACGCAGAACACAATTTCCGCTATTTATGCAACCACTCCAGGGATTAATACAAGTACGTGGCACAAACGGCTAGGTCACATGAGTGAAAAGGGGATGAAGATAATGGTAATAATGGGAAAGCTAGAGGGTTTTGTTGAAGTTGATCTCAAGTTTTGTAAATAGTATATTTTGGTGAAGCAGAAAAAAGTTAGTTTTAAATTATTTGGAAGATCAAGGATACTTGGAATACGGGATCTTGTACACACGGATGTTTGGGGGCAAACCAAGGTGTCTTTTCTTGGCGGTTCTCATTATTACTTTACTTTTATCGATAATGCTACTCGTAAACATGGGTCTACTTTGTGAAGATCAAGTCAGATGTGTTTGATAAATTCAAGAGGTGGAAGGCTCTATTTGAAAATGAAATTGGTTTGAAACTGAAGTGTCTCAGGTCGGATAACAGGAGCGAATACTGTAGTGATGAGTTTGAAGACTTTTGCTCATCAAGGGATTAGGAGGCAGAAGACTATTCCTGGAACACCGCAACAAAATGGTGCTGAAGAACACATGAACCCAACAATAAACGAAAAGCGAGGAGTATGAGACTCAACGTTGGATTGCCAAAGTGTTTTTGGGCGGATGCGATAAGTACGGTGGCGTAGTTGATTAACAGAGGGCCTTCAACTGCTTTAGATTTTGGACTTCCTAAAGAAGCATGGACCAGTAAAAAGGTAAACCTTAATCACTAGCATATTTTTGGTTGTTCCTTATATGTGCTTAATAATTCATATACAAGGACAAAGTTAGATGCAAAGTTGATGAAGTGCATATTCATTGGATATGTTGGTGATGAGTTTGGGTACTATCAGTTTTCGACAATTCCATCCTTTACATTCGAGTTCATACCCAAATGATTCAAACCCCGGCGTTGGATCTTCATGCGATTAAAGTTTATTGGCCATTTAAAAGATGGGTTGTCGATCTAGTGGGTGAATTACAAAATTCCCCTGGAAAAATAAGGCATCTCTTGGTGGTAACTGGTTACTTTACAAAGTGGGTTAAAGCGGTCCCTCTATGCCAAACTCTAGAAGATGAAGTCATTAAGTTCATATGGGAGAATATTATCACTAGATTTGACTGCAATAACTTGATCAGGATCGATAATAGACCATAGTTTATTGGGAAAAGTGTGGCCGAGTTCCTTAACAGACATACCATCATCCATTCTCCTCTAAACCCTTATTACCCACAAGGTAACAGACATGCATAAATTACCAATAAAATAATTATTGATGGGGTCAAAAAGCGCCTAAAAGAAAAGAAAGGAAATTGGATTCAGGAATTACCACACGTGCTTTGGGCATAGCAAACAATACTGCGAGTGTTTACAGGATGTGCACTGTATATGTTAGCCTATGAGACTGAGGCAATCATCCCGACTGAATATTATCACCCAGTACGAGATCATGAAATAATGGTCGAAGAAAACGAGTTCCAGTTAGCATTTAATATGTATTGGATAGACGAAAGAAGAGATCAAGTAATTGTAAATCATGGACGATATCATCAGGCGTTGGTAAAGTCATATAGCAAAAGCGTTCGTAGCAGAGAATTCGTAATCCAAGATCTCGTCTTAAGGGAAATACCTAAACATAGGACAAAATAGAATGTTGGGAAGCCCGTAGAAAACTGGGAAGACCCTTCATAGTGGTCGACAAAACCAATCTCATCTCGTACGACCTGATAACAGAAGAGGGGGTCAAGGTACCTAACTTTTGAAATACACGAAGGCTGGCTAAAGAAGTACTACCGATAAAAAAAATTACAATTTTATTTTTTATATTCAAGAAGTGAGAATTATTCTCCATCTCTGTGCAGGATGTTACCTTTCATTAATGAAACACTTGTGCTTGGACAACGTACATATCTACTCTATTAAAAAAAACTATTATACGAAAGGAAGTTTACATAATAAAATGAACTAGAACATTTTTCTCATCCATATTATATGTAGTGGGGCATGACGAATACATATAAGGAAATAGTTTGGTCGGTCTATATTTTCTACTTCGTACCTCTCCTAACTACCTGACGAGTGGTCTTCTTTTTCTAGATCCCAAGGTACTAGCAACGAAGCTAGGAGCAGTACCCAAAGGAGGATGGAATACTACAGCATCTTTTTCACGTCATACTTGTGAGAAGTGGGGTACAAGGTTTTTGACCTTATCATCAATCACCGGCTCCATCATAAATAAGGGAGGTTGTTCCTCAACATGAAATGATTCTTTCTTTTCATTCACCTGCAAAAAGTGTATATACTCCACTTTTGCGATCTCCAAATCATAATCTTTCCTAACATTTGTCACATATTTTTGAAATTCACCCTTAACCCTTTCCAGTTCGCTACCATAAAAGGTAATGACTGATTCTATATACAACTCATGATAATCTTTTGTAGCAATATTCTCTGCATTTGGATGGAGAAGATTCCTCATCAGCTCGTGCACCTTTATTTCTGTTTTAATTCCTCATTTTTTCTTAGAAATATGTCATTAGCAATCCGCACTCCGAGGCAAATATTCAGTTCGGTATAATGGTTTAGAGCCCCTTGTGTCATTCTCAGTTTGCCCTGAAGTTCCTCCTGTACTCACGTACTTTCTTTGGTTATGTTAAAAAATAGAATTCTCTAACATTCAACATCTATGTATTCATAATCAAGCATCATTCATATATATTACAGATACACCCGCGCTCGAGCGGAACACTCTTTAGTTTCTAGGATATGACGATTCCTAACCGTAGTTGCTAAGGCTTGCACTCGTGCTAGATCAGGTCTAACTCCCCTCTATTCTAACATTTGTGTATACGCGCCTTTTAAAGCCCTTTTTCTATCGACTTCTGTCTCAAAATAAAGTGTTAACGTTATCAACACCCTAGCACATTAATATTTAAGATGGATATTTTTCAACATTTTTTGGGTCTGTTTAAACCTATCAGGATCCTTCCTAACAACTTCGTTCATCTCTATTTTTGCTTTAGCAAGCTTAAATTGAGTATTACATAACTCTTGCCAATGTTTTTCTCACAGAGATTTATGATATCTTATTTGATATTCAGCCTGAGCTATTACCTGATGAGGATGACTCTGGGCATTTCTAGCTTAGTTTAATGCTCTCTGCAGACTATCTACACTCACCCTCAACACCTCTATGTTCTACAAAATTACAAACCCTACATTATTCAGAATCTAAAGATAGTTATTTCTTTCAAAAATCTAACTCCATAATTTCCCAAAATATTCAATGTCAACTTCACAACACTAATGTTAAATTTAAAAAATCGAATTAACGAATGTTACAAGCCTAACGGAACTTTGTGGTCTCTACATCTCTAGGCGACACTATCTCTGCAGTGGCCTTTGGACTTTTACTAGCATTATCAATAATGCTTGAAGGCTGGGTGTTTGCGGCATCGCCAGGTATATCATGCAAATCTGGTTGTTGTGCATCGTCTTCTGCATCTTAGTCCTCGACCTCTAACGGACAATCTCTTCATATTTACCAGCCAAGCCAAGAGCGATGTCATTTGCAGAATGTCCAAAGTAGCGATAAGATTGGATCAAATTGTTCCGTACAACCATAATCGCCTTTACCTTTTGCTCCATATCCTTTTGATGCTCAATCACCTGATTCTGCAGCTCCAACCTCAAGGCCACCCTCGCCGTCTCCACAACTTTTTTTTTCTCCTTCTCAGCCTCTGTCACCAGGCCATCCAGCCGAGACTTTAAATCCTCATTTTTCTTTTTTAAGGAGAGTTGAGATAAAGATTGGGTCTCGACCTTCTGCGATAACTCAAGGTGATCCCTCTTCCTTTTCAGCAAACCCTGAGAAGAACCCTTTATCCCCAAGGTCAGCTACTAGAGCTACACAATTTAGAAGACATGCAAGAGGCAAATGAAAAATCAAAGCTAGAAAGAAAAATATTTAGCTTCGCAACTTGCTATTGGAAAATCTCCTCAAGCTACTCTGGGTCCGACAAATCAAGTCGATAGTAATGTTTTTCAACATCCTTATACTCGATCACAACAGTAGACTGAGTTCGGCTGCTCCCTTAGACCTGATAGGCCTTGCATCTAGCAAAATTAGCGTGATCTTCATTGTTCACTTCGTCTTCATCAACTTTACACTTTTTATTCATTACAGGGACATAAATTTCATTAAGACCAGTGAATGGTAGGGTTACGCTCTCACTGACTGGTGTAACCACTTTCTTGTGCACCAGAGCCTCTTGATTAGTCTTCTTTAGCCGACGAAGTTATTGAGTTATACCAGATGACTCAGGAGAAGGGATATCAGTGGAGATAGTAGCAGCATGAAGCTCGAGGCCACTCCCAGACATGGAAAAATTTCTTTTTGTTTTGGTTATCATCCTTTATAGCCATAGCTCATCTTTGGTCCGCTCGTTGAATATTTAGGATTTCAGAATGAACCCTCTTATCCCTTTGGATATGCAGGTCAGTAAGAACTTCTTTCAACTCATTCTTCTCGCGACCAACACGATTGAAAAGACTCTTCCCATGCCCTTTTTAACCTCTTTTCATACTTAAGAAATTCTTTCCCAATATCTACTCCTTTGAAAAATACACATATTTCTATTGTTGATCCCACATTTTCTCTTACATTAACCTGTAAAACCTCATGCTCGACCTGTAAAGATGTGGCCGGCAAAGGAGTGACCTCCATTGGTCCTTCTTGACTATCTATAACTTCTTCTAATCCATTTTTAAATTCGTCATCTTGACCAGATGTAGACAGTTCTTCCGAACTCGAGTCGAACATGAATTTACTACTAGGAACTAGATTTTTAATACACATAATAGATCTACAAAGAGAAACAGTAATCAATTGTTAAATTTTATATATTTTTTCTATTACCCTTGTCTCATTAGCCTATAATTTGTTTTTAAACTTTGGTCGGTGTCATCCCTCCTATACCATAATCGCCATCAAAAAGAAATTATACCATTTTTAGGTGGAAATTTTACACATTTCCACCTACCATTTCCTCCCACATTTTTCCCTACCCCCAAAATCAGAAAAATAAACAATGAACTTGAATAATTACAAAAAACATTTCACAAGCCAGAATCACAAATGCAAAAAAGTAGGGTTGTCAATGGACCAGACTATACTAGGATCTACTATGATTTTTGTCTGTTTCGTTAAGAAACACCCTAGGTCCTAACCTGATTCGAATCTTATATGACCATTAAATTGTAGATCCTAACTCGGCCTGTTAGTAATTTGGTTTATCTTAACCCGGTCTGAACTGATCCTTAAACAAACAAAAAAAACATTTCTAAAAATGTGAAATCGTAAAGAATCGTTACATGAAAATCCATCTTTTTATGAACACTCATTCTAGGCAAAACCCTAAAACTAAGTTCATACTTAAAAGATTTTCTTCTTCAACCTTTATGGCATTGCAAGAAACAAAAGGGAAAAGAAAAAAAAATCCCTTTTGGTTTAAGAGGGGAAGAAAATACTCTATTTTGGACCATGAGTTTCTATTTCAAAGAATATATAGACAAATTAGCATTCTTTATTATAAGATAATTATAATACTGGAACCCGTAATATGTATCCTTAACATATTGGATCTTTAGTGGATCAAATTGAGGTGAATCCTTATCAAATCAGTTAGCTTATAGGACTGGACCTTAACGGACCGGGTGTCATAATTAATCTAAAAGACTAGTTCTAAACCTTTACTAACGGATCGGATTGGACCAGGTTACGGATTTAGTCCTTACCATTGACAGCCTTGCACAAAAGTACACAATACCAACCTGAAATGGAAGAACCACAATCTTCAACATTCACATAAAGTTTAGGAAGAGGTCTTTTGCCACGATGATCTTTAAAAATAAGTAGTGTACAGTGAGAAGTTTTCCCAAAAATCTTGGCAATGGGTTGTCTCATAGAGTTTTGAGGTTATCTATCTCTAAATTTTGGTTTCTTGACAACAATTTCTTTCTCTAAAACAGTTGAGTAACCGTTTGGGAAAGAGATACGAGATTATATACTCTTTCTCGGGGGAAATAATGGTGTAGCAGCATATTCCCCAAAGTCGATAAAGAAAAGTTAAATAAAGTCAATTCGAAGGTATCTTGTCATTCGAGAAGGGATCATAGTAGCATATTCCCCAGACTCGATAAAGAAAAACTAGTATAACCACGTCAAAGGTAGGTGATCATTCGAGAAGATGTCAAATCCACGTTTACAAATCCTGGCCCTCTATAGTAACAATTATACTTGGTCAAATAGAGCCGTTGCACAGGATCTGTGAAGTTCGCCTACCACCCATGAAACCTAGAGACTAATTATTTATAATTGTATGTATCTACTATAAATACTAGAGTTTATGTCAACTAGGCATTCAACTTTTTCTATCATTCTTAATTATACTAGTCAAATCTCTCACAATTATAATAATCTAACACATATTGAATTTATACCTTCAAATCCTCCTCGAGGTCATAGTTTTTCTCAAGATTTACTGAGTTTCCACGTAAAATCTAGTGTATTCTAAGCTTATTTGCAAACTTCTCATAACTTCCTTACTAAAAGTATTGACAAAGTTTACCAACCGAAAAACTAGCCATTACAATTGGTGTCGTTTGTGGGAAGATACTTTTTCTCTAGCAACCTTCATTCCGTACGCTCTCATGACAAACATGAACCTCAGGAGTGCTTCCAGTACTCTGAGGATCAATTAAGACATTCTAGTAACTACCTTACTAGAAACTGTCAATTTACAGTATGTTGTTATTGAACTTCAAAAATAGATGGAATCCGATAGGATCTAGCGACTCAAAGATCAAAAAATTCATGCCCAAGCCCTCCAAGTCGTGAGAGACGAGAGGAGAAAAGTCATAAAATATCATAGCCGAACCCATCAGAAAGATATAAAGAGTCTGCGAAGGCAATAAGATCGATTCACTACTCGGCAAGGATTGCCTCCCCAAGCCTGAAATGATCATCGATCCAGAGCTTCCCTGAGGGATAACATACTAAGGGAAGAATCAAATCAAACTTCAAGATCTCAATCAAGGAACCCAGATGGGTATCACAATATTTTTGCCTCACATCATCAGTATTAACAACCCAGGGAAGTCGACGAATACATCACCAAACTCTACTACCCACATTGAGACGACCAGTCAGAGAATGGTTGGGCCTAGAAGAACAAGGAGATTTTGATCCTCAGGCCGCAGCTGTACCAAATGCTCTCTAACAATTCATTACCTTGGATGACTTAAAGAATTAAATTTAGGCCATACACTTTGATAATCCTAGTCAAAAATCCACTCTGGACAGGATTGAGACAAATCCTATTTGCCCATACCTCGAAGTCATGCCAATTCCAAACAACTTTCACATGCCGAAATTTCATCAATATGCAGGTCTCACCGACCTTCTCACCCACGTCCATCACTTCAAAGCAGTAGTCGGCAAGTACTCCAAACTTGATCATATGTTATACCGTTTGTTTAAAATGAGCCTCAAAGAAGAGCCCCACAGGTGGTTTCATACCATTCCCGAAGGATCGATAACCAGTTTCACCCAACTACAACAACTGTTCAAATCTAACTATGCGCATGCTAAACAATGTGAGATAACGGTCGATTCTTTATTCTTTTTCGAACAAGGTGCGAAGGAAACCCTTGTAAACTTTTATAAACGTTTTTTGCAAGAAATAAGGAAAATTAAAAATTCAAATCCAAAGATTATCTTACCACCATTCACCCTTACACTCCACATCGATTCTAAAGTTTGAGAAGAGCATGCACTTCACAAACCCAAAACCATCATAGAGATGATCGATGTGGTTAATTACTACATCAAACTCGAACGATCCAAAAAGGATAAGATGAAAAGTTCTTTTGCCATCCATTCCAATGGCGTGCTCTCGCCGCCACACTTAAAACTGACAAACAATGTTGTTATGAAATAGTGGGGGCGGTTTAATGACAACGTCAAAAGGAACGACAGGAAAAAAGATAAACCAATCCCAGTAATACCTCATATGACAACCACCTTATCAGCTATCTTACCAACACTAAGGGGGGATAAACTCTTTCAGGAAGCACAAGAAATTCCAAAAGTCCCGAATAAACCTTTGTGCCAATATCATAAAGTTCATAGCCATGAGACTAACAATTGTTATTCTCTTATACGTATTTTTTACAGTATTATCATGGAAGGAAGACTCTACGAGTATGTAATCGACGTCCAAAAGTTTCTCAAAGAAGAAACAAAGAGAAAAGAAGTCGAACAAGAACATAAACAAAATCAAGCTCGCCATCTTTATATGATTGAGATTGAGAAAGGCAAGAAGTGAAAGAAGGATGACATGAACACATCTTACTGTAAAATGACATCATCCAAGAAATTTGCCAAACTTTTACCCAGCTTTAGCAAAGCCAAATGACCATATCACATTTCCTTCGAAGACTGATACCAGCCATGTCAAATACTCTCATAATGACCCATTGGTGATCATGCTCAAAGTAGGATAGGACTATTTGCACATGCTCCTAATCGACACTAGAAGTGCAGCCGATGTACTATTCAAAAGAGCGGTTAATGTTTTAGGCCTCAAAGCTTCAACCATAACCATCACAGGATTCAATGGTTCAAAGGAGTTAGCCTTAGGAGATATCATATTGCCTGTTTAAGCAGGACCAGAAACCACCTTCATCAAATTCATTGTCATTAACGCCGAATCAAAATACTTGGGGCTCTTAGGAAGAAGTTGGATCCATTCTATTAAAGCAGTACCTTCAACATATCATCTGGCATTACGTTTTCTAATAGATCATGGAGTCTATAAAATAAAATAGAGTTAAGCTATGGCACGAATGTGCAAAAATACCACTACAAACTCTCACGCATCAAAACTCTTGAAAACATAACAATTATAGAAATAGCCACCTCCAACGTTTGAGTAATATGATACTCAAAACAGTTGAATCTATAGAGCTTGATGGGCCAGGAAAAATTATATTTATTAGATCTAAACTATCACCAGAAGAAAGGGAAACCCTACTGCAGCTCTTAAAGAAAAATGTCAATATCTTTGTATGGTCTTTTCAAGAGATGTCAGGGATTGACCTATCAGTTGCATGCCATAAATTAAACTTCATCCCAGACAACAAGGTTGTAGTACAAAAGTGTCGTAACCCAGCCCCCAAACTTTGAGAAGCAGTTATTGAAGAAATTGATAAGCTACTTCGAGTTGGATTCATTCGAGAAGCCAAATATGCAAAGTGGATCTCAAACATTGTGGTTATCCCAAAGAAGAGCAGAAAAATTAGGGTATGTGTGGATTTCACTGAACCAAATAAGTTTACACCTAAACATTATTTTCCCCTTCCTTTTATTCCTCACCTCCTCGACTCCGTAGCAGGTCACCAACTTCTTTCGATGATGGATGTTGCCTCAGGATATAACCAAGTACCTATTACAAAAGAAGATCAATAGCATACTACATTTGTAACAGAAAGGGGCATTTACTGTTACACGGTCATGCCCTTTAGATTGAAAAATGCATGAGCCACATAACAGTAGCTCATTACACGAATGTTCAGAGATCACTTGGGCAAAATCATGGAGGTATACATCGATGACATGATCTGCAAGAGCCAGAAGAGAGAGGATCATTGCAGTAATCTACAAACCATCTTCGACATCCTTCGTATGTACCGCATAAAACTTAACCCAAAAAAATGTCCATTTGGGGTCGCATCTGGAAAGTTTTTGGTGCATCTGGTCAACAAAAGAGGAATAGAAATCGATCCAGTACAAATCAAATCACTTATGGCAATGCCATCACCACGAACCAAAAAAAATGTCCAAAAGCTTGTCAAAAATGTTACAGTTCTCTGCAGGTTCATCTCAAAGCCATCTGATCGATATAAACTTATTTACCTTCTTCTTCGAGAAAACCCATCTCCTATGTTAAAGAAATATCTCAAGGAAATCATCTGGACCCCAGAATGTGAATTAGCTTTCTAATATCTTAATAGATACTTGGGGCGTCCTCCTATATGAGTACTCATATTGATGACGAGGTATTAATGATATATTTATCGACAACAGAAGACTTAATATATTATGGTCTTATTTGAGAAGACAACAGAGTGGAAAAGCCAATTTACTTCATCAATAAAACTTTCATGCGTGCAGAAAAAAGATTCACCACTACTAAAAAACAGCTTTTAACCCTGGTGTATAGTTCCTAAAAATTTTGGCCTTATTTCCAAGCACACCCAATCAAAGTCATCACCAAATTTCCCCTCAAACTAGTGCTTTCTAAAAAAGAGAAATTCAGAAGGGTCCAACAATGGTCTATTTTCCTATGAGAATATGACATTTTCTTCGAGCCATAAATGTTAGTCAAAAGACAAGCAGTAACAGACTTCTTGGCAGACTTTCCGGTCAAAGGCCCAGAATGGGAGGAACTCGAAGAAGTACTAGCTGATGACTCATTTGCAGAACCAGACACATGGTCGAAAAGTACAAGATGGAGACTCTTTATAGAAGGGTCTGCAGGCCCAAGAAGAATATGGATTGGCATCGTTCTTGTTACGCCGTTCACTCACAAAATTAAAAAAGCTATCAAACTCAAGTTCTATACAACAAACAATAAAATAGAGTATGAGTCTATATCACAAGGCCTAGACCTTGCATTGGCATTGGGAACATAAGAAATAGCTATCTACGTGGATTCATTGCTCATTACCAACCATTACAACAAAACATTCAAAATATCATGCAAAATGGTCGATAACGCCTCACTAGTCAAAGAAATAATGAAACAATTCCAATGTGCCACAATTTCTTATTTACCACGAGCAGAAAGCTGACATACCGATGCTCTAGTATTCATTGTTGTAATACTCGAAAATAGTGAAAAGATAACACTAGATATCGAAGTTATCGAGCATTCCAGCCTCGAAAAAACATATGCCATGCAAGTACAAGTTGCCGACGTTGACGTTCCCGAATATTAGAAAAAGTCATTCCTTACATATTTTAATTCTAATATTTTGCCCGAGAATAAGGAAGAAGCTCAATCTTTATTAGCCAAATGTCCAAAGTTTAAAGTCCAAGGAGGAGTATTTTACCGAATTACCAGCGGAGGGCCACTGATCGAGTGCATCACTCAGAAACAAGCCCAAATCAAGATTACAAAAGTCCATGAAGGAATTTGTGCTACACATATCTCAAGACGGTCACTAGCGCAAAGAATATTGACGCAAGGTTTATTCTGGCCGAAGATGAGACAAGACTGCAAAGACTTTATTCGCTAATACTAGAAATGTAAATCCATGCACAAGACATCAAAAGTCTAACCCTCGACTTACATGTCAGCAATGTCCTCTGGCCATTTAAATAAAGGGCCATCGACATCATTGGTCTCTTCCACCCTGTATCGGGAAACAGAAAATTTGTCCTGATAGCAATAGACTATTTTACAAAATGGATCAAAGTTGTGCCACTTTGCCAAAATGATGAAAATGAAGTGATCACATTCCTATGGGAGCACATCATCACCAGATTTGGTTGTCCACAAATGATACGATCGGATAATGGCAAACAATTCGTCACAAGTAAAATCCTCAAATTTCTCTACAAGTACAAAATCTAGTTATCTACTTTGACACCCAATTATCCACAAGAAAATGGTCAAGCCGAAGTTATTAATAAAAATATCAAGTCCGACTTGAGCAAGCACCTCGATGAAAAGAATGGCAGATAGGTCGAAGAACTACTTAGTATTTTATGGGCATATAGGACTAGACCTCGAACCTCCACAGGTTGCACACCATTTATGATGGCTATTGGTACCGAAGCTGTTATTCCTTCAGACCTTGATCTTCCAACCGATCAAAGACAAATCACAGATGAAAAAAATGAACTAGGACTTCAGTGTAATCTTAATTGGATTAAAGAGACTCGAGACCATGCCTTTGCAAACTTGGAGAAATACTATATTACTCTAAAAAAAAGGCATACAACAAAAAGGCGAGGAAAGCACACATTCGACATCAGCGATCTTGTACTTTGACGAATTCAAGACAGTACTCGACCAAAGAACTCTAGCAAGTTATCAAAAAATTGGGAAGGACCATACATAATCAACAACAAAACTGACAGTGATGCATACTGGTTGATGACTGAAAATTAATTATAACTCGAGTTCCTATGGAATACAGCCTATCTAAAGATATTTAACAGATAGGCGTTGTAATATTTTTCATTTTTCTTTCAATAAAGATGTTTATTTCCCCATTAATACATCATCTATTTGACATTCTTTCTTTTAACAAAACTTAATATGTATTTTTCCAAACTAAGTCTTATTTCTTCGACAAACAGATATCCAATGACATGAAATATTGTTTGCACTTCATTACTAATTTGATAATGCATCACATGGTTGTCTTTTCAATAAAACCAGATATCCCATAATGGTAAAATAATTGGCAAACATTCTTCATTCGACAAGGCCATAACATGGCTCTCCAATTAATCAACTCAGATAACACTTCAAAAGCAGTGATTCTAAAATACCTAACAAAATGTATATCTTACTCCCTGCTAACAACCATCTCGAACACAACACTTAATATAATCGACATCATATTCATTACAATTGAATACCTATCCATCAATTATCAATAGTTCACACCACACAATTTCAATGATTAAACTTATCAGAAATTCATTCAAAATATCAAAACACCAAAAGTTATCAGGTCCCATTGACCACTTGTACATTAATTGTTTACAAACTTTGGAAAAAAATAATAAGAAATAACGATTCTAACATTGTTATCTAATTTTTTGGGGAGATTATTGGTATTGTCACCTTCACTGGAAGACCAGGAGTAAGCTCATTAAGAAACTTCTCTCCTATCTGTTCTACACCACCAGCCAAAGTAGGGGTAACTTACGTATCGAGTACCTCCTCCTCAACATCAGAGTTAAGGAAGGTCACCCCCACAATAGCAGCCAAGCCTTTGTAAAAATATTTCCTTTCCTCCATCAGGTCAAACTGCCTAGAAAAGTTGGTTTACATACGCTTGAGAGAGTCGATTATAATTCCATATGCTTTCGCGTTAGCTTCAGCAACAGTTTTGGCACTCTCTGCCTCCATCAACTTGCGAACATATAAGATCTGTCCACGAACATCATCCTCAAAGTGGGACTTTTACAGGGCTAATGCATCTTCCCTCTCTTTTGCAAGATCAGCCCTTATCTTCTCGATCTCTTTCCTCTTCTCAGTCTCCCATATCTTCTTAGCCTTGCAAACGATAGTCTCTTTCGACTTTACCATGCCAAGCTTCAACTTTTCTAGCTTCGCCTCCAAGTTTTCCTTCTCCTGAACCAGCTCATCTTTTTCTTTGACAAACTCCTTCTTGATGTTTTTGTAGATAAGGAGTTGGTTCGCTAAAGCCTCGGTACCAAGAAGACGAGACTTCCCATCGATCTACAACTTCTTGATATGCATGATAGTAATAACATGAGAACTCGAAGATAGAAGTAACTTCATTAATTAAAATAAGGCATGCAAAATTCTCACCTTGCTTATTGTTCTGTGACCTTCGATGAAGATGGTCAACAAACTATCTGCTCCAACCAACCAATTAGCAAAATCTTCATCCAAAGACGTTATCCCAACAGTATAGGACTCGATGGTCCGCTGAACATCCTCTTTTGAATCTCTAAGAATCCCAACAACTTTCCCCTTTGACCAATTAGGTGAATTTTTCTTCCCAGACGCAGCCTTCTATTGCATAACAATAGTCAACTTAGGGATATTGGTTATCCCCGGTCTAACAAGTTCAGAATTGACCCCCTTCTCGATGAGAGCCTGTCGAATTAACCTCTTTGATGGTTGTGCAAGGGAAGGAGGAGGGTTGGCAACTCTTTTTGTCTTCTTGCCGAAGGATCTAATTAATAGGGCATCTCTCTCTGCAGCAGCAGATTCAGTGGCATATCCACTGAGAATAGGGTTCTCGAGGGGGAGATTTGACTCAGCGGCTCTTTTATTTCTTGCCGACATTTTCCCGTCGATCAGCGGAACTTCAAAGCCTTTAGTTCAAGATCTTTTTAGTCTAACTCCTTAAAATAACTCGTCGACCTCCACTTGATCTATAACTAAAGAGTTGATTTGCCCAAAGTAGTTGGTTCTCAAGTTGTACAACTTCTCTAAGACCTTCGAGGTCCTATCCACTTCATTTGCAGCTATAACAACATAAAAATTCATTTAGTACTTTTTCAAACAACAATACTTCTAAACAACAAATTACTCCTACATTAAATCAAACATATTCTTAACGAACCTATATGGAAACTTTTCCTCTTCATTCATAGTTCCCTAAAACAAGTAAGAAGTTGGCAAAGTATCGCCCCCAGTTGATACCATTTCATAAAATAAAGGCTTTTTAAGAAACCTGGATAAGTATTTATAGCTTAATTTCTGTGGATTCTACTTTAGTGTGTAGTACACATACAAATCATTAACAAAAATCACATGCTCCCCCTCCTCTCGCAGTCTCCCGTTTAACACTATCACCACCCTAAAAATATCATATATATTAGGATTGAACTACCTGGGAGCAACATCATAGAACTTTAAAAACTTCTTTTGGTCAGCTCTAAGGGGTAACTTTAACCCCTTATTTATTTGTTCTAGATGGACCAGAATGTCCCCCATATGAAGCTCTTGATCATTCATCTCCCCAAGGTACTCCTCCTGCCTAATGTCATCAGGAATGCCATACTTCTGCTTAAAAGCCAAGATTTCATTTGTTTCCTCGGCATCCCCATAACACTCTCCAACAAAATCTATATCTCTCTCTTCTTTTCCTCCTCCACCCCCACCAGTACATTCTTCTCGATCACTTGGCTGTGACTCATGTTCCACATCAGTTTTTGTTCTCTCCCCATCATAAACATCGGCAACCTCCATTTCCAACCTGGTTCAATTCTCATGAGCCATGTTCATATTACTCTCCCCGACCCTGTAGTTCCTACCCAGGTCCTGTACACAGGTAGTCATATCGATTATTAATGGTTTTACATCAATAAGGTTTTCAAAAACTTCTTTTACGTCAGTATCAAGACAATTAGCATTTTACACTAGTTCAGCCATTTATTTTAACCTGAAAGTCATAATTCTTTTTGAAAGTTAGTAAGATATCATATCTTATACAATATATATTCCTATTTGTTAGTCTAAATCCTATTATCGAGTATTACTCTCCAACTACTCATTCTACCTGCTAGTATCTAGTTCTCGACAAAAAAAAAAGTGATTTATTCCAAGATTTCGGTGCTTCGACATTATCATATCCCTTCTCGGTCTAAATCACAAATTCAATTTTATTAAGTTATACCTTCGATATTATTTTCTTCAAGAAATATATAATTTCTTGAAAAACATACAAGGCTTCTCGAAAACATTTATATGGCGCCTAGATTCCTGCCAAAAAGAGACCAAATCCAAAAAATTAGATTTTTCGTCTTCTCGGGCGTAAAATAAGGCAATATACGACGTGCATTCAGGCAAATTATTTTCCCCCAAAACCCACAACTTTAATAACCACATAAATAACCCAAAGTCGCACTGTCAAAATCTACGGCTCCACAAATCAATTCTCTCTTCACATCACCAGCAACACCTCTAAGCCCAATACTCACAACACTCCCATATTGTCTACGACACCGTATACGCATCCCCAACATCTCAATTTCCTCTCAAAATTAATAAAAATCATGAAAAAACCCTAAAATAGTTCTTCATAAAATTTTCCACAACCAGTCACTCGTACTCAAATTTATTCACCCAAATCAAAGTTCAAGTTGTTATCTGCAAAGGTTTTCTACAGCAATAGTTATTAGGAAGAAAGTATCGAATCACAAAAATTTAAGAAATAACATTAAAACCAACCTTGCTGGAGAGCAGCTCGTGATCTCTATCTTTTACAAGTTTTGCTCTCTTGATAAGCACCAAAATCTCCTCAGAACTAATGCTTGATGGACTAGCAACAGCAGAAGACAATGAGTCACCTTTAAATTTTTTTGAAAAAGTGGAGTATGAACAGTCGGCACCTGAAGCACTATTTATAGGCCCCACATGACGGTTTGACGTACTCCTTCGAGACACTTTAGTTAGCCATTTTAAATGCTTCACATACCTCTTCTTGAAGTCCTGAACCCTTCGTCTCTTCAAGGCCAATAGGTAATACACTGTTGCTCTGCACCATCTAGATACATCTCTACCATCTCTATTTTCTCTATCTTCACCAATGCAGTTCCTAAACTCATAAAAAGAGCCTGTACATCCACTTCCTTATAACCTAATACATCACCAACATAAATATACCTCACCATTATTGAAATAAATGAACCATATCTTTCCTTTTTTATCAACTCCTATTTTTACGAGATAGTTTTCAAATTTCAAAAATCTAAAACACGTTCGATAAAAATATAGTTACTACTACGAACATCGACAATAATTCATCCAAAATCATTTTATTATCATCAATAAGATAATATTAATTATTTTACAGTTGAGACAGACACATGATTGCTCTACACCTCAACCACCACGTGTTAAATGTTTATTCTCGACACAAGAGCAAGTAATTGTATCAAGATTGGGGTGATTGTAGTAACATATTCCCCAGACACGATAAGGACAAGCTAAATAGAGTCAAGTTGAAGGTATCTTATCATTCGAGAAGGGTTGTGGTAGAATATTTCCCAGACTCGATAAAGAGAAACTAGTAAAACTACGTCGAAGGTAGGTGATCATTTGAGAATATGTCAAGTTTAGATCTATAGATCTCGGCCCTCTATGGTAGCCATTATACTTGGTCAAATAGAGCTGTTAAACATGATTTGTAAAGTTCGCCCACCACCCATGAAACCAGGAGACCAACTATTTGTAACTGTAGTTCTATGATTCCTCTTAGGGATGACAATAAGTGGATAATCATGTTAGGCTTGATATGTTCCATTGGAGGAGGGTACTACTCTACTCTTTCTGGGTTTCTCCCCTTAAAATTTGTCTCTTTAAAGGAAGAGGAAGTGCTCAGCTAGGAACCATAAGAAGAAGAGGAAGAAACCGAAGAAGAAGATCCCTTTAGGTTACCTTCCCCACTCTATTTATAGGGAGGGTTTGACCTAAGAGTACCCCTGCTCACGTGCTTTGTGTAATTCCTAAGGTATCCCATCAAGGTCGTAGGCTCTACATCTGCACATGGGCAAAGGGGCTAATGCATGTTATCGTCGATTGTGTTTGTCATGACTCTGTGGTCGTTAGGTGAGTTCCTGCCCAAGATGTGCTCGTCGTCAGCGGGAAGCTCGAGTGACGACCTGGGCGGTCGATGCTAGCTGGAGTATTCTTACTTTTGGTAGAGGGGTCATCCAGCAACCTTCCACCTCATGGTTAGGTAGAGCATGCTCCTATAATCAGCCTCCCTCAGGTCTTGCTCATAATGAGGGAGAGCTGAGGTGGTATCGTTGTATATTGGTCGGTCATTGTATTGGGAGTTGTATAACATCATGCCTGTCAACGCCTTGGGAAAGGAGAAAAGTAATTATTTTATAGAAAAATGTGTGGCGTACGGTAGCTACCGCTACTGGCGATGTGTCACATCATTGTGGTGGGTCTGACATTAATTACAACCGCCTCCCCGTATACCCCTCTATAATAAAACCCATTGTGATATGGGAAAAACTTTGGTGGCCTATGTTTGTGATCTCAGTGTTAGCTGAAACTCTCTTTTTTCTGTGTTCTTGGAGCGCTGCCTATGCTGGGAATCTCTATTGGGTATGACAATTTTTTTTTGTCGTAAGCTGTCTATCAGTACGCATCGGTAGTACTGGTAAGTTCTCTAGCCAGTTTGCTTGATTTGTAGTATGAATCATACTTGCTTGTTAGGTTTAGCTATATTTATCGTATGACACTGTCCCTGACCGGTAGGGATCTGAACCAACTGATATTGATGTCGGCGATGCTGCAGTTGTGTGCCGTTGTAAGAGTATAAGAGTGACCTGTGGTAACTCAACTGTGACTCTGGGGCAAATTATGTATTGCTCATCGTGGGGTCATAGTTAGGGTGGGGGCTGCGTAAGGTCTGGTGAGGGCTTAGGGGCAGTAGGTCCATGAGGTGCCCAAGTTGGCTATATGGCCATTATGCCCTTCATAGTTTAGATTGAGTGTAATATTTATACATGGCTCGTACAGTGACGTCCAAGAACCGAGCACGATTCTGTGTACACCGGCGTTAGGAAGACTAAGGTGAGGGATGGTTTCTTCGGGTAAGGAGTCGTCGACGGAGGGGTCTGTTGCCATGCCACCTTGCACTGTACCCATAAAATGGGGGGGCAGTCATGACCATGAGGTGGGTTCCTTAGTCCCTCGTAACTTAGAGGCTGAGGCACGTCTAGATTTTATTGTGCGTGGCAGAGTGTCCAGGGATGTGGCCCACGAGGCCAAGGCGAGAACGGTGGCGGTCAAGGCGGCCCTCGTTAAAGAGGCCGAGGCCGAATCGAGGTACCAAAAAGTTATGCGCACTTGTGCTCCTGAGTAGAGGTACTTGTATTATATAGCTCAGAAGTCCGGCGAGCTGAAGATATTTAAATTACTGACCAGTGGTAACTATTAGTATTATCATCCAATCTTAGTGACCGGTGATTTTGACTTTGAGGATGAGCCCAATCGTTGCTTACGCCATAATGTTTTTAACACAAAGTATATGGTACAGATCTTATTATAATTATAAGAAATGCTTTTTTGTTATATGTGTTGTACATGCTGTCTAAATATTTACTCGTTGTCGTATAGGTGTGACACTCTCCAAGGTGACGTACAAGAATTCTCGATTGTGTTTGCTAGGTCACAAAAATAAGGATTGCCAGGTGTTGACGAATATCTTGGATGAGACCTTTAACTTAGACAAGTACTCATCAGCGCAGAAGTATAGCGAGCCATGTTTACGTGCAGTAAGTAAAATCGCTTCTGTGTAAAATGTCCATAGTTACAAATCTGCAGAAAGTGTGGGAATGAAGCCTTAATTTTTGTCTACGAGGGGAAAGGATATGGCCGACTCGTCGCAAGTGGCGCCTCTGGTGGCTGGGATGAGTCCCAGTCTTAGGGGTGTTAGTACTCATATATAAAAGGAGTCCCCAGTAGCAAAGCGGCATAAAACTGTACATGCAGGTCTCATTGACGAGGATATGGATGCTCTTTGGGGAAGGGAAAAGAAACCCCTCTCCCTGTCATTCGTGGAGGAAGTGCCTCGTTCAATGGGTAGTGAAAAGTTATTTTTTGGTGGCTTTCCAGAGGGGGAGGTGCAGAATACCCCTTATAAGGATAAAAAGAAAGCTCGCCTAGCTGAGGCTACGCATGGATGTCTAAAGATGTTGGCACTAGAGAAGGAGGCGAGGGAGCAAGCACTCCATGACCAGCTGGTGGGGGAGAGGCAGGTGGCCAATGGGCTACAGGGTCGGCTGGCAGAACAAGTGGAGGTATGGCGCGGATGGAGGATGAATTTTGCCTCTTTACCAAATAGTAGATTACTACGCTGGCTCCGCCCCTCCTTATATTACGGCAGCCCCGGGACATGCCCGAGCTGCGTCACTTAGAATCTTCTGCACGACAAGGTCTAGTGCCTCCGGAGAACCATATGGCCATCACCCCCGAGGAACAGACACACTAGCTGAGGATGATGCAACAGACATTGAACCAGCCGCCTAACCGTAAGTAGAGTCGTAGTGTCATGTATGGAGGCACGTTATGGAAATGTGCAAAGATCTTTTTAATGAACCTATAGTGGTTATGTTAAACTTGGTTGATGGGGCCCTTCGTGGCTGTGTACTGTGTAAACAATATATTTACTTTTCTGTGAAATTTAGTAGGCGTTTGGTTTATGTAAAATATTATGGATTTCGTGCTTGTACTTGTTTATTTTTTACGGATTTACTTTATGGCCAATAGTCTCGCTGGTACTTACCAAATTATAGTTAGGACTTGGGAAATTAGGCTACGTGCTCATAAGGACGACCTGTGTTTCAGTGAGGAGAAATAGGTACGAGTGTTGTGCTAGTCCTCGGCAGACGAGGCTTCATGGTCGTAATGGTGATCCCTACACTACGAGCTGGGTACCAGGGCTGCTGCCATAAATGTTTATTGAGAATTCCATAAAACTTGAAGCGTGTCTGAGACCTCCTTGGAGAAAGTAGAGCGATGGCTTGATTAGGCATAGTAATTAACACAAAGGGGCTGTTGGGTTTCCTGACATAAATTAATAGGTGTTTGGAAAGCACGCGGATAAATACGGGGGGAATTCTCTCTTAGGGCTTATGAGAGGGGGTTTGGAGTATTTGAGGTGTCACTATTTTTTGAAGCTTCAACCAATCGCAAATGCGTTTTGAAGTACAGGTGTCCATACTTCAAAATGCACCTTGTGTGTGATGTATTAGTGTCAGCATTGTTTTGTTATGCTCCTCATTTGTAATTGTTATTATGGAAATGAAAGAGAATCGTGCGATCATATCTGTATTTACGATTAGTAATCCTTGTAGGACTAGGCACGCGTAGTCATTTTTACAACCTTATAGAGGCAGTTAGGCGCGAAGTGCTCAATAACTTATTTAGTAGTCCTCGCAAGACTATGTGCGCATTGTCATTTGAGTGACATTAGAGAGACAGTTAGGCGCAAAGTGCCCAATAACTTTTTTAGTAGTCTTTGTAAGAATATGTACGCATTGTTGTTCGAATGACCTTAGAGAGACAGTTAGGTGCGAAGTTCCCAATAACTTTTTTAGTAGTCTTCGTAAGACTATATACGCGTTATCGTTTGAGCGACCTTAGACAAATAGTTAGGCACAAAGTACCTAATAACTTTTTTAGTAACCCTCGCATAATTATGTACGCATTGTCGTTTTAGTGACCTTAAAGAGATAGTTAAGCGCAAAGTGCCGAACAACTTTTTTAGTAGTCCTCGTAGAACTATGTACGCATTATCATTTGAGCGACCTTAGAGAGATAGTTAGGCGCGAAGTGCCCAACAACTTCTTTAGTAGTCCTCGCAGGACTATGTACGTATTGTCATTTGAGCGACCTTAGAGAGACAGTTAGGCGCGAAGTGCCCAACAACTCTTTTAGTAGTCTTCGTAGGAATATGCACGCATTGTTGTTCAAACGACCTTAGAGAGACAGTTAGGCACGAAGTGCCCAATAACTTTTTTAGTAGTCCATGTAGAACTATGCACGAGTTGTTGTTTTATAACAAAAGCGCGAGGGTGGTATTCATCAAGAACGCTCCCAGTCTAGTGAGTGTGTGTACTTCAAAAAATGACTCTTGTATTTACGAGGACGTCCCTAGTCTAGTGAGCGCATTTTTACTTCAAAAAATGACTATCGTATTTGCGAGGATGCCCTACTTCAAGGACGCCTCTAGTCTGCTGAGCACATTTTTACTTCAAAAAACAACTCTCGTATTTGCGAGGACGTCTGACTACAAGGACGACCCCAGTCTGATGAGTACATTTTTATTTTATAAAATGACTCTCATAGTTGTGTGGATAGCCTACTTTAAGGACACCCTCAGTATGGTGAGTAAAGTGTGAGGCTAGAATCAAAAACAAATATTGCAGTGAGTTATATACACGTATCGTTGTGCTACTGAATCCATTTATGTATTGGGGCAGCAAGGAACGGGGGACGAGTCCATCGACATGGGTTCGTTTCATGTTCGTTGTTAGTCCTCAACGACGATACTCTTCCCCTTTTTTTTGGAACTCTCATGGTCTATCAAATTTTTTAGAGAGTTGTAGCAAATATGGGTTGTGACTTGGCAGCCTTGTATCTGGTATGGGCCAAATTTTGTGGGGAAGCATATTACCTGATGATAGGAAGATGGGACTGCCTTCATAGCGTAGATCCAGTCATAGCCCAGGATGCCATTGTAATGGACGGTGGGGCTGTTGTGGATGACGAACGTGGTGGGTACCATGACTAGTCTAGCCTGTACCTGGGTGACGAGCTCCTCCATAGTCCATTCAGTGGACCCGTTGAAGCTGAAAATCTATATTTTGGATGGTACGAAGTAATCTTGCATGTTCATGTTTCTGAGGGTCTTATAATACAGGATGTTGGCGCCACTGCCAGAGTCTACCAGCATGCAAATGGGAGATTGGGCCCAGGTTATTATCTGTAAAGTAGATGGCCTGCTCGTACAGTGTCTCGGTGCCCACCTCAATGCAGTGGGCCGTCCGTTAGTTCTTATTAAGGCGATAACACTGCTTTGTGGAGTTGGAAATTACCTTATATGATGGTGCTCTATTGAGATCCTCTATGATTATTTCAAACACTACCACATGTCCCTGTGTCTGTACGATTGTTGTTGGTTGATCAAGGGGTCTGCGAGGGAGTCTGTCTGCAGGTAGGATTGGCCACTTGAGGTATTGGGTATTGCGCCCTTGGCGGAACCATGTCTCAGTCATATTGATCATATCATAACATTCCTCGGTCGCGTGGTCATGGATGTCGTGGTGGCCGCAGTATGGGCGTCTAGGGCGGTCGGGCTTGGAACGCGGTTTCTTGTAATCGGGGTCATTTTGGATGATGACGAGGAGGTTCGCCCGTGTAAGGGTAAGGTCGTTGTGTAAATACCGTTCACAGCGTGAGGATATGGGTCTTCCATCCTGTGGGGGCTCAGTTTTATCTCGAGGACCTTGCCCTAGGTGCCTTTTGTTCATGCATCGTCAAGGTCGCGCTGCTGATCGCGTACGTCTCTAAGGTGCTTAGAAGTTTTTGGACGAGCAACAGGAGAGGGGGCAGAAGCGGTACTGAGGTGGGCGGTTATTTGTGAGGCGGATGCTCGATTATCGTCTTCCACATTCTGGTATTTTTGTACTTTCTCGTAGAGGTTCTCGAGTGTCTCGAGTCGTTTTATGTGCAACGCCTCGCGAAGTTTAGAACCGGGAGGGCATGCACCCATAAAAGTGCGACAGACGGTCGGTGCATCGACACGTTCAATGAGGGTGAGCTCGCTCTTAAACCTTGAGAGAAAGGAGTCGATGGTTTCACCGACCTATTGCTTCAAAGATAATAGCTTCACTAACTATTTTCTTGGATTACTGGTTATCTAGGTACTTCCCATTGAATGCCAGCGAGAGTTGCTCAAGAGTGGAGATAGAGTTGGGTTCGAGGCTTTAGAACCAGGCGAGAACCCCATCAGACAAGGTCGAGGGGAACATGCGATACATGTGCTTGTCAGTTTGATGTTGTAAATTAATATTATATTGGAATTTGGAGAGGTGTTGGCATGGGTCTTGACTCCCGGTAAAGGCCTTTATCTTTGGTCGAGAGTAGCTCTGGCCCGAGACGTAACTCTGGATGGCTGCGGTAAAAGGTATGTTTGTAGATTCGGCAGAGGGTTTCCTTGGTTAGCCGCTTGGTATGGTCATTACCTTGCATATTTTTAATTAGTGCCTCCACAGATGCGGCCGTTAATGGGAGTGGGTCATTGATGTCGGCGTTTCGTCTTATGGCATCCCCACCTCTGGTAGATGACTCATCATAGTAGTTCTTGTGGTGTGGCTCTTATTGTGGTTCGTACGGAGGCGTATCGGGGTACCGCTCGTGAAATTGGTCGTTGTAGGCGAGATGTCTTTCGGCATAGGGTCTGTAGCGGTGCCTAGGTGAGCAAGAGGGGTCATCGGGGCTATATGGTTGGTGCCACTGTGGAGGGTTTGCATAGCCTTGCCCATGCCAGGCTCTAAAGTCTGCTACGGGTGTTGGGGGTTGCATTCTATGGTACTGTGGGGCCTAACGACCAGGTGACGGTGGATCATTACGGCTGAGCTGGTAAACAGGTCGCTGCTGAGGTGGGCCTGTCACATGGTATGCAGGGGGGGTTGTGGTGTAGTGGGGAGTGGGATGACCGGGGGTACTAACAGTTATCGGGGCAGTGGGTACGGGTGGTGAACTGGCATGGGCTGGTACTCGTATATCAGCCCGTAAACTGGGGGTAAAATACCATCACCGGGTACTGCTTCGTAGGGCATAAACTCGCTGAAAGAAGTGGATATCGCCGGACTGCCAGGCGGTGGCTGAGGTTCAGCGACAAGGATATCTCATAGTTCAACGTTGGCCAGTTAAAGTTGGCAGATTTGGTCCTTAGTGGATATTTTTCTTGTAATTGTAGCAACGTAGTTCACATCTATTCCATAGCTTGTTCTTGTAATTGGTTTTATGAAGAAACCACCATCTTTGCTCGGTTTGGATAGAGGTTGAAGGTGTGAACGCAGACGGTGCCAATTGTAGTCCTGTGATTCCTCTCAGGGATGACAATGAGTGTATAATCGTTTTGGGCTTGATACGTTCCGTTGGAGGAGGGCACCACTCGACTCTCTCTGGGTTTTTCCCCTTAAACTATGTCTCTTTAAAGGAAGAGGAAGTGCTCAGCTAGAGGAAGAAGCCAAAGAAGAGATCCCTTTAGGTTACCTTCCCACCTTTATTTATAGGGGGGTTTGACCTAAGAATGCCCTTGCTCACATGCTTTGTATAATTCCTAAGGTATTCCTTCAGGGTCGTAGGCTCTACATCTCTACGTGGACAGAGGGGCTAACGTCTGTCATCGCCAGTTGTATTTGTCGTGACTTTGTGGTCGTTAGGTAAGTTCTTGCCCAAGATGTGCTCGTCGTCAGTGGGGAGCTCGAGTGACGACCTGGGCGGTCGACACTAGTTGGAGTGTTCCTACTTTTGGTGGAGGGGTCGTCCAACGACCTTCTACCTCATGGCTAGAGGGAGCGTGCTCCTACAGTAACTATTTGTATCCACTATAAATACGGGCAGAGCTTATGTAAACTAGGCATTCAACTTTTTCTATCATTCTTAATTATACTAGCCAAATCTCTTCGTAATTGTAATAATCTAGCACATATTGGATTTAAACCTTCAAATCCTCCTCGAGGTCGTAGTTTTTCTCTGGATTTACTGAGTTTTCATGTAAAATATAGTGTGTTCTAAGCTTATTTGTAAACTCTTCATAACTTCTTTACTAAAAGTATTGGCGAAGTTTACCAACCGGAAAAATAGCCATTACAAATGGTTTATTATAATACGTGTCTACCTCTCTCGAATTTTAAAAGGAGGCATTATTTCCCCTCTGCCATTCATTACCATCGTCTCTCTCGGGAAAATGCACCCTGCCATTATTACCTCTTTTCAAACTTGCCATTAAAATAATATTTTTTTCCTCCTTCCCAAGATAGCTATATATCACAAAGGTCGCAAGTCTACTTAACCTCATCACTATCAAATTTGTACCCCGACCCACTTTTATAGATACTTAGAAACAACATTGATAGGACCAAAATTTTAACTTTCAAATATACAGAATGGTTATCACGGATCACAACTGTTACATTTAAGAATGTAACGGTTAAAGTATATGACAAAGAGTACAAGGTATAAGTAATTTTCCATACTCAAGTTCAAGAAATAGTCGATTGGTAAGCAATAATATGATTCTAATAAGAAGGGCACAGTTTTATGAACAACAAACTATAATTGCTTCAAAAATTCTTTTATTATCCAAAAACGATCTAACTAAGGATGATTACAATAAGAGATAGTTACATTTAAAGCAACCAGGGTGATGCGATTCACCACAAGGGATTATTTCCCCACGAGCTACTCTTTCTTCCTTCCGCTAGTTTATCTAGTGTGACTTCCTTTACCACACTTTCTCGAGCTCCTGCATCAAGAATCATAGTACGGAAGACATCGCACCAAAAATAGCGGTCCAGTTCCACAAGCCAAGCCTCTCCTCCACATTAAGACCATTCAATTGTAATGACCATTAAGGCAATATCACGTCGTATGGCAATAGCTAAAAATAATGTTTACACAGTTCAGGCACTTTTATGGCTAGTCTCCCCTCTGTTGTATAACATCATCGTTGGAACCGTGTCCTCACCATGATCGCTCTACCTGCACAGAAAAATAAGATTTAAACAGAAAGAGAAGAATGGAAGATCCATAAGTCTCAATTCCTTTATATAAAAGATGAAAAATAAAATTTTGGAAATAATATATTGCATACAAATACCAACCCGTGATTACATGGATACAACATTCTCCGTGGAAGTCAACACATATCTTACCATAATTAGATTCCCAAGAATACAAAGAATATTTGACCAACGAAACATATCGCAATTAGTCAAACAAGCAGTTCTAGTTTGAGTGCATTATTCGTAGGTTGGGTATTCATTTTTCTTATCAAGAAAGAAGAATAACTTCATGTAACAAAATAATATTGTCGACAAAACTTTCCTGTGACAAAACGATATTATTGACAAAACTTACCTGTGACAGAACGATATTGTTGACGGTTAGTGAAGTTCGACGAACTCAGTTCGCATAACATATGTGACTTATTTACCTAAAGGCCATTTAGAGAGTCTTTTCGACAAATGATATATTTTTAAGAACAATCAAAATATTCATAATATCTCATACACAAATACAAATATTGGAGACAAAAACATATGTTAGAATTTCATTCAGCAGTACAGACTACAATAAAGAATTACTTTTAGTTACAACCTACACAACAATCGCTAGAATGTTTCTACCCCAGACCAGCTGCCATGTCTTCCTCCTCCACAATACTCTCTGCCATACCACGAAGATATTCTTCACGGTATGATATAGTGGAACTGGTTGAAGTAATCATCACTGGTTTCTTCCACCTCAATAGTCGTTAGACCTTGATAGGTAGGCTCCACTGGTATTGGTGTTGGGTCAACAAGTGAGTGTTAGCCAAAATAGCGAGTTTTAAACTTTTTTAGCTTTGCCATAATATGTGGTTCACGTTCTTCACAACGGGTCTGAGATCTTATTTTTACCATTATCAACTCATGTTTTACAAGGAAAAGAGAAGGAATTACCTATTCTACACAGGCGAGACAATATTAATAGACTATTAAAACTTGATACTATTACAATAGCCAAGAAAAATGTAATTAATGCATCTGGAAACCCTAAGAGTCAAGTTAAATGGATAATTCCTTAAGGTCAACATTACATGGCAAACAGCAAGCTTTACCATATTTCAAAAGAACAACATCAAATAAGGAATCTCGTTCGAGCTTTTCTACCAAAACCATTCATACTTTTGGTTGAGAGGGGATGATTATAAGGGTCACTCCGAATCTTGAACTAGAACACTAAAACATCGACTAAATAGCCGCTGACTCGACCTCATTACTGCAAGATGACGTACCGCAGTTATGGCACATTAAGGGGCCGTTATAAGAAAAGGGAGTCACCCATGCCATTACACAACCGTTATCGAGACGCCTCAAAATTATTTTTGTAACATCCTCCATTAAAAGAAAATGGTGGACATTAAACGGTCATGATATGAAACCTATAAATACGAAGAAGGAAGAAGAGATTGGGGACAAATTTCTCTATCCAGAGAATCGCCACAACATTCTCAAGAATACTTACTATAACTAGTAATCACTCAATCTATAATATTGTTTCTTACAAATCCTCAAGAGAGGTCATGGTTTTTACCTATTCAAAGGTTTCCACACTAAATCTTGTGTGTTAGTGATTGTTTGTTATTGTTGGTGTTCTGATTAATTATCGGTGTAAGAAACGAAGTTCGAATCCCAAATTTAGGCTCTTACATCCAAGAAGAGGGGAACCTTTACTGACGAGTCCTCAAATCTTACATTATTATGCCCCTAAGCGTAATTCTTTTGTAGCCCTACACTATCTTTGGCACTATTTCTCAAGTCACATTTAAAGATCTCATGTCTCAAGGTGCCTAAGCCGTTTGTTTTGTTGCCTTTGAATCTAACTTGATCTAAGTCTAGTTAAGAGGTGTTCACTATCTAAGTGGATGCCTTAGAGTGTTTGTTTTTTTGGATAGTTCGGTCTAACTAAAAACTTCAAATACTAAAATATCCCTATCTACTTATAAAGAAAATAGGCAAACATACAAACACCCCCACATATTCATCACTAATACCGCCACCACCACCCCTTCATCACCACTGTCAACACCACATATACATAGAAAAGAACCTGTACATAGAAAACACAAATGCATTGGATCCTAAAATCAAATACAGATTCAACATTGGTTTCAAGTTAATATAAATAAGCAAACAAATAAGTCTTAAGAGTTATTACAAATAAGCAAACAAATAAGTCTTAAGAGTATTTTGCCTCACTGTCAACTTAAGAGGGCTTGACAAAAACCGAGACGACGCTCTGGCTCAAGCCCCAGAAAGATCACCCTATAGTTATGCTCATTTTTTCTTCCCAACAACTTCAAACCCTTGAAAAATAGTGGCTCATCTATCTCTTTTGAATTGACCATATCCTGTAATACCTTCATAACTTCAGAAAGTGGTGTTGTCATTGCTAGTAGAAGTAGAACTTGCTCTTGGGCAGTGAATGCAGATATCAAAGATTAGACTAACTCCATTGGTTTCAATGGTTGAACTACTGTAGCTGATCTTTTCCCCTTTAATTTAGCATATCTAACTTGATAAATATGGGTACAAAGAGTACTACCAGGAGTAGGCTAACTAACTAGACTGATAGGGACATCATCAAAAGGAATCACATTATGTTCCCATGTATAATCAACTCCAGACTAGGAAAATTGTGTATAGTTAATGTTCATATTATCAGGTAGAGGAACATAATACTCTGTCTATTGGGAGGAGGGTACACTTTCCATACCTGAAGACCATGCAAAATCCCAATGGAAAATAGGCCATCAAATAATTTATCTAGTAAATCTCTATGTTGAAGAGGAACAGTCTTATACTTCTTAGTTTCTGAATTCAATTGCTTAAATACACAAGACAAACATGTAAATAGATGTTTAAACATGTATAAATTGTTATATAATCAAATAGTAATGCCATTTTTTACATTAACTTACCGCAATAATATTTTCCCAAACATCTTCAGGCCACTCAAAGGTGCCTGATACATAATTATATTCATGGCCAGTCCGGTTTATCAATCTTTTCCAAACTTGCCATTGCTTCTTTAGGTAATCCCATTAGTTTTTAAGTTCCTTTTGTTTAAAAACATGGTTATCTTACATGTTAAGCTCCTTGCTTTGATCGAACCTGATTCATTGTGCCTAAGAATACATAATCAAGAAAATAATATCAAATAATCAAAGCTAGAGTATTAAGAGAAGTTCCACACACTTTGTTTAATTTTATTTGTGCTTGACATTTCATGATAAAGTGAAGTCTCATCTCTTGATGTTTTTGGAAATAACCTTTATTTTGATTACTTTGATTGAACCTGATTCATTGTCCCTAAGAATACATAATCAAGAAAATAGTATCAAGAAAATAATATGAAATAATCTAAAAAATAGTATTAACTTGAATGGATTGCAAGCAGTGCTATAGTAGACAGATCAATGAGTAAAATACTTAGAATTGCTTTATGCTCTACGTTCTGCAACATATGGATAAAATCCTTTTATAAAACAACCAATAATCCTTTTATAAAACAACCCAGATTTACTTATTAGAGCTGTAAGTCTCACTTGGTGTAAAAACAAACGCCACCCACCCAGCTACAGGCACTGCTGGAGAAGGTCTATGAAAACTCAAATAAACCCTTCTTTCTTCTTTCTTCTTTCTTCCTCCTTCCCTCGTGTCAAATCTCTCTCTCTCTCTCTCTCTCGTCAGTGTTTACTCTTTTGGTTCAAAGGCTAAAAGAAACGGCATCAAAGCAAAGCAACCAAGTCACTGTTTGAGGCTTCAAATTAAAACCTTGTTTGGCGGGAGCTCGAATTTGTGTAAGTTTTGCTTTTCTTTCAAATCATTAAATTATCTCTACTCTGAGTTTCTTGGTAGTTTAGACATCCAATTTCATAATCGGTTTGGTATAGAGCCCTAAGGATTGATAATTAGAACCTAATTTACCCGTAAACTGTGAAGATTAGAGTTCATATAAAACAGTTCAAAGCCAAACAATTGAGTACTATCTGCACCTTCTGTAACAAATCCAAGATGCCTCACCCAAGGCAGATTTACAAGTCTCCGTTATTAGGTAAATAGTTAATAAAGTGGTACCCGTTGTAGTTCTTCCTTACAACGTTATTTTACTCTAGCACAAAAGTCACAAATGCCTTAGGTCCTGCAAAGCTATTGTGGGTTGTGGTATGGCTTCACTAGCGAGTAAGTTTAGCATTGAAATTGTTCGTATTTGTAAAGAGGGTTTCTTGGGTGGGTGGTATAAGTGTTGTTAATGGCATGCGTGGATATTAGTATAAGTATAGTTTATCAAGTAATACTTCTGTTTGATATTGACTATATACATTACCAAACTTGGTTTGTAAAGAAAAGCTTAGGTTATGATTCTAAATTACAAGCTGATCATCCCCCCCACCCCCCTCGACGCCATTTGAGAAGGAATAGCAATGCATATATTGGCATGTCACGTGAACCCCCCCCCATCACTAAATATGGTGAAGGATGTATCTTTTACATTGAAATAGTGAGGAGGTTTTGGGGGAATGAGGGCAGATTTTTTTCGGAGTTTATAATGTGTACAACATTATACATATCCTGATCTATCTTCATGAACTGTCTTCGTGGCCGCATTTCGGCCTAGGTTCTTGAAATGATTTTGGGTTGCTTAAACGAAATATAGAATTCTTGTGATTGCAGAGTTATCTTCGTGTAAACTTGTATTTTTTTTTTCTGACTCCTAAATTAGCAGATGTTTGAGTTATATAATTTAAAACAAATGGAAAAACGACAATTTTCATTGTGAGATTTTTCTTTATTCATTTCGTATTTCTTCATATTTTTATTTATACTGTACGTGCTTTACTGTAATTGTTTGATTCGTCGACAAAGAATTATAAAGTAAGTTTTGTTTGTTTTAACATACATAATGTGAATTTTAATTTGTAGATTGGGTGACATCGAAGAAAATTTTGGACAATTGGTCGTTTTTAACCGTGTCATCAAATGACGCAGGAAGTGTTTTTGTGATAGGCGGAGTCAAAAACAAAAGATGTCACAAACTAATATATCTGTCCCGTCCGTCTTTTTGTCCCTCATCTTCTCCGTCTTTCTCTCTCTCTTCCCCCATCTCGCTCTTCTCCTAATGTCTTCATCATCTCTCTATGTTCTCCCCATCTCCCTCGCATAAGGTCGTTCCACCATCTGGGGTTATTACTAGTGATACACTATTAAACGTTGCTCGTTCCTTTCACTGTGATCTAAAGGCCTGAGCATTTCTCTAAAGTGATTCCAGATTCCATATTTCTTAAGAACCTTAAATAAATCAAACACAATGGAGGTTCATGATAATACTGAAATCCTCTATGAAACGCTCGGCCCTCTCTCCAACTCATCAATCTCTTCCTTCCCCCCCCCTCCCCCTCCTTCTCCCCATCAACCGTCTCATCGAATCCTAACTCTCCCGAAAGGTACTCGGTCTTCCGAACTCAGATACCCTCTTCGTCTCTGAGCTGCCTCTCCTCTGCGACCGCTGCCCCCGATTACTTCTCCCTCGATTTTGTTGATGCCAACAATGATATCTTGGAGTCAAGACAACCCTTCGAGTCACCTCCTTCAGCTCCCCCCGGTTCCGCCTCGATTCAATTGAAGGAAACCGTTCTGGAACGTGGCTGGTTTCAAGCCGGCAGACGATTCAAGAGCCCTATGCTTCAGCTCCATAAAGGTAACAATGAATATCTGGCTCACACTTTTTTCTGGGGTTAAGTTGTTTGATTTAAACTAGTCGAACATTTGCGCATAAAAATTTCAGAGATTCTTGACTTTTGCGACTTTCTCTCACCAACACAAGAAGAACAATCATTTAGGAATGCTGCTGTAGAGGGTGTATTTGATTGCATCAAATATATTTGGCCTCATTGTGAGGTAAGGATCATTCCTTATTTCTTATTCGTTATTCCTTATACATGTATATGTTTGTATTTGTGAGTGTGTGCGCGCGCGTGTGGATATATTTCTAGTTATGATGTATTGAGAAAATGACGACGTGGTTTGCAATGGTATAGTTTGTTTAAGGATTTACTTTTTTGTTGTAGGTCGAAGTGTTTGGATCGTTTAAGACAGGATTGTATCTTCCCACAAGTGATATTGATGTAAGCATTGATTACTCCTTATTTATAGTCTATTTTTTCCATAATATTTGTTTTAGTGTGATGTACAAATTGTGTTACTTTATCCATAGAAAGATTGTAGGAGTAAGTTGATGGATACGGGTGGGAAATTCTGTCTTGAGGGTATTAGGTGAAAAGAGAGTTGTTGTATGGGGATGAATAGTAGGTTAGGTAGGCAATGAAAAACCAAATTAGCATACTCAGATCCAGGATTAGTTTCATCAAGGTGGATTACATTACCATAAGTTAATGTTATGAAGGCCGTTTGTGTCTTAGCTACTTTGCTGCAAGTGTGTTTGACTGACGAAGTAATCTTAGCCCAAGAAAGGGAGTCTTTACAGTATGTTATATCTGAAACCCTTTAATTTACTCAACTTCAGATAAACATGGCGGACTGTATGAATACATGAGTGATTGGGGGATATTAAAGAACTTACGTATTTAGTAGAGGCTTCTTTCCTTTCAAAACTATATGGGGCAGCTTTGGGGTGTGGCATGGCGAGCTTCTCCCAGAACTTCTTTGGTCTTCCTCTAGGGACTGGAAAGCTAAAGCTAGTTTGGACTCACCTTGGTCCTCTAGTTGCAGCCTTCGAAGCTAAATCTTTATCAGAGTCGGTTGTTGCCTGTCCAGGTTCCTGTCAGGATTCACTTGCTTCTGCTAGGGATTTAAAGTGCTACTTGAGCTTAAGATTTTAAAGGCTGAAAATTTCACTGCTAGGAATTGTATATTATTTCACTCTTCTATGCGCGGAAGAAAATTGGTGAACACACAGGGGATCTCATATGTAGGTAACATATGAGATGGTATCATGTTTTTAATAGCTGGCGAGGCGAGATTATATCCTAGAGGGCGCATCATTTGAAAACGTCCCTTTCACAGTAATGTGAGGGCACTTGGCTTGATAAAAAACACATAATCACTAGTGGTAAGGTGCGCTCACAGTCTCACTACAAATTATTCTTGCTCTATTACTGAAAGGCCAGGGATATTCTTTGAGAACTTTGTGAGTCTCAATGGAGATATTCAAAAGTGCATATCTTTGGCGTCTTCCTTCATCTTTGTCAGTAGCTCTGAATGTGGATACTTAAGATGTTTTAGATGACTTAAACAGAGACTAGATCTCCTTCTTATCATTGGGGTCGAGGCTTTGGGGAGTTTATCGTTAAATAGCTCAATAGCTCTGCTGGAGGAGTAACTCGGATTTAAGGGAGTTACTTGGATCTTCTTCTTAAACTTCTTATAGTTTAAAACCAATGGTAACTGGAATGCAGTTGGTTAAAAGGTTTGCCTTGCGAAAGAGAATATAGATTCTTAGAGGGGTGTACTGTTTAATAAAAAGTGTAGATAACTGTAATTTTAGGGCCTGAGAATGGGCCCCACTGTCAGGCCTAATGCAAACAATGGTATGGTCCAATTGAAGACAGACACAGGGGCTGCAATGCTCCAGGTTGCCTGCGTCGCGAGCCACCAACTTCTGGGTCTGTTTGGGAGAACTGTAGAGCGCCACCTGTTAGGGCACGGGGGGGGGGGGATATCGTCTTTGGATAAACGTAGGCCCGTATACATGGAGCCCACAGTAGAAATAGACAGGGGACTGTTTGGGAGAAGCCGAGCCAGTTATCCTAGGTTCAGATTTTCGTCTTCTCTATGTCCCCTTTGCTTATGCTGTCAAAGGTTGTCAACAGTTGGAGCGATTCTGCATCTATCCGTATCATGACAAGGAAAAGAGTCATGCATTGAATATATGGGGATTGCCTTCAGAGGAAATTGGTGGTGAAGATGATGGAAAAGAGAGGAAGAATGTGGAAATTGATGAGCATTTTGAGACATATAATGCATGTAAGGATTTTGATTAATGGTTGGCAAATGTGACATGATTATTATGAAAAATTAAAAAAATAAATCACGTCTTATCCCACTTTGTTTCAATTGTTAACCTTTTTTTGGCTTGGCCTTTGATTGATAATCTCAGCATTTGTAGCAAAATATTTGTGCCCCCCTTCTAATCTTTTGAGACATATAATGCATCTAAGGATTTTGATTAATGGTTGGCAAATGTGACATGATTATTATGAAAAATCAAAATAATAAATCACGTCTTATCCCATTTTGTTTTAATTGTTAACCTTTTTTTCGGCTTGGCCTTTGATTGATAATCTCAGCATTTGTAGCAAAATATTTGTGCTCCCCTTCTAACCTTTTATCCTGAAAAGTGAAGCTTTTACATGAAGGTCTATTCTATGCTGCTGGGCACATGTTTATTGCTACTGTAATTGTTTAGTATTATGGCAAAAATCTGGTTCTTTTTTGTTCCCCCACCCCCTACTTTTGGGCGTCCCTAGGCTTGTCAGGGAGACCCCCATATTGTTAATCCCTTTAGTCTGTTATTGAACAGGGGGGTCTGCCTTTTGACCTTAGCTTAACCTCCTAAAAAAGGTAATATGGCAGTGGACATCATTCACAAAGTGTCACAGACAAGAACAAACATCTTCTGTTTAGGGAAATACTTCATATACATTTGGGCTTAAAAGGTTTGACTTAATTACCTGTGCATCATGCGGCAATATCACTTTAACCATTCTTCTAATTTTCAAAAAACGTTACACCTACAGGTTGTGATTTTGGATTCAAAGGTTAGAACTCCACAAATTGGACTTCAAGCTCTTTCTAGGGCATTATCTCAAAAAGGCATTGCCAAAAAAATACAGGTTAAGCAACTCTTTACCACTGCCCAATTTAATGATATGCGACATATCATCTAACATACTATTTTCATTTCTCAGGTGATTGCAAAAGCTCGTGTGCCTATTGTGAAATTCATAGAAAAGCGAAGTAACATTGCTTTTGATATTAGGTTCGTCATTTTCCATATTTATTCCTAATGAAATTGAAGATATGCCTAACAGAATGTTTTTTTTTTCTTTTTCTTTTGTATATCATTTCTTTCATTTTTTTGATATACTCTAAATTGTATGTCATGTTTAGTATTTTATATATAAGAATATGTTATTGGTTGGATGAGTCTTTGGATGTTTAGTGTTTGTTTTGGGTTATTGTGTGGGTTCTGGTTATATTGGCATTTCTGTCCTTAGGAAGAGCATGTTGATCCTTTCTTTGTTGTTTGTTCTCCTCAAATTAATAAATTTTGTACGATGCAATGTGACCTGTGGAAGCTTAAGCTAGTATTTGCACAAAGTCTAAAATCATGGTTTTCATAGACTAGAAATTGAGAGTTGCATCAGCAGTGAGCAATCCCGGTCCAGATTGGATCGTACGACCAGAGTTTGGTCGATTCCGCCAATTGTAGGACTTTCAAAATTTTCACCAAAATCAAACCCGACCAGATGGAGAGGAAGATAGAGGAAAGAAGAGCAAATAACACCTTTTTATGAATGAAAGTTCATTAAAGAAAGAGCTTAGCCTTGAGGTGAAACAAAAGGCATAAAGGTACCCAAGGAGCACAAGGGGGTATGAATAAAATAAGAATACAAGCAAGCAGAAGTTATCCCTTTCATGAATCATTTTCCCATCAAGAGAATGCTTAAGAAAGGGAGTCTCAAATTTGAAGTAGTTCCACACCCACTTCTGTCATAAAATTAAATAAAAATTTGTTCATATTATTAGGACTACTACCAATAAAAATAGAAGAAAGATTTAGCTATGTAACATTTACTTTAGATGCAGCACCATTATTATTGTCAATGCCTTAATTTCATTAGTATTAGTAAAGTGCCGTTCTTCAATGGTGCTCAACCTTTTCATTTCACAGTTTTGATGTGCAAAATGGACCCAAAGCTGCAGAGTTTATAAAGGTATGCAACCAAATTTTTATAAGCTTAAGTTCCCATTTGTTTCTCATTTTAGATTTATCAATAAACGATGTAGCCTGTAGGAATTTTTTATTGGTGAAATTACATAGTAATAATGGGATGTCTCATATCTTTAGGAATGCTTCCTATGTATGTATGTATGTATGTATAATGTTGTGAATTAAATCGGTGGAATCTTGGATTTAAGAACACTCAACTTAATTTTTCAGATCTCATAAAACACCCGAAGTTATAACTTAAGAAGCAACCAACAATAATTTCTTCTAATTACTCTGCTAGAAAAGATGCTACATGCAATTATTTAAAGCAAAGCCGTTTCTAAACTTTATGCTCTCACTAGGAAACTCAGAACTTAGTTACTGGAAACATCCTAAGAAATTGTTAAGCCACGATTATTTTCTAACTGAAGTAATCTGCTAACATCATACAGAGAGAGACCATGTCGACACGTGTTGACATGTGTGACTCACTCCATATAATTTCTTGTGCTATCAGTTAGATTGAGATGTACTCTGGCAGTTGACAATTTTTTATCTTCTATCGAAGAGGTAATAGAGTGAGACTTTTGGCAGTTTCTTGTTTGGTTTCAATTCTTTAGAGTAAATCTTGAATCTTTATTTTGGATATGGCTAGAAACAAAATGGCCAATATTGATGAGGGTTCCCTCTGTCTTTGAAGGGATTCAGAACGTGTAGGCTGAGCCCTGTTCACTAGGCAGTTCTTGTATTCATAGGGGGTGTTGTTATAAATCAGATTTTGGCAAGAGATACCTGTGATATGGTAATTCTCCGTGTTAGGCTATTTCCTCAGTCCTAATTCCCTTTTTTGAAATGGTAAAATTATATTAATGCCTCATTTGGAAAGAAGGGTGCAACACTAGAGGCAGAGCAAGAAGCAAATAGTGCGAGTTAGCTTTAGCATCCTAGCTCTTAGTGCAAAATCATCCTGGGGGGGGGGGGGGGGGGGGGGGGGGGGGGGGGGGCGTGGTATTCAGGAATGCAAAAATAGAGCACGTCATCTTCCACAAACAAGATCCTTAAACTTCATACGAGGCATTGCCTGGAAAAAAACTAGTTAGAATTTGACAACCTCGCTCTAATTGGCTTTCTATACAAAAGAACTTAGCGTCCTAGTTTCTCCTCAAAAAATTACTTAAGAATAAGTGAAAAAAAGGTTTATTTTCCAAAAAATTCTCCCTCATTCACTGTCTTCTACGTCACTCTTTCCTCTTTAATCATTTTAATTGTGTGTGAGGTCGCTCAATCTCAAATTTGAGGGAAACATCTGATGCCTCTATTAAGGGCAAGCTTATAAGCAAACAGAGACTTGGGGACATGTTTTCTTTAAAATTCTGAGACCCTGCCCACCTTCTTCTTTCACGAATGAATTCCTAACAAGCAATCACTTTGGACTCTCTTGCGAAAGTTTTTTCCAAACTTCTTACTTTCAGATCTCTGGGCCAAGATTCACGACCGCATCTTCCTTTCTCTCTAATATTCTTTTAGAACTTGTTACGAAATTGGAGCAAGCAGGTCTAGTAGCTCAAGCCTATGTCCCTGTATTAGTAAGCGTATGCATATTCGTGCCTGTCACGTGTCGCCATAGATGTTTTCCTTAAATATGCCCTGTCCATGTTACAAAAGTCCTACTTTAGTATGCCTCAACTCTTCACATTTTGAGTGTGCAGATCCCCTAATATATTACTTTCATTGTGTGGGCTGCCTAAATGAGGAGTGTTTGGGTTGTAGTCTCCTATTTTTAGTTCTTGCTATTCATACTGCGTAAGACCACTGTCCCTGATAGCCGATATAAGCTGATTATCTTTTTCCAAATGTTGCTATATCTACACTATTGTAAAGTGGCTCCCTCAATCAATTTCGTTGGCTCAAGGGAGCCGCAAACAACCAAGTAGTAGCTCGGTTGAGCAGCTTACATAGCCTCCTTTATTCACATTTTAAAAACCTGCCATGTAGAGAGTATGATGGTGGGCCCAAATCCAAATAAAGATAAGGTAAAGGGAGGGATGAGAGACAAATTTTGGGTCTCATTAGGGAAATGATTTGCTATATACTTCAAAAAACTGTATTGTTGAGAAAGATAGTAATTTGGTCGTTATCGGACTACTTTGGTCTAAAAAGTTTATTGTGTCAAGAATTATTCATGAATGTGTATCTTGTGCATCATGCACAAGGTGCGGCTATTGACACACTAGTGACAATCATAAATTCAGGTAATAAGTGGAAATGTATGTTAGTAAGAATTTGATGTAAGGCGCATCTCTCTCTCCTCCTGAAGACGTCATCTCTACATCACACTGCCTATGTGGGCCTACTTTGAGTGCTTAAATTTTTTATGATATTTAGAGGATCTTAGGATGATGTTCTCGAAAATAGAAGGGAGTCGAGTTATTCTTGCATGTAGAAGGTGAGTCAATTTATTAGTCTAGCTAGGCTTCGGTCTTTAAATAAGGAGAAGGCCTTCATCTGTTTTACAACTACTTGTTTCTGTAAATTTATTTCAAAAGTAATAATGAGAGTTCCCTTTGTAATACGATCTTCAATTAGGATTCCACCCATTCGTTCGAATCACACATTGGTGTTTCCTTTCGGTTCTTCTGCTATTGTAGGCTACATCAAGATGAGTCTTTGGACCTTCCACCCATTTTTTGTAGTCTTGTTGCCAACTGGTTTTACATCATGAGCTTGGACCAGGCCATTTTTTGAGTTTGAACTATGGTTATGCCTTATCTGTCAATTGCGATGTGGTGTGACCGATTACTTAGTAGCTACAGTGCTTCACTCTACGTTTTATACTTATCATACTGCCGGAAGCATCATTAGACATAGCCTAGGTGAAATTGGAAAATCTAAATATCACAAATGCAATCACATAGGGTTCTTCATGTTTGCAAATTAGTGTAATCATATTTGTTTCCTTTGTTATCTAACAATCTTGAATACATTGTGGCTAGCATGTTGGTTATTAGTTTTTTTTTTTGTTCTTTTCATTTGTCCAATAATGGTTTTGTTTCTTGCATTGTTAAGACAGTAGTTTTGAAGATTAAATAAAGCTAAAAAAAATTCTTTTCTTTTACTTCATGCATTTTAATGTCCAAAGTTAATATCTCATATCCTTATAGTTTTAAAAAAAAAAAAAATTCATAACTCGATTTCCATGTTCCATTTTCACTCTAGGACGCTGTCACTAAGATACCTCCCTTGCGACCATTGTGTTTGATACTGAAAGTCTTTCTTCAGCAAAGAGAACTGAACGAGGTACATGCTCTTGTTTATATTTATGTGCGGTCCATGCGATAGTATTGGAACAACCGTAAAACCTGATTAAGTTTATAACTTAATACTCTTGGAACCAACCCAGTATGATTAATGTAATGAGGAATATGTAGGAGTTCAGCTCACCAAATTGTAAATTCGTCAAACGGGTTTACTTGATAAAAAGAGAGTTCTTAAAAAGATTGAATAATCTCCTCAATTTTAAGTACTTTTGTGGCCGTCTATAGATGAATGCTGTACAATGTAATAATTTTATAACTTGGTCTCTGACTCTCTGTGACATGCCTCTTTTATAAATATGTGGAGTTATTGGGACCAAAGTGCTACACAGGCTTTCAAAACAAAATATAAAATAAAAACTTAGAGAGGTCAGAGGTTATAAACTTATTCTTTCATATGAAGTTGGGACCCAAACTTTTCCATTTAATATAGAGGAGTTATGAACTTGAAAGGTGGACTTGCTTACAGAGAGTGTATCATTGTTTGTTTCCTTTTGATTTTTTTGTTATTGTGGTAAATCTCATAAAAAATGCATTTGAATTTTACTTATTTTGGTTTTGCAGGTATATTCTGGCGGAATTGGTTCTTATGCTCTCCTTACCATGTTGATAGCTCAGTTGCAGGTAGGGAATCCTAGTTTGCATGTTGGTTTGAGTTCACTTAAATTAAGTGCATACTATGTAGGAAGATTTGTCCCTTTTTCTGGTAGGTAAGATTTGTGTTTCTTAATCCATTCGTTTAGAATTACTTAAATGATAATGCGTCTAATAGTATTGCGCTGTAATATTTATTTCCTAAATCTGATTTCTAGACTCAATTGCAGTACAATATATACCTTGGTTCTACCCACGCATTATAAGCAAGACACATTAATTGTAGCATCCAATGATGATAGATCTATGTTTTTATCACAAATTGCGGTTTTAGGCGCTCACTTGAACCATCTAATCTACATGTAATTTGATGGTATATACCCATCTGCATCCAACACTCTGTTCTTCGCGGGGGGAAGGGGTGTAAGTGAGTCCTCATCCTTCGCCAGTTTCATCGTGTAGAGTCCAAAGTTGCAATGAAGTTCAAATTAGGAAGGAGTTGGTCAAGTTGAGAAGCCAAGTTTCCGGGAGAATTTGAATATGAAATTTGTAACCGAGCCAGACCAAGTATCCATGCACGAGATCATCTATAGTAGTCATTACTAGAATCCATATTTAGGGTTTAAGAACCGGTTTTCATTCATGTTTTTGCGACTACAGACTCTACCGCATCCACCACCATCACCGTTACCGCGACCACCACATTTTCCACGAGTCCCACTTCCACCACGTGATGTTACCATTGGTCCAGGACCTCTATGATATACTCTACACTTATTCCAAACTAACATGGAATATTTGTGGGGAGTCGGGCCAATACTAATTTGATCCCTTGAAGACTTCCTCCGAAGTCGAGAATACGCCTCCAACAATTGGGAGGTTCTCACTAGTCCGAATATGACCATCGTACACTCAGTAATTAGTCTTCAAAATAAAAAGCAACAAATCGATTTTGGATCTTTCATATATTAATCTTGTTTTTCCAAAGTAGCAGTCAAGTGCTAATTTTACATAAGTTCTTTTTATAGAAAGAATGGATATGTAATGATCATGTATAAAAGTATCCCCTGGTTCTAATTAAAAATAGACGTAAACATCTTATATGTCCCAGAAGAATTACATTCTAGTGGACAGTTTTTCTTTGGGGATAATTAAATCGTCTTTGCAATTCTGAAAGAGCTGCACATTCGAAGCCAGCGATCACTGATGCCTTCATGCTATGCCACAACCACGCATGCGCCATCGAGTTATCACTTATCTAATTCTTGTAGGTGATATCCTTCCCCCCCCCCCCCCCCATAAATATAACTTTATTGATGAAAAAGAAACACAACACACGTACAATAGAGAACAAAAAAACAATACACGTCTATTGAAGAGATCAAAGAATTCAAAGATAAAAAATGCTAAGAAACCGCCCCTCACTAAAACCCATTAAGTGGAACCCATGGTAGTATCCTTCCACTTTACCATAAGAGACTCAAAGGATGTCCCCATAATATCCGTCGCGGCTTTACTCTAGAAAAATAAAAGTTTTAATAAAAATCATGACTGAAGCTCTCGACTTCTCTTTGCCTTCCAACTTAATCATATTACGTTCGTGCGATTTAACCCTCATCATTGTGAAAGGTAGAAAGCATAAACCTTATCCCGTCCGACGATGTTCTTCGTCTTCCAATTCGTTTCACAACATTTCTAAAATGTGGCCACAATATGAAATCCAACTACACATCAATCCAAGTACTCTCAGCGATGGGCAAAGAAGTAAAAAATGATCTATGGGCTCCCCTTCTCTTATACACATAAAACAAAAATTGACAATTAAGATTTTATGCTTACAAACAAAGATTATCAAAAGTAGGAGCTTTATTCAAGAAAAATGTCCACGGGAAAACCCCCAACCTTAGAAGGCAGCTTAGGAACCCAAATTTTATATTTTGGGAAGGCTAAAATGGGAATGGATCCATGGACACTCAATTTTGGGACACTCTTTAGATACTCATTTTCTTGGGCCCATTAAAGATGATTTAAGAAAGTTTATCCTTATAGATATGATATCTTTATCATTGAGATCATACCTATAAATTATTAGGTCATTCCAATATTCCTACGTCAAAGTATAATGTCAAAATTTAGATAAAATTAACAACTTAAAACGGGAACAATATTGCGTTATATTTCAAATCTCATTTTAATGTTGATAAAATTGTTGAAATAACTTTATTTATTGTACGGATGATCTACATGATAAGAAGATCACATCTATAAAGAATTTTTTTTTAAAACATTTTTATATGTTCCTCATAAATGAGTGTCTAGGTAAGTGTCCCATAAGGGAGTGTCCACGAATCCACTCCCGGCTAAAATTTTATCATGAGTTGGATTGTTCAATGACTTGTAGAATGTCTTTATAGATAAAGCACCTTTGGTACAGTCAATTCAAATCATCATATCCTCTTTCTTGGGTGATGGTGAAAACTAGAAAGCTTATGTGGAAAAAAAAAGTTACATGATCTAATGCCCAATTGTTTAAGTTCCGATAAAAGCCGAGATTTCAAAACATAAAAGTATAATTTAAGTTCATCACTTCATGCGCTAAGCACTCATTATTGTCTTTTATAAAGAGAACAATAAAAGATACAAATTTTAAGCGATGAATAAATGAGCCAACAATCCTACCAAAATTTCACCCTATTACCAACTCCAACTCTAATTTTAACTCCTTTATCGAAACTCTCACTAAAGAAATCTTTACACCATATCTAAAGGTATTAATAACTTCCTTCTCCACTCGAACTTTGTTAGAACAAATCTAAAAATACTAATTTTCTTCCACAACCCGTCATCCTCTTGCCCGAAGCTCCATAATCATTAACTGAACAAAGCATTATTTATTTTAAATAACTTCTTAATCCATAATCCTAATCCTCCTTCTCTCAACTTTTGCATACTTGTTGTGATGGATCTTATGAACTTTCCCCAATCCTCCTTCTCTCGACTTTTGCATACTTGTTCTGATGGATCTTATGAACTTCTCCCATACCATTTCAAAGAAATTTTTTCATAATAGATTCAAGAGTTTATTCAATTCCCTTATAGAGGAACATAAACAATGGCATATAATAAACTAGAAGGCTTGAAAAAAATATTATTAAAGAGGATTACCTTCCCTTAGTTCAATAGATTTAGTGGTATGTCACAAGCGTGCACCATCGTTCATGGGTTGTGGGTCCTCTAGGACGCATGCTAGAGGTCTAATTAGTATTTATTTTCCTTGAAGTATTAGATTTTGTACTTAGTTTCTAATTGGGCGAAGCCTTCTATAAAAAGAGAGCCCGAGCTAGGTTATTTCTTAGGTTGGTTTTAGTAGAAAGGTGTTTTTAGGAGTTATGTAAAGTTTGGGGGAAAGCTAAATACTCTAGATTTTTTGATATTATTTTGAGTATTCTAAATTCAATAATAACGTGACCTTTCTAGTCTCAAATGCGTATTTTAATGAAAACCCCTTGATTGCGAGACGATCTTTTACTTCCGCGGATCGTTCATATCATTTAACGTTCCATTCAATAAATTTCTTAGAAAGTCTCTCAATAATATGATATTAGACAGCTTTTAACTTATATTTTGCCCGTAGTGGCAGCTCCAAATAAATAGAAGGAAGAGTCTCAACACCACAACCCAAGGTCTCCACTAATGAAGGTAGATTAAGGAGCTCACTTACACCCATGATCTTATTCTCACTGAGATTAATGCAAATACTAGATGCATATGAATTCAAATAAATAAAGAAGACTATGAAGGAACAGCAGCTGGTGTATGGACACCCCAACAAACACTTAGGTATCATCAGGTGTCTCACCTCTACCTGTTTATTGTGGTTTCAGTAGGTGGAGTCCTCTCCTTAGGAGAACCATTTATGATATATTTAAGCTTCTTCTTTGTACGGAGATAGTGTTGAATTACCAAGGACCAAGCAAGATAGCATTGTTGTATTTTTGTGTTTATGTTTGTATCTGTAATTCTCTTTTTTTTGTGAATGGTGGATCTGTTCACTGTCTTCTCCCACGTTTGTAACCTTATCTTGTCTTTTGCTTCTTTTGAAAGTAAACTTAGATGTGCGAAACTTTATTATTTATCCAAGTAAAAAAGTAAGGCAATCTTGCTCTTAAGTTTCATTGATGTAGCTATATGTTCACTTGAACTAGCTTTACTCGTTTCACAACAGACACAGAAAACAATCCGAAGGTGTAGCTTGAATGGAATAGAAGCCCACTTGCTTCAAAATTTCACAAAATAAAGGAAAACCAAATTGCCACTGAATATTTTCCTTTCATGATGACCCTTGTAGCCAAATTTTCTATATGATGACCAAACGCTGATGCCAAACCCTTCATGCATGATGACCACTATACCAAATTTTATATATCCACATCTGGGGTTCACCATCCTCTGAAAACTTAACTGTTACATGAGACAAAGAATAATAACACGTATGGTATATTCTGTAACTATACTTTATGATTACTTTGTGCATGCTCTCATCTAATTTTACGGATAAGTGAAGTGCAGAAACCATTCTAAATTTCACCTTCTTTGCTCTATAATGACATGATTCTCTGGTAATCAGATTCATTGGAAAGGGCAGTATTTCCAAGGTCCGCAAGCTTCTTTAGAGCATAACTTGGGGGTCCTATTGGTATGTGCTCTTTGGTCCTTTTATTTCTATCTTAACATCTGTTTTTTGTATACAAAACTATAAATGCTAAAACTTGAATTCTCTGTCCAAAATCTAGCGAAATATAGCATTCTGATTAATGCACTAGAATTGACAAAAGAAATAAAAAAACTATTACTTAAAAATATAACATCTACAAAGATATATCATAATCTATGTGAATTGAAACTCAAGCATTTTATACGATCACATTTTTGTTGGTGGCACTGTTATAGCATCGTCTAATTTTACCTTTTGTTCAGTTTGTGTCAGCGTTTGTAGAATAAACCATGCATAGCAGATCCTTGGTTTGCCGAATTTAATGATTTTTGTATCTAATTCAGGGAAGTTTCTGACATGAGTACTTGTACAGGTGTTGTATTTCACCATGACATTTGGAACTAATGAAACCCAAAAGCATTGATGTTGCAATTCGCTTGGAATAATTTCATAGCTAACATAGATATCAGATAAAGTAACGACATATGTAAATATAATTTTGGAGGTTAGTCACGTAAAACAAGCTCAAGATAATTATTAGAGAAAATTGTGCCTTAGTAACTTGGAAATGATCAAAATTTGAGATTAGTCCCTTATTTGCAACAAAATTGAAATAGTTCCTTTTGTTTAACAGTATTAGAAATATTGCTATTTGTAATGTGAATAGATCTTAACTACCCCTTCTGGGTCATAATTACCGATATACACTTAAATTAAAGAAGATGAGGAATAATTTCATAAATGAATATTCCGTATACACTTAGGTTGAGAAAATGAAGACTATTTCATAATGAAAATTCCATCTTTTCCGTCCTTAAACAAAGAAGAGATGCAAACTGGAATTCCTCTTTGGAGATGAAAATCATCTCCATTGGGAAGAAGCTCTTGGTTTGTGAGTGCTGTCTCTCACTGATATCATATCGTCAAGAGCCTTAATGTTTATGGTTATGGTTTTTATTGGCAAGTTCAAGTATTCTTTGGTTTTGCCATGGAGGAATTTATAAGACATGCCTTCAATTTTTTCTGATCGTAGAAACATATAAATTTGTGGTCTCCACCATTATTTATAAAGGAACTTTAGGATACTGAAGTGAAGGTATGGAAATAGAAGATTGTTATTAGCTAAATACCTAGCCTTCAAGTGCTGAAATTAGCAGAAATGCTCTTTTTTCTCGTAATGATTATAGGCTAAGAAGATAAAAGTATATTCTTTTGATATACAAATTTGGAGATGTCCCCATCACCTAACAAAATAGAAAGAAAGAAAAGAAATGTCCCATGAACGAGTCGAAATTAAGATAACATTTGGAAATTTTCTGATCCCCATACCCCGTGAGAGGCATCAGCAAAATCCTTTTTTCTTTCTGATGGCATGGATAATGTGACCTGCTCAATTTCAACCAGTTTCAGAACATGGCCGGGCTGGCACAATGAGTCATAAACCAATTTATACCTTGAAAGTATGGGTGCTGCTTAATTTCCGTGGCTTCTCAAACCTAATCATTGCCAGCTTCTTCACTTGCAATTCCCTTATAAGATCCCTTGCCAAGAAGCTAACTACGAGTGAGTTGGTGAACTGCAAATGTTGATCTCAATAGGATTTGACTTCCATTATCTAGTTTATAGGTGTGAAAGTTAAAGTATATCAGGTACGCTCTATTTAGTTTAAGGCGTATTAAGGTGAAACTCTTTCATCGTCTAAAAGCACCTATTGATCATTGATTTCTTTTGAATGGTGTTAATATTCGGCCTCAAGGTTGGAATTTGGATTGTGGCATTTTTTGCTTGAGAAGAGAGAGAAGATGGGTTCTCATTTATGATCTCGACTCCCTCAACACTTAAAGGGTATTGTGTGTAGTTACGATGAAAAAATGTGGTTAAGACATCCACATTACTAACATCATAATCTTTTAACACCATTAAATATTGAAGACCTTACTCAATAAAATCGTGAATATGGGACCAATCTCAAATTTGACCTATTTTTTAACTTTTGGATGTGTAAAATTTGGTGATACAGAATAACGATTGCCAAAGACCAAGCATGCAAACAACTACAATACATAAACAAACAAAAAGAAGGTAAAACCCTCCAAGGTAAGGAGAACAACATGGGCCTCTGAAGATTACTTCTTTTCACCTAGCCACAAAAGAATCAAAGAATACTCCTTCCATATCAACCACCCATTTACTCTACTACTAGAGTATCAAAATCATATCGACATAACAAATTTTTTCTTTCATATGTTCCTTTCCTTCAAATTTCCTCACTTTTCTTTCAAGCTAAGTTACTTAGATTACCACAAAAAGACAAACTGGCCCCATAGGCTTATCTCGTCTAGAAAGGTTATTCAAGCTCCCACATTACAAGGACGTTGCCAGGTAAAACCAGTTTTGGTAAAGAAATAAATTCCAATTTTTTTGGGAAAAAGAACAATGCAGTAAAAGATAGTCAATGGATTTCCCATTAGACTTACACATGGAACAATATCTCGCAACTAGAACCTTCCTTATGTATATATTATCAATAGTCACTGCCGACGCTACCCGAGCATACAATGCCGTCGGTCTTGCGAGCTACCGCCTAGCTCAAAGAGAGTGAGTATGAGTCGATGCCATTGTTTAGTTGAGTTGCCTGGAAGTTTAGGGATGTTTTCTAAGCAAAAAATGTCACCTTGGCCGGAAGTTTAGGGACCCAAATTATACTATCTTAAGCCCATGGTGGTGAAAGTGGGCCATGACCTGCTAAATTTTGAGTAAAAACTTTGAACGGAAGTTTTGTAAGAGAATAAACCGTACACATGTCTACAATGTTTTCTTTGGGAATCAGTTGGGATTGTGGATTTTTTCAGTTGTTTTAAGGAAAGATTTTTACGAAGATGTAGGCTGAATATTCTATTGTGAATTTCAAGTCTTCTGTAAGGCTGAGGTAAGTAGGTTTGACAACTAGCCATGTGAAAACTTAAGAAAATAAAATGGGGATACAAGCTTTACCCAATAATGGTGCTTGGGTAAAGGTAGAGGATTCAAGTCAAGCGTTGAAATGTCCCAAAAGGTAAACAATTATATTCCACTAGGATGATTTTCCAACCCCAATTAGTATGTGCTCCCATGAGTTCAGGTCCAGGGTTGGACAATAGGCTTAACCTACTCAAGGGACAAAAGAACAGAACTCGGGGGAAGCAGGATGTCGAGTCTATTACAGTGTACTCATGAAGAAATGAGACAGCATGAGAGTTAGTAGTTATGATAAGGCTATATCTCAGCGTTGTGTCTTCCTGCAGTTGATCTGTCAGGCAAATTTAATTCACGCCTCAGTATGCAGCTTGGTAATGGTGATCAGTTGTCAGGGACAGTGGACTGTCTCTTTGCCCATCAGCAATAATCAAATAACCTTCCAGCTATGAAACTGGAGTAGTTTAGTTAAAAAGGAAGGTGGACATGGTTCACATTTGCAAAGAGCTCGATTCGGGATCTGCTGACGGAGTAGCGTGTGGAATGTCAGACGAACTTCCGTTTTGACGATGCGCACGATCAAGATGATGAGGGATTGGGCAAGGACACAATTATCGTTAGAGTTACTTGTGCTATGTGTGGAATAATGAACAAGAGTGGAGGTTATGATCGTGGAACTCGTAGGAAATGATAAAATAAATGTGTTATTTCGAAGCCATAGCATCGAGAGTGTGGGCAGATGTGGATCCCTATTCAGACGATGAACATTCGGATGTAGAGATTGCTGTCGAGTTAGTGATATATTCTGAACCAGTATTTTACTAAGTTGACTCGAGCTTGGGTTAGATATATCAGCTGTGCAACCAGGGAGAAATTGATATTTGTTGAATATTTAAAATCATTTCTTGAAAAGTGAGTAAGGGAAGCTTCTGTATGTTTTTCGATAGCACATAGAAGATTGGTAATTTCGTCCAAAAACATTTGAGCATTGATTTAGGGGAGAACCATTAGGCTCCACCAAATCCATTTGTGGTATCAGAATTGCTGTTTGGGTCTTACGGCACAGGTCAGGTATTAATCACATTTGTGTCGCGCTTTGGCGTGCACACTAGATGGTTACCCATCCAGATAGATTATATTGAGGGGACTATTTATGGACCCATTTGCTGTATCAAAATGGCCTTTGAGGTCCATGGTAGAGATTAAGCATGGATCACATGGGTCTCATGCTCACGGCATACACACTTGGCAATGACCCATGCAGATTGTTAATACTGAGAGTACTTGTGGATCCATTTGTTTTAGGGGGTGAGTATTGATTTATTTACTTTCCTTCCCACTATTGGAGGTAAAACTGGCTAAAGTCTAAAGGAAGTATGGCATACCCCTCCAGCACTCTTGGAAATACCCTTAGAACAGGAACTTCCTAGGCTAGGAGATAACATTGATACTTGGCCAAGGTTCTGGGTGGGAGTTGGAGGTTCTACCAAGCCTTTTATGTCGAGACAACCTAAAATCAGATGAAAATACTACCAAAATTAAAACTGTAATATGAAATTTATTGTTTCTTTTATATCTTTATTTTTTTTGCTTTGACATCTGTTGCTTTCTACTTCGGAAAGCTTCTTTCTGTTGCTAATATAGTTTATCTTCTCAAATGAAAAGAAATCTGTGAGGGGATATTTCTGGATAACTCAAGTGTGATTGATTTTTCACAATTAGTGCAAACCATTACATTATGATAATTCCATATTCTTTGTTCCAAATCCATCCGTCAAATATGGGGTTCAAAAAATCTTCTAAAGGGCGAAGAGCTTATCGTCAGTACACTGTTTGCATGATTGAAAGCCTTCCATTTTGAAGAACTTTTTCCCCGTACAAGGGAATAGCATTAAAGGGATATCATGCAAATTTTCAGCAATAGTCAAACCTATCCAAAGATGCTTGGTTTGGGAGAAATTCATCCCATTCCAAGTAGCTTTATTTTATTGGGGGGTGGCTTGATGCGAGCAAAACTAAATTCCAATTAAGGCGAAGATGTATGAATGTGGAATCTCGTGCCTTCTTTGCGGTGTTGCGGATAAGTTCATTGATCATTTACCGTTACATTGTCCGATTGTGATGGAGGTCTCGAACCATTTCCTTAATCTTTTTGGAGTCTGGGTATTTGAACGGTATTTGATATCATCTTTAAAAGCGTGGTGATGTAAGTCATTTAGAAAAAAAAGTTTAGGAAAGTTCTTTGGGAATTTACTCAATATGCTATCGGATGGGGTTTTGTGGAAAGAAAGGAATGATAGCCAATTGAATGAGAAGGTTAAGACCGTGGAGGAGATCATCTTCTAAATATACATGACTATCTTGTATTGGTCTTCATCATCTATTGTCATGAAGGGGTCACTTTTGAAAATATTGAAATAAATAATAAATCAAAATAATATATATTGTGTTTATTTTATTTAGGAAACTTAAGAAAGTGAAAAATCTTAAAATATTACAGAAACTCTGCAATAGACGAAAGTGTGGGTTCAATCTTCCACTTTATCTCAGGTTTCGGTGAAGAAATTCTTACAAGGCTAATGCCAAATGGGGCCTGTGGTGGCAAAGTTCTCTAGGAGACAGGGTTTTTAATGGAAAATATCTGTCTTCATGGGGTTTGGGGGGTTTTGTTGAAAATCATATTCTCCCTAATTCTAATTGATTCCATTGTTTTTTTCTCCGTTTGTGCGAGTGTTGTGAAAGAGATGAAGTCCACTTTATCTTAGGCTTCGGTGAAGAAATTTTTACAAGGCTAATGCCAAATGGGGGCCCGTGGTGGCAAAGTTCTCTAAGAGACAGGGCTTTTAATGGAAAATATCTGTCTTCATGGGGTTTGGGGGTTTTGTTGAAAATCATATTCTCCCTTATTCCAATTCCATTGTTTTTTTCTCCGTTTGTGTAAGTGTGGTGAAAGGGATGAAGCATATGAAAGTTTTTGTTTGGCACGATAATGAGGAGAGTACAACTAACTGAAGTGAACTTTTATATGGCGTTGTTGGCTTTGATCTTAGGAAAATGAAAGTCTCTTAAAGAAAGGTTTATTTGTTAATTTTTTTTTGGGATCATAGCATTGATGGTACTGAGTCATTGAATGCTTTGCCTGGAGGGAAATTTGGGATTCTAGAAGTTAGAGGGGTGTGATAAAAAATACTACTGCGGATAACGTGAATATTGCAACGCCATTGCGAATATTGCGACATATAGGCAAAAATTGCATATAATCCTAATATGTATTTATATATAACGCATATAATAAAACATAACTAACAAACTTAGGAAATCCAAAAATGAAATGAATAATTGAGATATCCACATATACCAAGTAACAACTAACAAATATAACTTTGAAATCTGATCCTCATGGCTAATTAAAAACTAACAAACCTTAATCATATATTACTATCGTATATTAGATTTAGCAATTATTTATTGTATATGATATTTTTCTCGTAGTATTAGCGTACACTCGCAATGTTTTCTTCTTTTTCATGTTTTTTTTATTATCATGTTTTAGTTGGTTTCTCGCATCTGCGTTGCATTAAAAATGCATAATATGCGATTAAAGCGACAAAATGCGACAAAATGCAACGCATATGTGTTCAATCGCATTTAAGGGGTTGTGATGGAGATGCGATGTGATTCCATGTCGCATCTATCGCATTTGTCGCATATGCGATCGCATCTGATTACCTTGGATACGACTACATTACTATCAATAAATTTGAGATATGAACACTAAGGCTATTTTGTACTTCTTAGATTTCCATCACTACCTCGTATCTGTCTAGAGGACATCAGAACCAGTGATCAAAGGAGGGAAATATCTATTTTATCGTGGACTTATGTTGTACAAGTTCTATTGTTTACCATTATCATCTAAAAAAGAGAGCTCTTCTACATCTATAATCAGTTGTATCCTTTTGTTTTAAATATTGTTGTTCAAGCATTAAATTTACCAACACTTTCACATTTCTCATTTATTTACTGTTTATTGACTCAGATCAACTTTTTCGAATTTTATGGGCGTAAGTTGAATGTTTGGGATGTTGGCGTCTCTTGTAAAGAATCAGGCACATTTTACTTGAAAAATACCAGAGGGTAATGCTTGAAGTTTATGATTAATAAATTTCATCATTGACAACATGTGCTTAGACAAAATTTATGTTTGATCTTCTCAGGTTCTTGAACTCTGATAGACCATTCCTTCTCTCTATTGAGGATCCACAGGTACTTAATTACTTCAAATTTTTTGTCTTTTTGCATATTATTTTTTTCTTTCTAAAAACCCTTATTTTATTGCTGCAAAATGTTGACATCCATTTTGTGTGCTCATACAAAATAGGCATCAGAGAATGACATTGGGAGAAGCTCTTTCAATTATTCTCAGGTTTGATCTTCTAATATTCATTTGTGTGATTGTGTCTTTGTTTAGAGACCAAGAAAAAAATGTTAATATCTTCCAACTTATATCAGTTATTATATTTACTTATTTGTTGCAGATACGGTCAGCTTTTGGAATGGCTTTCTCTACTTTAACAAGTTCGAAGACTATCTTAGGCTTGGGAGTAAACAAGAGCATTCTTGGTACAATAATAAGGCCTGACCCTATTTTGCTTGAGCGAAAAGGTGGGTTGAATGGAGATGTGACATTTGATAAACTACTTCCAGGAGCAGGGGAAGTGGTGCAGACACCGTTCCAGGATGAACAGGGTAGTATTTTATGTAATTGGCAGTTCAATGAAGATGAGCCATTCCCGAGGAGTAATGGGAATCTTGGGGAGGTCAGCACTGTGCATTCCTCACGGAAGAGGAAGAAAGAGAAGCGTAAATCTAGTTTAAAGGAAAGTAATGAGCATATGAAAATTCATGGAGAAGAGAACGGCTCAAGTAAAAAAGGTAAAAAGAAGAAGTCTGCGAAGAAACGTTGGAAAAACCACAATGACGAACAAGTATTTGGTGGCATCAGTCATGTTAATGGACCCCCATGGACTAGGAGTTGTAGTCGTTAGATTAATCTCGCATGTTTATTGTTAAAATGTAAAATGGTTATGTGACATATGTAGAATCCTAGAACTTGTGGACATGGCAGCTTTGATGGGAAAAAACACGTGTGATATATCTATTTATTTTTTGCATTCCCATCTTTGTTGATTTTGCTTTCTTTTCTATTGATTTCGCCAGTAATATATCCAGTCAGGTGTTGAAGGTAAGCATTTAAATCCATAGCTTTATTGAGTTGTAACTCTTTTATATCTCAAAGTAAATTATTCGTAGGTGCCTCATAAATTATAAGAAAAATGCCCAATTCTTCGTCGTGTGGCGCGTGCCTCCTTGTTCTTCTCATCCCCAATCATCTTATTTCCGTTTCCATTTCCAACTCCCACGCTCCCACCATAAGTTTATAACCTACTATTCTCCTTTTCTACCTAACCTTTGTTGTTTAGACAATGTTAGATTGTTACTTTAGATTACTTTCATGATGAGTGTACTGTGGACTTGATACCCATATCATTCGTTTTGTTTGAAGTTTTCCCTAGCAATAATATTTCTCCAAGTAACTGTGGCTGACTGCGAGGTTTGATTTGTTCTTTACCACCAATGACACTTACTTTGTATCATTGTAAATATGTAATGGTGTTTGCCGAAGGGCTACCAAAGAAATGTTTAATTCTCGAAATTAGGGTTGGATTGCCATATTCCTATATTATTTTCTCAATTAATCATGAAAAATGCATGCATTTGAATAAGATTGTCGTACATGAAATCACTAGTTCAGACAGTTAGTAAATAAAACACAAAATTATTATTGTAGTTTGAATCAAAGATTACAGAACAATATTTATGTCCAAAAATTACATATTTCTTTTTGCTGCGAATAGTTGTGCAAATTTATTTTTATTTTTTATGTTGTTACATTGATTGGGACATGAATCACCAAGAGCAACATCACAATATGCCACGAATTAAGCGTCGTCGAGTGTTACGATAGTGGGTATTTGGCCATGATTTACAAAATCGACGTTCTTCAATTGGACACAACAAAGTACTTGTTCTGGCAGTTCTTCTGGTTTCTGTGCCTGTCAGCATCATCACACTAGTGTTAGTTAAATTATAATCAAACATCTTATGAATCTTGATGATACACTAAACTAATTTTTGATGAAATGGATTGGATTCAGCTCAAATTGGTCAACAAGGGTGAAAAATAGTTAAAAGTTATACCTGGATGGTTATACCGAGATCAAGTATGCCATTACTCAGACGTTCTCGAAATGCTTCGAGTCCCTTTCTTGATATATAGCTGAATCGATGTATGTCGAGGTCTATCTCAAAGTAATTCGAACCCTTCATGAGAAAAAGAGAGTTAATTAGTAGTTTCGCTGAGAAGTTATTTTTAAACAAGTATCACAATGAGTTCGTAGCGCCATTAACTTAATTAGTTTTTTTCCTATGTTTTCCTACTGTATCACCGTCTATATTATCTTTCTGTTAAATTAATCTTCGTGTTTTATCACTTGGTTGGATATTTGCCAACCCAAGGGAGCTTCTAATATCAACTCCAAACTCCAAGTCCATTTTTTCGAGCTTGAGTTTACCATGTCCGTAGTGGGTAAAAGCATGTAATCATTAACAGGGATATTCACAAGAAAAAAGTTCTTTACCTTGTAAAAATTATGTTGTGGGCGTGAAAGTACTGGCTTCTCACTGTAAGCATGTAAAAGCTTTCGTTCAGCAGAACTCAAGTGAAGATCCTGTGGATTTACCACTCCAGCCATGATTTTCAATCTTTCTCTAAAAGGAACAACGGAGTCCTTGGCAAACCCTTTAACCTTTTCCACATCATTTTCAACCACTTTCTGTAACAGATATAGATGATTTAGCAGGTAATAGTTTGTTGATACATCAAGTATTAAGACTCGAAGGAAGCGAGCGCCTAGAATAGATGAATACATATATACAGGGGATGCTACTATAATGTTTTTATCACAGAAGTGTGGAAGTCAATTACAAATTAGAGACATTCAGTTTGAGAATGGTTCTTGCACATCTAATGTGGGGATGGTTCACCAACTGGCAATAAGTTAGTATGAAAATTGGCTCACTGCAGATACAGCTAGCTAGAGATGACCCTGAGCATATGCAGTGCATCCTACACTAGTGACTAAAGCTGACTATGAAGTATCATGTGCAGTGCCTGAGCTAGGAGAAGTCAAGGATAGCATGTGGAGTATACCTGGAGATGGTGCCCCCATCTTTCCCTTGGTTTTTCTCTGGAAGTCATTTACCAAACTTTACTCATCTTCTTTCATTACAATGAATCCTAAAGTGGTGTCTCTACTGGGTTTCAATAATTATAGACCACTAAGTCAATGTTCTGTGATTTACAAAATTATCTTCAAGAGGTTGAGTTTTACCTTACCTAAGCTGATCTTTAGAAAACACAGTGCTTTTGTCAAAGGGTTGGACATCTCTCACAGTATTGAGATGCAACAAGAATTCAGGGTGATCTGGGAAGGAAGGTCAGAGGCCATAATATCATCATCAAAGTGGAAATGACAAAACCTTTTGACGGATTGGATTGGAGTCTCCTCGAAAAGTCCTGCTGAAGTTCGGTTATGAAAAATTCTGGATAAAACCGATATCTCTATGCTTTGAGACTCTTTATTTCTCTGTTGTACTTCAAGAGGTGTATGGGAGAAAATATGCCGACATAAAGAAGGACTAGGAATCAGAAATCTTAAAGATGCGAGAGAAGTTTTTTTGATGAAGAAAGCATCGACAGTACTCCACTCTAACTCTATAAGCGCACAACTCTTTAAGGATAAGTGTTTCATTGGTTCTGAATGTCTTATACAACTGCCCTATGCCTATACAATGTGGAAAGGGATAAGCAAGGTTTCCCTAAAGTCCAACAAAACATCATAAGGGAGGGCAACTTACAAATTTGGACAAATAGTTGGACTGGGGATGGTGCTATTTATTCTCTTTTAAAAGTTGATGTGGATCAATGAATATTAGCCAATGAGATTGGGAAATATTACAAGTTAGTCCAATTGATTGAAGGGAGATTCTTACTATGAGGTTTAAGCTCGAAGGCAAAAAAGATTTTCCAGTTTTGAGTCTAGATTCATCTGGACGTTTCTCCATTAAGACTGCTTGGGAATCAATTAGAACAAGATTAGAAAGTGAAGACATATTCCAATGGATATGACATAAATTATACCATAAAAAGTATAAGTTTTCACGTATGGAAAGGGGCTGTTGAAGTTGATGTAGCCTCGCAGAAAAGTCATGTTCTTCAACTAGCTTCTAAATGTAATTGTTGCGTTAACATTGAGAAAAAAACGGTTGCTCATCTCTTTGTCCAGAGTGACTTTGCTTTGGAAGTTTGGTTACCATTCTCAAGACAGTGTGGGGACCCTTACTTTATTTTTTTTGAAGTGTAGAATGTTTAAGACTAGTACTACCCGTGGCTCGCCACGTTGAATATGTCGACACGCCTTCGACGCTATAAAATTGTCCATTATCGCGCCTTCGACACTAAAACCTCTCAAATTCATTGACGCGGCACACCTTTGTGCTGCTATTTGGTACTTGTTTAGTCAGAATAATTGGTAGCCATTGCTAATGCACACAAACTTTGTAGTCCCATTTTCTTTTACAAATGACACGATTATGTTCCGTCCATAACGGTGGAGAGGATCACAACATGTTTGTGGCCGTTACATGGAGATAAAATTTTGGTCCTAGGAATACAAAATTTTCAAATCGGCATTATAGTTGCTATAATAAAGGCTCAATCCCAGAGACACCTTACAAAATTGCTCTTGGGTGGGATATCAATATCTTTCTCAATGTATTGCGGTAGTAATCTTTAGAGCGAGATGAGAGTGGAAATTTTTCTCCCATCTCGACTTCTAGAACTTGATTTTGGGAGCTGCTCCCTGCTCCCATCTTACCGATATCAAAGATGCTCTTAGGCTGTAGTCCAACTATTTGCTAACTATCTGCTTTCGCTCTATGTTGAAGATGACTAATAACTGGAAGTTTAATTTTTGGTACGCTGGAGTCACTTAGGGTGATTTGCTAAGCATTTTCAGCCTATTATGCTCTCATTGAATGTATAGAACAAGTCATTATTCAGATCCTTTTAAAAGCTCGAAAACATTCGCCTTAAACATCTGTTAATCGCCTGTGGGCTTTAAGAGTCACAAAAGAGATTCTCCTTGTCATTATAGAAAGTTGCATCCTAATGTATCATTAATAAATAAGGAGTATGAAATTATACAAATTCATAGTCTTAGTATAGACTCTTCCCCAGTCTCTATTGTGGTCAAGAGTAAAGGGTATATGGTACATCATGCTCCCGATTCTCCCCAATTATCGCATTTCCTCCAAAGCCTTTTTTTAAGTATTCACCAAACTCCCCCAAAAGCTTCCTTTATTCCTCAACCCCAAATTCCCCTTTTAATATTCTTGCAACTCCATCAAGCCCGATTCCATTTTTTTCATTTTCCCAGTCATATCGCAATATTTTACAGTATGGTTCCATATAGTTCAATTGCAAATTTCCCTAAAATAGTTAAATTAACATCTTAAATTTTTTAACCAATTTGTCGACTTCCACAATACTTAAAATCCAATTTTTCACAAAATTACTAAAGATATGATTTTTTTTCAGAGCTACTAATTTCTAAGGAAACCCATTAACATGAACTCAACCCCACAAATCAAAAACCCTAATCAACACTCATAATTCATAAAAAAAAACATAAAACAACAATATACCATATACCAGGGGAGACGTAATTGTACTTGTTCACGCCAACATTCGACACTCAAACCACAAACTTAGCGATCGGAAATTGGTCCTTCAACACTTGACCTGTTTTTCTCGATCGATAAGTGCCTGTTGAGTTTGGAAATTAGGGTTTTGTAGTAATCAAAGAGTGAAAATTAGGGTTTTGATAATAAAATTAGGGTTTATGTTAGAGAGAGATAAGTACATTGCTTCAGAAAGACAGAGAGAGAGGCCCTGTTGGGAGAGATAGACGGCTTTGGGAGAGAGAGACGTGATGGGAGAAACTGAGTCGGGCTTAGTTGTTGAGAGGTAGAGATGCATTAAGACTAAAGTACATTTTTATGTGTTTTGCCTAATACCCTAGTTGTACCAAAATTTAAATAGATCTCGTCCATTCTTCTCGCTCATTTACCCAATCTCAACCCCTCTTTATTTTTCTCTTGTGGGCAAACTTGCCTAAACGAAAAACACCATTTCTTGGATAATATATAGATATAGATAGGAATTGATCCAAGGACCATTTAGTTTTCCGAGCACTAGCCCTACCAACTTAGCAAGCCCTCGTTGGTTGGGGTCCTTTATTTATCTGCTCAATCTGCCCTCTTTAGAGTCAAATGGTGGTTCTCTAAAGCTAATATGAAGACTCAGATGGGTGTAATTATTGCCATGAGGGTTTGACTCAGTTTTAGTTATTATCAAAAAGGTGAGATATTGGCACTTTGATCTCCTTACAAAATCAAGCCCCATAGGAAACCTACCTTTAAAGATGCTCTAAGTATACCCCAGGTGATTGTGGTCTAGGGGTAAATTAAAGATTGCCCACAGTCTCTCATCTATGATTTTGCAAGATACGCAGACAAAACTTTTGGATGCCCCTATTAGCAATGCTATTTTATGTTATTTTAGTCCCGCATTGGTTATTCATAGAAGCAGTTTACTATCTCTCTCCTATATATAAAGAGTATGATGTAACCTAAATAATCAATTCAATAATAATATTTTTTTTCTCTTAAATCTATTTATACATGGTATCGGAGCGAGTTACCCTCGTTCTACACCCTCATGATTTTTGTTCATGTTGGTATGATTCACACCGTCGCGCTCTCTCTCCTTTGTTTTGAAGAACGTTGATTATCATTGTCTCTCTGGTAACATTGTTCTGATCGTAACCTAAGCTTCCGTAATTTTTTTAGTTTTTTAGATCCGGTCGCGAGATGCGATAGATGCTGAGCTGAGATTCTCATATCTGTTTGGTTTATTTGAGGTAATCGATCGCGGTGACTATCGGTGACGAGTCGAGTGCGAGTTTGACCGTTTCTTCGATTGGTACGAGTGAAGATGTCCAGTCCTTCAACTCTGTTCATGATAATCCAAATCTAAAGATTACCTCACAACTATTAGATGACTTGAATTATGTTCGATAGGCACAGTTCGTGAAATTGTTTGTTGGTGGCCGTGGAAAGATAGGGTTTCTTTTTGGCACAGAAAAATAGCCTGCAGAATCAGATCCGAAATATGTAAAGTGAGTCTCGGATGATTCGATGGTGAGAACTTGGTTGATTAATTCTATGCAGTCGACGATCTCTGCTGGGTACTTATTCACAAACAATGTGTATCTGATTTGGGAATCACTTCGTAATGTATATTCTCAGCGAGAGAATAATGCTAGGATCATTCAACTTTCCAATGAGATTGAGAATTTTAAATAGGGTACTCAGACTTTGGGGATGTATTATGCGAGATTTCGATCGAGTTGGGAAGAATTATCTCATTATGATAGCTTCATCGAGTTGCCAGCTAGCGCACCAAGTGAAAAGGTTCCTATCCCACCTACGACAACAAAGATTTATGCAAAGATTGTGGAGAAGACTCGGGTGTTCAGTTTCTTGCAGGGCTCAATCCCAACTTTGAGTATGCACGAGTTCATCTACTTGACAGGACTCCTTTCCCAACTCTTGAAGAGGCACACGCATATTGTATCTCCGATAAGAGTCATCGGTCACCTATGCCTCCTATCTTCAAGATCCCTTCAGAGTCTTCTGCTATGGCTGTTCGTTATGCTTATCCGGCACTACCGTCAGTTCCTTCACAAACTTCACATACATCATCACCTAGCCTTTCTCCGTTACCAGTGGTTTCCGGTAACTCTCGCCCCCCGAGGAAGAAGTGTGATTATTGTAGTAAGTGGGGACATTTAAAGACAACTTGTCATGCTTTGCATGACCGTCGTGCTCGTTATCAACCCCACCCATCTCAGTCCTTAGCACACTTATCTGCCGACTCTAGTACGCCAGATTCTTTAGCCTTTAGTACTCTCTCTCAGGATTAAATTAACAGGCTCCGACAGCTTCTCTCTATGTCTTCCACACCGGCAGCTTCTCATGCAGGTAACTTCGCATCTGCAAATAGTGTTTCTGCATCTCCGACTTTGCTTTGGATTGTTGACTCGGGTGCAACCGATAATATGGCAGGTATGTCTTCTCTTTTTTGGTCTTATGCTTCTAGTTCATGGCGACGGACTGTTCGTCTTGCCAATGGAATTGAGACTCCTATTATAGGAAAGGGTTATATCCCGATTACAGATTCCCTTTCTTTACCTGATGTCCTTCGCGTTCCTCAGTTGGATACTAATCTTCTTTCTGTTAGTAAAATTACCAAAAATAAAAACTGCCGTATAACCTTCTTTCCTGATTATGTTATTTTTCAGGATTTGGTGTCACGGAAGATGATTGGCAGTGGACGTGAAGAGGGTGGTCTTTATTTCCTAGATGGACATGTCTCTTCTATTTCTCCTCAAGCTCTCCAGTTAAAGTCTATGTCTAGTAGTACAAATATAAAGCGGGTGCTACGTTGGCATCACCGTTTAGGTCATATTTCATTTGAGTATCAACGTTATTTGTTTCTGTCTTTCTTTTCTAAAGTATCCATGTCTGACTTGTCTTGTGAGACGTGTGAACTAGCTAAACATCGTTGTAGTACGTATCCGTTGTATTAATAGTACTTTTTGTTTTGATATTGTGCATTCGGATGTTTGGGGTCCTGCCCCAAATTACCTCTAGTTTAGGATTTCGTTATTTTGTGTTATTCATTGACGATTTGTAGAGGTGTACTTGGGTTTATTTGATGACATCCAAAGATGAGGTCTCCTCTATTTTCGAAACATTCACCGCAATGGTTTGTACTCAGTTTGGGAAAACTATGAAAGTTTTCGTTCGATCAAGGTGTAGAATTTATGTCCCAAGGTCTTCGCAAATTCTGCAATGTCAATGGCATTGAGTATCAAACCTATAATACGAAAACTCCGCAGAAAAATGGTAAATCGGAAAGGAAAAATCATCATATTCTTGATCTTGCTCGTGCTATGTCAATTGGCATGAATATCCCCTCGCGTTTTTGGTCTGACACTATTTTTACGGCGGTGTTTCTTATCAACCGGTTTTCGTATCGAGTTCTTGGTTTTCGCACCTTGTATTCTATTCTTTATCCGGATCGTTCCGTTTTTCAGATTCCACCTCGTGTTTTTGGGTGTGTATGTTTCGTCCAAGTCACTGGGTCAGCCTCTAAACTAGATCCTCGTGCCTTAAAATGTGTATTCTGGGTTACTCTCATGCTCAGAAGGGTTATAGGTGCATATATCCCTCATCCCGTCGTTATTTCACCTCTATGGACATTACTTTCTTAGAACATGCTCCGTTCTTTACGGGAGGTGTTCTCTCTCAGGGGGAGTGCTTTCCAGTTCGTCCTCTTCCTTTAGAAGATTTATCTCCTCCTCTTTCAGATCCACTTCTGTTGAGTGTTCCGTGTGAGTCTGCAATCCCACCTTTAGTTTTACCTTCAGTTTCACGTCCTTTACAGGTTTATACTTGACGACGTCAAGGACGCCAGCCTCCTACACTAGACTGCCAAGCATCCTCTGTAGCTCCAGGTCTGCCACCTGCCATCAATTCACCTTTATCAGGTATTGAGCCTTCTCCTACCACTTCTATACCAATTACTACTGATGATGATTCACCTGTTTCTTATAGTGATGATGATAGACTGATTGCTATTCGAAAAGAGAAGAGTAATGCAGGGAAGCTTGATAGATATTCAAATACAACGGTTTATTCAAGCGTTGATTATACTTCAGATCATCGTTTATCTACTTATAGAGCTTTTCTAGCTTCTCTCTTTGGTTGATGTACCATGTACAATGGCAGATGCGTTAGCCAAACCTAATTGGAAGGCTGCGATGTTGGAAGAATTACATGCATTGGAGATCAATAATACTTGGTTATTGGTTTCTCTCCCGCCTGGACGTACATCAGTCGGATGCAAATGGGTGTTTACGGTTAAAGAAAATCCATATGGAACGGTAAGCAGGTACAAGGCTTGGTTAGTTGCCAAGGGGTATGCACATGGTGTTGATTATCAGGAGACATTTTCTCCTATGGCCAAGATGAATACTATTCGAGTCATCTTTTCTATTGCTGCGTCGAAATCTTGGCCCCTTTTTTAGATGGATGTGAAGAATGCCTTTCTGAATGAAATATTATATGAAGAGGTCTATATGTCTCCACCTCCTGGTTTTTGTCCCGCTTCTGCTTCTGGCTTGGTATGTAAGCTAAAAAAGTCAATCTATGGGCTTAAGTAGTCTCCTTGTACTTGGGCTGATACATTTGGTACCGTAAGATTGGCTTTGGTTATGTTCCTAGTAGTACTGACCATATTTTATTTCTTCGACATCCTGGTAGGAAGACTGTTGTATTGCTTGTCTAACGATATTATTATTACAGGAGATGATATTCAGGGTATTAGTGACTTGAAATCTTATCTCTGTACCCGCTTTCAGGTAAAGGATCTCGGTCCCTTGCGCTATTTCCTTGGGATTGAAGTTGCTTGTTCTAGTTCCAATATTTTTATCTCTCAGTGAAAGTACATTCTTGATCTTCTCTCTGCTTCAGGACAATTTGTGTGTCGTCCTGCTAATACACCTTTTGAACTAAATCATCGCCTGACCGACTTTGAAGGGGAGTTATTGGGGACATTGGGCAGTACCAGCGGCTTCTTGGGAAGCTCATCTATCTTTCTCTTACCCGTCTTGATATTGCATATGCGGTTGGAGTTCTTAGTCAGTTTATGCACAAGCCGCGTCATCCCCATCTCCAAGTAGCTATTTGTGTTCTTCGGTATCTCAAGGGGTGTTCTGGTCGTGGCATTTTATTTCGAGATCATGGTCCTTCTCGAGTCGAGGCTTGGACTGATGCTGACTATGCAGGTTCATTATCCGATCGTCACTCCACTTCTGGGTATTGTACCACTATTAGTGGTAATTTGGTCACATGGCAGAGTTAAAAACAAGATGTTGTTTCCAGGTCCAGTATAGAAGCCGAGTACAAGGCCATGGCTCAAGAAGCTTGTGAGTTAATATGGCTTAAGCGTCTTCTACAAGAGCTTCGGATATCAGTCTTTCTTTCTATGACGCTCTATTGTGACAACAAATCTGCTATTTGCATTTTGGCTAATCGGTGCAACATGATCGTACCAGGCACATTGAGGTTGATTGATACTTAATGCATGAGAAGCTTAAGTTGGACAGATTCATACTCTCTATGTTTCTACTTCGCAGCATCTTGCAGATTTTCTCACGAAGGCCGTTAGTAGCAAATTATTATTAGATGTTTTGTCCAAGCTGGGCATGTACGATATTCATGCTCTAGCTTGAGGGGGAGTATTAGCAAGACTATTTTATGTTATTTTAGTCCCACATTGGTTACTCATAGAAGTAGTTTACTATCTCTCTCCTACATATAAACAGTATGATGTAACCTAAATAATCAATTCAATAATAATATTTTTCTTTCTCTAATCTATTTATATATTTCTATAGCTCCTGTGGAAGTTGACTCCAGGATTCTAGTGGACTGGTATAAATGCTCCTATTAAGTCCCATGGAATGTTAGAAATATGTTGGAAGAAATTTTCCAGCTGATTAATGAGTTGATTGCGAGACTAGATGACAAACTTCGAGAAGGGAAGGCTGCAACTGATTGGTTCTCTAAAGAAGGCTCTGCTAGATGAGTTTTAAATCTCATATAGGATCAACTACATCCTGAAAATGGATAAGATTGGGCCAGGATACCTTACATTCCATCAAAGAAATGTATATAGTAGAACAGTAGAAGGGCATGCAGTCTACCAAGTTATTGAGCTGCAATTCTTCCGAACTTTGGATAATACTAATATTATCCCTCTGGGTGCTTATTTGAAAAAAAAAGAAAAGGAAAGGACAAATTTTTTAGATCTCTTAATAAAAGGGATTAACCCTGTAGTAGTTATTCCTCAGCTAGAGTTGATTAGATCTCTTAATAGAACGGATTAACCCAGAGATAGTTATACCTTCCTCCATATGGCACTATTCCATTTATAATGCTATGATAGATGTTGTGAGGTTGATTAGGAAATGCCTGTAGAAATAAATAAGAGGAGAAAGTTTATTCACTCTTAAGTTGATAATTAGATTACATCTTAGACTCCTTTTATATAATAGGGGCTCTCTAAACTACTTCTATTCTTACTCAATGTGAGACTAAACTAGTATATGTGTAGATGCACACATATACTTCAACACTCCCCTTCACGTTGATACGAACACAATGTGTTTGTATCAAGGTGGATAACAATAAAAAAGTAAAATAGATAATCCCTCATATGGATACAATCACTCCCTCACTTATAATAAAAATTAAGGCTCCCCTTAAAATTGATAAAACTTCTTCTAGACAATACTTTTGCAGCAGCATAAACACTTCAAAACTTCACATATCCCTTGTGAAATTGGCGGCATTCCGACTTGCTATTTTTCCCACACATACTTGTGAAATCGGCGGCACTAACCGACTTGCTAATTTTTCCACTCGAGGTAATGTTGAGGAGAGATTATTATTTGAGGAAAAAGAGATCTACTGAAGAAAAGAAACAGTTCACTCGAGGATAAAGAAATCTACTTGAGGAAGAGGAAATCATAATCGTGGTGTAAGGAATTGAACATCTTCACCCGATTCAAAGAAAGAAATCGCGTAGGAAACGATAGAAAAGATCAAAGAAAATCACTTGAGAAAAAAAGACTCACTCTAGGAAAGAATCACTCGAGGAACGAAACCAATAACTCATGATCGAGGTGAAAGATAGTCTAACATCTTCATCCGGTCTAAAGAGAGAGAAAAAACTCATGACCGAGGTGGAAGGTTAGTCTAATAATATCTTCATCCGATCTAAATAAAAAAAATCGCATCTCGCAACAGGCAAACAAAAAGTACCTCATCTCTCGACAATAAAAGATTGCATCTCGATTTTGTAATTTATACTTGTAAATTTGGTGAATAAAATGATCACTAGAGGAAAGAAAATAGCCCTAAAAAAGAATCACTAGAGGAGATGATAGGAAATTCACTCGAGGAAAGAAACATAAAACTCATGATCGAGGTGGAATGTGATTTAACAACTTCATCTGATCTAATGAGAGAAAATCACATCTCGCGATGGGAACCAAATAAATAAAAGATCGTCTTTCACGAAATAAGAGAAAATAGAGTGTAATATCAATTGAGAGAGACAACTTGACTTGTCAAACGATAAATAAACTTAATACACATGGTCAAAAAATGGAGTTACGAGGTGGGTCTAACTTGATTAATTGAAGTGATACCGATGGACCTAAAGATGATCCATATAGTGGGCATCATCGCACATTGCCGTAGTCATCACATGAAAAATAAGCTCGTCATCTTCAAACATCTCCACCGTAGATCTCAGGTCACAACATATATATAACACCACCAATCAAGCCGTCATAAAGAACCATGAAAGGAAGAACACAGAGAAGCTAACGAAAAATAGATCACACCATGAACATAGTCTGCTTCTTATTCTTCTTCTTCTTAGACTGCCAAAAAGGAATAAAACCAGGGTAATCAGAAGTTTTATCTTCCTCCCATACCAAGCATACTTAAACAGTACGCGGGAAATAACAGTACAGTTCTTAAAACCGCATCTTCAGATTCTTGGGGGGAACTTGAACTTAGAAGCAAACAGTAATCAGTCAAATAAAACCTGGAAGCCACAATGACAAAAATTGTTAATAAAGCAAACTTCAATCAACAAAGAAAATTGATTGATATACTTCAATCAAACTCAGATCTTCAGCTATGATAGGTTTAATTAGAACCCTATAAGTAGATATCTAAACTTCTGAAGCAAATGAGAAATTCAAATAGTTGTAGATCTGAATCACCCCGTAGATTCTTCAATTTTTCACAAGTAATTACCATCAACTTCAGTTTCAATTGAAGCCGTCAATCACGAAGATATCTTCAGATCCGAAGAATCACAAACAAGATTACAACTCTGCCAACCCAACCGAATTATTGCAGGAGAATGACTACTTTGAAGGGAAAATTGATTTCAAACGGTTTTTATGAATCATAATGATCATAAAACGATGCTTCTTGAGATTAAATAGTGGAATCATGGAAAGACTCATCATGAGTGATGGATTGTTCACTTCAGGGATTAGAATATTAAATCATGGATGATGAACACGGAGAAAAAGACAATACTTGAGAACCAATGGCTGCTAGAAGATATCTCTAGAGGAAACTAAGGAGAGAGATAAGAGAAGTTAGAATCCCCTTCTCAAAAGGATTGAAAATCTGAATAGTGGGTTTAAGAAACCCTAATTCTTAAAAATAAATTAAGACGAAAACAAAGTAACTAGACTGTTTGAGTTATCCGGCGACGGCAATCGCCGGCGGAAGTGGAAAAGCTTTACGTTGTCTTCAAGAATGTAACCCCTCTGCTACTATGTAGAAATAAATAAGAGCAGAAAGTTTATTCACTCTTAAGTTGATAATTAGATTACATCTTAGACTCCCTTGATATAATAGGGGCTCTCTAAACTACTTCTATTCTTACTCAATGTAGGACTAAACTAGTATATGTGTAGATGCACACATATACTCCAACAACGCCGTCCTATAATTATATTTTCAAGTCAGTCATTTCTTAAAGAAGATTAAAAAGATATTTTGTTTTACATCTTGTTAATATAATTGAGATTTTTCTTTGAATTTGGACAAATGAAGAGAACAAATTTTCCCTTGGGAGCAATTAGATTTAGAGAGGAAATCTTTTACAAGCTATATGGTTTAATCAACTTCTAAGTTGAAGACAAATATCAGATTGAGCAAACAAATATAGTAAGAAACAATAACTTCTATTGTTACTAAAGAAAATAGTATGAATGTCAAATCTTACGTGAAGGCTATGTGCATTTTAATTGAATTAAGCTCCTGGAAAAAGGAATTTACCCTGATACTCTCCTGAAAATTAGAAGAGATTTCTTCATCAAAAGTCTCAGACACTCGAAAATACAAAACAAGGCTTATCCCTTCCCCATCACTGTCACCAAGAAACATTGAAGCAGGATACGTGGGCAGCTGCAGCAAAGAAACAAGATAAATGATAAGAGACTGCATAGGATGTTATTTCTTTTAGTTCTAATTTAGTTGCCGAACCACTGTCAAACAAAAGCTGAAAACTTATAAAAAGAAGAAGAAAGTTTGCATGAAAATGAAGAGCATTAGGAGAAACACCCACATTCTGAGGCCATTTTGTGTTACCCCTGTACCGATCTATAATAAGATATAACCCTTTTCTTCCGTCAAGATTGAAGTAAGAATGGGAATATGCTGCAATTCTTTAGTGTCCATTTGCATATAACACTTATCTTCCATCAAGATTGGAGTAAGAATTGGAATATGATGCAATTCTTTAGTGTCCATTTACGTAAGGGGGTACTATAAAACGACCCCAAAACATGGGGGCATCTCTGAAAAATATTAAGACTCAAAATCAACTCATAAATGACATGATACCTGAATATTAACAATCAGGAGTGACGGCACTTTCTCGTGTGCTTTCACAGACGGAAGCTCAAGGTGCTGAGCAATATGATGTATCTTTCTTGGGCATACAAACAAATCAATACCAATAGGAATATATGGAGCATAATTTGCAGCAGGGAATTTTCTCTTATCTCTGCATGAAAAATTACTATGTTTATGTTTAGATGAGCAAGCTCGAAAGTATGAAAAACAAATCACATCGTAGCAATGCTACTTATTCAAATTTCATTATACATGGTAAGAAACACCCCATAACGTGCCTGAAGTAGTTTGAACCGCGAAGCTTGAAGACTGAAGGCGCAACTGGAGACCAACATCCTGAAGTTATCTTCTCTCCTTTTGAACCCGGAATAAATAGTCCTGTTCTTGGACGATACAAGTATCTTTTTGAAGCACCTGGTAAATATCAATTAAATTAAAAAAACCAAGCAAATGTAAGAAAAAACGAAAAAAGTATGCACCTAAAGCTTATTCTTTTACATTTAAAACCTTGTTTGGAAATCACCAGTTTCGAAGCACGCAACACATGTTAATTATTTATTTGAAAGTATCAGTTATTGCTGCAGCATATACAATTTTTAAGAAGGCCTCCTATGATAAACTGAACATAACATTGCATTTAAAGAGTGATAGTAGGAATTTATAAGAAGTACAGACACCATCCAAGTGTGTTTTCAACACCTGACTCCAACTACGCGCAACTTCCTTCAGCATTCAGTTAGCAATGTAAAACGAGGGCCGAAGGACTATCACCGCAAAAATGCGCACATTAAGCATGTGAAAAAGGTTATATTCCACTTCGGCTGGTTTCTGTTTTTTCTCTTATTGAGATTCAAAGTTGCCAGTACGAGCAGGGATTTGAACCTTGGCCTACTATGGAAACAAAACAACCATACCAACTAAGTAGCCCAACCAAATGAGCAAGTCCTCGGTGAAAAATAATTTAGCTTTGGTCTTCCCATGGTTGTTATTTATGGAGATGCTGAAAGGAATCCCATAATTAAAGTTTATTAATACGTTTTATCTCGAAAATCTGATGGTGGCTATTACAAATATAAATAGGAAGGCAACCAAAGGAATAACTGAAAGAATTATTAAACCCTAAAGCCTCAAGAAAATATGAGAGCACAACACTAGGTGGTTAATTGGTATACTTACATAGTTCTGCAGCTTCATCAGATGGCTTCCTCTTAAACGAGAGCCTTAAAACTGCTAACTTCTTCCTTTTAGATGGTGCACCTGGACTTGACGGGGTTTGATTCTCGTCATTAAAACTAAAATTCTGAGCCAACCGTGGCAAACAGGACTTCAAGGTTTTATCTTGAATTTTCTCTTCAGCCTCTTTTTTCACAGCACTAAAGCTTCCAAAAGGATCTTTTAATAAGTTATTTTTCTTGATACAAACTTCATCAGCCTTCCTTAAGAGAGAAAGGTCATTCAAAATAGAAAATTCAGTATCTTCTTTGTAATCATCTTTGCCGAACTTGTCTGTCTTGCCACCATCAATTGTCAAATAACGCTCAACTGCAAATGATGTTGGCGTGCTCTCATAGAATTCCTCATACTTGCACCTGTTATCCACAAAGCATGAAGCACTTCCGTATTGAAGCACTTGGGGACTTGAGGTGCTCCCAGCAGCATTGCTTACAGAAGGAAAACAATCTCCTTGTATGCTAAGGAAGTCATCTTCATCATCAGAATCCAGAACACTGACGGAGTCAAACCATGAATCCTCTTGGCATATCACTACAGAAATAAATGTCTAATGTTAATTCTAGATAATATAAGAAAACTGTTTCAACTGGTAAATAACAAATTGCCCTTGCTACTTTTTTTTGCACTATAGCTTATAGTTTATTGGTACCACCATAAGCATTTCTCTTCACTAATAATGAGTAAAAAAGAGGTTGTTAGATAAGCTAATAGTGTAAAACAGCAAAGAAAGGGGAAAGAATGCAACACAATGCAGAATATATTGAAACACAAAGTACATTAATCCAATTGGAATAAATATTGAACAAAAGGAGAAGTATAATGTATGCGACACACTCTCTGCTGTAGTTGTGTGCTGTAGTTGTGTAACTGTTGGAGTATATGGTGCGACATTATGGAGCACAATAATACGGTGATGCGTGTTATATCGGATCAAGTCAATGAAGTTACTTTCTATGCAAGTTAATGTCTAGAATAGACTAGATAATATTCTATTTTCAGTAATAGAGACTTTCTAATTTAATGAGACACTCTATATCATCTATAAATAGAGATGCTTCATCTCTTTGTACTTATCAATTTCTAATCAATATAATTATTTTCTCTTCTCTTAATTTCTACATGGTATCAGAGCGGTTGCGCTCGTGAAGACAATGTAACGGTTTCTCGCTTTCGGCGGCGGCGGCCATTGCCGTCGCCGTATTACTAGGAAAAAAAATCTGGTAATATATTCTTTTATTTTATTTTCTTACATGTCTTTGCAATATGTGTTTTCCTTTTGAAACACATCTTTCTTTTATAACTTCTTGTGTTCTTCAAACCCATTGCTGGATTCGCCAAACCACCAATGTTGGGTTTCAATCTTAAAGATTTATAAGGGCTTCTAAGCACCCACTACAGTTCCTGATCTGAAACTGTATCTAGATGAACTTCTGGTACATAAATTGGGATCCCGAGAAACATGTATGTCTATGGGGTTTCCTAAAACCCAACTATTTTGTAGTTTTCGACTGTTTTAATGAAATGAGGCTTTCACATGGAAAATTTAAAGTCGTTGCTGATGATGATGATGCTAAGATGCCCCTGGTTTGGGGATATGTTATCTCTTTGTTGTTATCGATTTTTTTATCTGCCTATTTCTTCTACGGGTTTGTGACAAGAGGAACAAGTTTGGCTGAAATTACAAAAGGGTGCAATTTGGGTTCATCATGGTAGAGGTTTACAACTTTCAGTTACAGATCTGATTCGTTTCATGGACTTGTGACTCATGAGGGTGATCTTCTAGTTTTATTTCAGTAGTGAAATCTGTAATTGAATCTCTAAAACCTAATTCTCGGATCCAGATGTTTGCTTTCAATTAATTTATGCTCCGGAACTTTGAATCGTTCTTCCAATTAGTTTCGTATTCAAGAGAAGTTTGGATTCTCTGGTTGATGTCATGTATTATATGATTTATAGAATTGTTTCCTCTTTTGGGGTTTATTTATTTATTTTTATTTTTTTACGGAGCAACAAGACTAAAGCTCTTGGGTATGGTTACTAGTCAATTTCTACGATGGACAAGCTTATGGGTACATGTGTTGAGGTTACTACAAATATTTATTCAGTTTAGTTCAGTTAGCCTAAATATCTTCTACTTAGATCCAGTTCTCTAGTATAAAAATCACTTTGACCTGGTCAATTCATATGACCAATCATAACTCAAAGCTTGAATTTCCTACCTCTCTATTCCTCTCGCAGAAATCATTTTCTCTCTATCTATTGATGTTGCATTCGATTATTATTCTTGTTTTCGTAAAATACGATCTTTTATTTTATTTGGTTCCTATCGCGAGATGCGATTTACTCATTGGATCGGATGAAGTTGTTACACTTCCTTCCACCTCGATCAAGAGTTTTTTTTCTTTTTCTTTCTCGAGTGATTTTCCACTCCTAAGGTGATTTTCTCCTAGAGTAATTTTCTATTTTCTTTAGTGATTATCTTATCTTTTTTCGCCATTTCACAAATATAAGTTACAAAATCGAGATGCGATCTTTCATTATCGAGAGATGCGGTATATTCTATTAATTCCTATTGTGAGACACGATTTCTTTCTTTAAATCAGGTGAAGATGTTGAATTCCTTCTACCACAGTTATGGTTTCTAGTCCTCGAGTGACTTTCTCTTCCTCGAGTGAACTTCTCTGTACTCGAGTGGTTCTTTCTTTCTAGAGTAATATTTTATCTCTTCCTTGAGTGGCTTTCTCTTTACACAATTGATTATCTCTCCTCTATACTACCTCGAGTGATCCTCTTCCTCGATTATTTCTTTACCTCAGTGTCTCTTCAAGATATTTACATTGCCCTCGAGTGGGAAAACAAGCAAGTCGGCAGGTGCCGCCGATTTTACAAGTATGAGAAAAATGGCAAGTCGGGATTACTGCCGCCGATTCAAAAGGGATGTATGAAGCTTTGAAGTATTTTTGCTACTACGAAAGGATTGTTTAGAATAAGTTTTATCAGTCTTATGGGGAGTTTTATTTATTTATCAATGAGGGAGTGATTGTACCTTATAAGAGACTATCTATTTCCTTTTCTTAATGTAATCCACCTTGACACGAACATTATATGTACGTATCAACGTGAGGGGGAGTGTTGGAGTATATGGTGCAATATTATTGAGCACAATAATACGGTGAAGCGTGTTACATCGGATCAAGTCAATGAGGTTACTTTCTATGCAAGTTAATGTCTAGAATAGACTAGATAATATTCTATTTTCAGTAATAGTAGGTTTCTCTCTCTATGAGACTTTCTAATTTAATGAGACACTCTATATCATCTCTAAATAGAGATGCCTCCTCTCTTTGTAATTATCAATTTCTAATCAATATAATATTTTCTTTTCTCTTAATTTCTACAGTAACTAGCATTAGTGTACTCCCTTCCTTGATCTTTGCACAATATAATAGTTTAAAGTTGTACACATGTTTGATTTTTATAGTTGTAATGTTGTCAAGAAAGTTATAGAAGACCACAGAGATAGGAAGTCTCATAAAATGTTGGCTGAACCCCCTGTTAACTTTTCATGGTAACTTTTTGAGGAATAAAGGTAAAACCCTTAGCTTTCAACATATTTATTTCAAAATTTAATAATTTTCTTTTTTTGCTCATTTCTTTTAAGGCTAAGAGTAGCTTATCCATGCATAAGTATCACCTGGGAAAACAGATTTTTCTCTAGGTCTGAATTTCTCTTGATACTAAAGCTTAGCTTTTTTTTTTAGCAAATGCTTTCCATTACTTTTACTCCCAATAAGTTTTTTTGGATTATAGAACATTTAGATAACAACTAGAGTCCATATTATATATTCGAAATAAAAAATGAAGAAGATTATTATAATTAGATACTTATAGCTAGGAATTTTTTTATCAGTAAGGTATATTCTTAAGCTAAGTATGATTGATAATACGTATCAGGTGAAAAACAGAATACAGGCAATCATGTATAACAGATGATTGCATCACTCAGCCACAGATCACCGAAAAAATTCCTACTTCTTTACAACCTGAATCACCCAAAAGGATGTTCTATGTTGAATGGACCCACAATAATATTAATGAGTTTTTTCCTTTCTTATTGGGACTGATCAAACAACGTATCCAAACTGATGCATGTATAACAAACACACTCATTCCTAGAATAGAAGAAAAAAAGAAATTGATCATGCCAACTAATGGTGTAATTATAATCTGTCTTCTATATTCAAGTATCACACAATGCTGAAAAAGGCATGTAGAAAGGACTGAAGTTACCATTTGAATTAACTTGACTATGGCGCCATTCTAACTGTGTAAGATGGAATGCAGAACTGGAAACTTCTGATCTTCTACAAGTGGTTGTTGCACCATTCTCAAAACCCAGATGAAAATACTCACTAACTGCAAAATCTGATACTTTCCTGATTTACTTATGCGTTCTTTTTGTCTTTCAGTAGCAAAGTTTGAAACTTGTCCACGTTTTTACTCTTTCTGTGGCGGTGCTTCCTTCTTGGTTTAAATCTTCTTTCCGGTACTGATACACAACCACCCATTACGATGATTGGGATTCACACATTCCAATTACAAGGAAGAATACCTTTATATGAAATCTTAAATATCAAAAGAGCAGGCACAACTGCCAGGAAAGCGCGTGGGCCTGCAAAATATTTGCCCAGATCAGAACTTTTATCAGAGAGAATATAGGAAAATCTAACTCAAAGCAGTCAACATTCCACCAAAATATATCTCAAGAAAAAATATGACCGTACTTACATCATAAGCAATATACTTATCGATTGAAATGCCACTCACTATGAAAAGATAAATATACCATCCAACAGGGCACATTAGAGATATATTCGCAAAAAGGTGAATTTGATAAATACCCTGATGTTTATTATGATATTAGCGAATGACCCCGACGTTTGCTTTTTATTGTGTTTTGGTCCTGAATTTGCATTTGACCTAAGGTCAACTACAATTGACCTTGCATTGACTTCTGCAAACACATTTTTACCCTTTAAGTAAACAAAGAGCGCATTAAGCCTGTTTTAAAAAAATTAGCCCCAATTTCCTCTGTTTGCTTCTAATCTTAGGCTTAAATACCATGACCTCCAAAATATTCATTTATGGAGGAAATTACAAAAGCAAAGTTGAACGGTTGGCCACCTCCCATTCTTAATCTCTAGAGAAAACCTTATGAAATGGTGATGAAGACTGGAGGCGTGATGTAGAAAGAAGAGAAAAAGTGTATTTAAGTTGCAGAGATGATGTTTGATGATGAAGAACGACCACCAACGATCGTATTATAGGGCATTATGGCTGTTGAATTGCAAATGCATCTCTAGGTGTTTCTTTTAAGTTTAGACTCATTTTATTGTTATAATGATTTAAAAAAAAAGGTAGTTTGGTATTAAAATAATAGACGTAGGCTTGACCATGGTCAATTGCAGCTGACCTGTGGTCAAATGCAACTTTAGGACCAAAATACAATAAATAGCAAAAGTCGGGGTCATTCACTAATATCATAATAAACATCAGGGTATTTATCAAATTCGCCCTTAGCAAAACTACTATATTGCTTAAAGTAGTTCTCTCCACTACGTATTGTTATGCTCCAAATCACTAAGAAATAACTCAGAAGTCAGAAGATTACGTCTCGTCTCTGTAGCAATCAGAATACTTTGACTGTACATATCCTAGATTGTAATCTCTTTTCATATTATTAATAAAATATAGCTAGTGGGGTCTTGCCTAATCCCAGCTTCCTTCCTTCAAATAATTTTCAGAATAATCTGACCAACAACTTAAGTCTTTATTGTCATGAATAGGGTGTCATTTCCATATAAGTACTAAAATCTCCACATTCTAATAGCAGTACTTAGGCTGAGATTGGATATTTGCAAGAATAAGCAGAATTTACTCAAACTAACCTAGGAACTTTTCTCCCTATATTTTATATAAACCAATTGACGCATATTTCAGATTGAGCAAATTTCTTGATAAGAACAAAAACATATCGATAACGCCAGCTGCCCATATGGGGGTTCCACTAATCCAAACAACCACCAAAAAATACAAGAAAATGACTTTCAACCCAATAATCTTAAAATATTCCTACGTTAACTTAAAAAAAACTTCTAAATTTTCGGAAAAATATAATCAGAATCAAAGCAGATATAATCAAACCCTGTATTTCAAATACATGCAAACAATTATCACCATCTAACAAATACAAGAAAATAATTGTAAGAAAAACATGGAG
>JACGCM010000657.1:0-57083 GCA_014058105.1 Kingdonia uniflora | reverse complement strand
GCTAGAAACTCTTGCAACGGGCCTGCATCGAGGTCAACTTTCTGTGTAAGGAATGGCTTGCCGCACGGTTATCGGTCTTAACCAAAACCGTCATTCCCAACAAATAGTGTCGCCATACTCGTAGGCAATGCACAATAGCAAGGAGTTCCTTCTGCTGGGATGAATACCTCCTCTCGGTATCGTTCAGCTTCCTGCTTTCGTATGCCACGGGATGTCCCTCTTGTAACAATACCCCACCGATAGCAAAATCAGGCGCATCAGTATGTACCTCAAACGGCTTGGTAATATCTGGCAAGGCTAAGACCGGATTGCTAATCACCGCATGCTTCAAATCGTCAAATGCTGCTTGACACTCCTCGGACCAAGACCAAGAGAAGTCTTTTTTGAGAAGATCCGTAAGGGGTACCGCGCGTTTCGAATACCCTTCAACGAACTTGCGGTAGTAGTTCACAAGGCCAAGAAAGGAACGCACTTCTTTAACCTCCGTAGGAGCTCTCCACTCCTCAATAGCGCGGACCTTTTCCATATCCATCCGGATCTGTCCTCCGCCAATGACATGTCCAAGAAACATAACTTGTTCCTGCGCGAACGAGCATTTCTCCAACTTGACATATAACTGGTTCAGTCGCAAGACTTGGAATACAAGGCGAAGATGTTCAAGGTGCTCTTCCATAGTACGGCTGTATATGACAATATCATCCAGGTACACCACCACAAACTTGTCGATATATTTCCGGAAGAGCTCATTCATAAGAGTACAGAAAGTTGCAGGAGCATTGGTCAGGCCGAATGGCATGACAAGAAATTCATATGCCCCATACCGAGTGGAACAAGTCGTCTTTGGTTCATCTCCGGCAACGATCCTGACTTGATAGTAACCCGATCTCAAATCAAGTTTAGAGAAGTACTTCGCAGACGTAAGCTGGTCAAATAAGTCGGCAATGAGCGGTATGGGATACTTATTCTTCACCGTTACCTTGTTCAGGGCTCGATAGTCGACACACAATCGCAAGCTTCCATCTTGTTTCTTCTGAAATAAGACCGGGGCACCGTATGACGCCTTTGAGGGGCGAATAAAGCCCGATTCCAATAGTCCATCAAGCTGTCTCCGTAGCTCTGCTAGTTCCGGCGGACTCATTCTATATGGCCCTTTCGCAGGAGGCTTGGTTCCAGGGACTAACTCAATCTGATGATCGATAGGCCTTCGTGGAGGTAACACCTTTGGTAATTCTTTCGGCATCACATCCTTGAATTCTGTAAGTACCCGGGAGACTTCCGCCGGCAAGGCATCATGATCCTGATCATCTGGCTTTAACCTTAAGGTTGCAAGGTAAGTCAGCTCCCCTCGCCTCAGTCCCTTCTCCAACTGAAGCGCTGATAATAGTCTGCCCTCATCTTTCTGCGTGACATCTGAATGATTGAGGGATTGTCACCAAAAATCCCTAAGGAGTTAACGAACGGCATTGGCACTGCCTTGTGGTAACGGAGAAAGTCCATTCCCAATATAATCTTAAAATCATCCAACGTCACAGCGAGAAGGTTAACCTTTCCACTCCACTGTCCCATCTTAACTGGAACCAACTTGGCAACACCATGTATCGGCATTGCGGCAGAGTTTACAGCCTTCATCCGGCTAGAATCTTTCACCAAACACAGTCCCAGACGATTCGCCTCCTGAATGGCAATAAAGCTGTGGGTAGCACGGTATCAACCATCGCCAAAGTACTCTGGCCATTAATACTAAGGTCCACATACATGAGTCCCTTCTTCGGCTTGACCTCTGGCAACTGAGTGGTCACGGCATTGAGCAAGTAAAGAGAACCCATATGAGTTTCACCACCATCATTTTCCTGAGTGGTGTCATCGGCTTGGCCCCCGTGCGATGCCATTAGCGCATTCAGGGCCGTCTTCTGAGGACACTGATAGGCTTTGTGATTCCCTCCACAAGGAAACACTTCAAGTTCCCGGGACGTCCTTGAAACCTGGACGAAGAGGAAGCGCCGCCATTGTTACGCGGCCTGTGGTACTCCCTCCCAGAATTGGAACTCGAGGCACCACCTGCACTTGCTCCCCCACTTCTGTTCTGGCCATGACCTTGGTCTCCACCACTTCTAGCTTGGTACCCTCCATTCTTTCCCTTATTGTAATTATTGGAGGATCCCGCTCTTTGTTGCGACTGGGAACTTGACTGAGACGGAGCCGGTCGACGCTCACCCAACATGGGGGTGTAGTCGTTGATACGCTCAGCGGAGGCCATTGCGGAAGTCAAATCTTGAACCCGTTGCCTCTGTAATTCATTTTGGATCCATGGCTTCAGACCTTCTAAGAAACAAAACAACTTATCCTTTTCAGACATGTCGCGGATATCTAACATCAAGGCTGAGAACCGCTTCACATACTCCGGATGTTGCCTGTCTGCTTCAGTTGCCTCAAACTCCTCCGAGCAATGAACTCAACATTCTCGGGTAAGAACTGATTCTTCAGCTCTCTCTTCAAGTCATCCCACGTTCCAATAGTACAGTGACCGCTCTGGATCTCAGCATATTTGGTGCGCCACCATAGTTTAGCATCACTGGCGAGGTACATGGTTGCCATCGACACCTTTGAACCTTCGCTATCAGGCCTAACCACATTGAAGTACGCCTCCATATCAAAAAGGAAGTTCTCTACCTCCTTGGCGTCCCTCGCTCCCTCATACGCCTTGGGCTCGGGGACCTTGATCCTGGGCCGGTCTATACCGCCGCCCGAAGGTGCTGGATCTCCATTTCCAACAACCTTTACTAGGAGATTTACTTTGAGGAAAGTTCAGCCACCTGATCCAGAAGAGTAGCCATATTCCCTTCAACCACTCCCTCCAACGTAACAAGACGTTCGCCCATATGGGCCTGATCGTCTGAGAAACCGTCCAATCGTTCCTCCAGAGTCGTCACTTGATCTATAATCCCACTTAGAGCTAGCATCTTATCCTCTAACTGGTCCAACCGCGTTCGGGTATTCAAGGGCCGGGGATTAATAGATGGTCCTCCCACCTGCTGGGCAAGGACCTGGGCGGGGTCAGTAGCATTCGGACCCTCCGCCATCGCAACTAGATCGCTTTCAACTAGATCGCTCTGATACCAACTGACACGGACCAACTTAAATCAAGCTTGGCACGTGCGGCACTCGAGACACCTGTCCCAAGTAAGCCTAATTACTCTTCTTATCAATTATTTAGCATCACATAATCTCAACGCATCGCATAATCTCAACGCATCACAAACACTGAACAAAGGGTCTTTGAAGGCATCATTTCATTCAAATATCAACAACTATTACAAAGCACTATTACAAGCTTAAATTCCTTCTTGGGTGTAGAAGACTAGTCCTCTACATATATATGAAAATGGAAAACAGCTAAGTTCTAAAAGGAAACATCAAAAGTGGAGACGAAGCGTACTCCCCCATTTTCCTAAGCTAACCTTTACAAAAATAAATGAAAATTTGTACAATGCTCTTTTACAACCTAAGGAACCTATATACAAAGCCTGGGCGTCACAGAACTTGTAGCCTTCTTTGTAAGTTGTAACCCAATCACACAGACCCCTTTAGTCTCATTTTTTTCCTTGTCACTTTCATTTTAGGTAACCCCAATTGACACATTCACTTCTGACCCCTCAACTCTAGTTCTCACCAACTTCATTTACATTATATCCCAAAGACTCTTATAAGACCAAACATGAGTATGACAATTACAGTTATGAATTCCAAATATATAATAAAAAAAAAACCATTTCTAATACAAATTGGCGGAAGTAAGAGGCACCCAATCCCGATTTTAACACTTACTTAAAATTCCCAAAACTATCTCCAAAACTTCCACAATATTTGCAAATTCCCATTTCCTAAACACCAATTCCCAACTCTCATATAGCATAAATATCCATACCCCATTGGTCAAAACATCAAATCAACCAACTCTAACTAAATTTACAATAAATGGGGTTCATTAAACCCTAAACCCCAAACTCAACCAAATTGCAATGACGTATTGAATGCATCATTTTTTGTTGGTCCAAATTTTACTATACTCTTTATGATCACAATGTAGTATCTATTGCTTTGATTTGTAATACATTTTTTATTAATCCCTTTAGTGCATATTTTAGATAACAATGCTAAGATGATCGTAGTCTCTGAAGTCCTCTCAGGGATGATAATGCGTGACTAATAGTTTTGGGCTTGATACGTCTTTCTAGAGGATGACACCACTTGACTCTCTCTGGGTCTCTTCTTCCTCTTCCTCTTCCTCTTGAGCTACTATGGTTTCTTGAATGGAGGAGGAGGTTATGAAAATAAAGGCCCCTTCTTAGGTCACCTTCTCCTTCTATTTATAGGGGGAGTCTCTGACCTAGAAATTCTCGGCCTCACGTGATGTGTAGAATTCCTAGGATGCCCTTCTGGGGACATGGGCTTTATCTTTCCACGTGGGACTGATATAGAGTATTCGTCGGTATCAGTTACTTTTGTCGTGGCTCCAGAGTCATTCCCTATGACGTGCTTGTCTATCGATGGGGAGGTCGTCCAACGACCCGTGAGTCTTTTGGATAGCGAGAGCGTGCTCCTATAATCGCCCCCCTCAGCTTTTGCTCGTGGAGAGGGAGAGCTGAGGCAAAATGAGTGTGCTTGTTGTATTTTTCAGGCATGATAGTCCCGCGTCGAGGTCGTTTTTTGAATCGCAGTGTTTTCAATCATTATGTTGAAATTTATGCGTCATCATTATTGTCTGTGCCTGGGTAAGATAAAATATAGTAATTAATGTGTTTGCACAGTACGTGGCGTGCGGCTACTACCGCAATTGCGGGGCGATGTGTCCCATCATTGTTGTAGGGCATGCTTATTATATTTTGAAATCTATGCTTTCATTTTTCCTATAAAATAGACAATTTCATCTCTTGAGCGACCTTTTATTTGTCTTTCATCTTTGAACAACCATTTTTGAAGGCTATTTTCTTTACTGGTATTTTTGCAGGATCGCTTAGGGTTCTTCATTTGTAGGTAAGTTTTCAAGTTACAATGATCTTATACTCTTATTGTGACTGTACCTGGTTTGATTAATGTGTAAGGTTTTTTAGTTTTTGTTAGCAGCCCTGCTCTCTAGGGATGGTAGCAAATCAGTAGTGACGCCGGCCACCATTAGGGAGCGTGCCATTTTTTATTTATTGCTAGGGCCATAATTGGGCAGGCGGCCGTGTAGGTGTAAGGGGTACCTTTGGGCGGTGGGTCCCTGGGGTGCCTTAGGTTGGTATATGAGCAATGCTTCCCCTCCCCCTTTTTTTGTTTAAAGATAGTCTAATCTGTGCGCATGGCTCGTGCAGGGACTACCGATCATCTTGTATGAGTCTGTGTGTCGTTGTACTAGAGTGCTTGTTTCAAGGGATAAAGCTATCTGGTGACGAGTTGACGATAGAAGGGCCTGCAAGACCTCCATGTGTTGTACCCCCAGATTGGGGAGGTAGTCATGACCATAAGGCAGGCACCTCGGTCCCTCATAATTTAGAGGCCAAGGCTAGCATGGAGTTCATGCCCTGTAGGATGGTAGCAGGGGATTTGGCTCATGAGGCTATTATTAGTGGTCATACCAGGGGAAGCTCGAAAAGCTTTTGGCCTTTCCCTAGTGAGTGGAGGCCACCCGCGTCGTTAGCTGAGTATGAGTCTGATGGGATAATGATAGAATATCTGGATGATGTGAACAAGCGTGCGAGGGCGAATGGGAGCTGTAATGGCATAATTCTGTAAGCTCGAAGTGGCTTGGAATTAGCTCTTGCACCAATGTATCTGTGACACAAACTAATGTAAAATAAGAAATAACACAGGCGATTTAGCATAATTTTTTTTTAAATAGGTAAAAAACTATGACCTCGAGTTGAGGGTTTTTGTAACAGTGACTTTTATTGTTTGAGGCTGATATCTTATTACAAGTGATCTCTCGACTTAGAAATGCTTGATCTGGTGAATAAGAAGTTGGAAGTTTTGAGAATCTAGAAAATACAGTTTTCTTGGTGATTTCTCATGTATTTTTCTGGTCCTTGTCTATTCTAGAACTTTTTCTTTATATCGGCCTTCTCCGTAGTTCTTCATCGTGCTGAAGCACGTTCTCTGAGCAATGTGGTTAGTGGAGGTTGATTGAGTAACTGTTGAGTTCGTGAGAGGCAGGTGTATTTGAGTTGTTCAAGTGTTTTTGTTGAGCTCGACCCATGTTCTTCATCAGTTCATAGAGTAGGTAGCAATGTTGACTGCTGATGTTGTGTATGTAATGCGTGAGTTTGACATGGAGGTTGTTCGAACTGGAAATAACTCAATTTGGGTAAGATCGAGGGGTAGGCCTCTATAATTGCCCCCTCGGAACTGAAGTCACGAGTGACTTTAGTTGAGAAAGAGTTTGTGGGTATATGGAATTCGGGTTGGAAGTTTGAAAATAAAGGAAGTAATGATGGAATTTTGACTGCATGGAAAATGTGCGTGTTATGGGGGAACGCATGTGCATTGAATATTGATGGGAATATTGATGTACGCGATTATTAGGGTTTGGAGGGTTTTGTCTGTATTGAATGATGACGCTTGGGAAACGTACCTGCACGTTAAATATTAAGGTTATATAAATAGTACCTGTACTGAGGATTGTGGCAAAGTATGCTTGCTTGTTTCAAAAATTCTCTGAAAGTATTGATAATGGTGAAGATCCAGAGAATGGTTCTTTAAGAGATAATTGTTGTTGAGATGCAGAAGTTGAGAGTGGGATATTTTGGTGATCAGTCTCTGGTGATACCAACTCCTGTTCCTGTCCCTCCGACGTATCAAGGCATGTCGGAAGAAGAAGAGGCTAAAACTGAGGAGGATTTTTACTGTATGTAGAGATTTTACTACGTTGTCGTAACAGGCGAGCAACATTGGATTTGTCTCCGCATCCTTGCGAAAGACAAGGTTAGGGAGACATGCGGGGATGGACGTAACTACAGGGAAGTTGTGCTGATGTCTGACGTAGGATTAGATTCTAAGGCCGGGCCCTCTTCATCTTTACCAACTTTATGACGGTGGTGGTCCGTAGTGCCTGAAAAACCTGTTATCTGTAAAATACTTGAAAAACTTGTTATCTGTAAAGTACCTGAAAGATTTGTTATCTGTAAAGTACCTATAATTTGATTCGAGATGAATAAAATTTGTTATCCAAACTCTGTGTTGATATATAATAGAATTATTATAGAAATCGAGCTATGAATAATTTAAAGACTTTCGAATATAGGATAAAAATGCAATGTATGAGATTATAACTTACAACATTTTATAATACTCGAGCTATTAGAAATATGTTTGTAATATGAAATATGTCTAAGGAATGATCGAATTTAGTGACTGAGATTTTATTGGGGGAAAGAAAAAATTATAGAATTTTTAAAATGTGAAATTCGAGCTCAGAGAGGTCATTTCGGAATACTAGATTTGAAAAGAATAGGCTCGATATGGAATAGGATGAAATGACAGAGGTCGATAGGGAGAAATATGTTTATATAATTTTTCTCAAGATACTAGGGTTTCTGTTGCGAGATAATACGATAATATCACGAGCTGTGGGAAATTCACAGTAAAAGGTATAAATGGGGGGGGGGATGAGTATTATACAGGTGGAAGATGATAAGAATGGTGTGGACTCGATCTGAGAGAATTTGTTATGTCGATGAGGGGCGATTGGTGATAAAGATAGCTGAAGTGGAAGAACAAATTTTTGGACTGTTAGAGTATGATGCTGAACTGCCAGTGAGGAAGGTTCAGCTGGAAGGTTTAGATTGGACGGGGAGAAAACTCAAGTATGAACGTCGTTTCTACGAGGAGCTGTTTAGGGAAATTATGGTGGAACCTACAGCTCGAAAGGAATCAGTGAGACTGATTACCGAAGAAGAGATCGAATTAGATGATGTGAGGATTGCTGGAGGACAACTGATCGGATGTGGTTCCCAAGGTCATCAGGGGTGTTTTAGGTGTAATTATTTGTAAGGGTAATAAAATGAATGTAAATATGGGTGGCATGAGTGTATGCAGTTATATGAGTTTGAATAATTAGCAAAGAAATGGAATAAGAATAAAGGTGGAATCGATTCTATATTGTAGCGAATACTGTTTGTGATTGTTGTGGAAAATAGATTTGAATATTTTTGAAATTTTGAGAACTTTGGAAATGATGTCAGCACTTCTATAAGAAGAAGAAGAAATTTTTTTAGAATAAAGCACGTAGCTTGAGATTTTGTCTATTGTGTAAAAGCTGTAAAAAACCGATTGCGTGTAAGTCTGAGTCATCATGAGTGTGGGAAGGTCAGAGAGAGATTTGGAAAAGAGAGATGAAAATAGATTGAATATAAGGTAAAGGGCAATGATAGGAAAGTATTTTCACTGAAAAGGTGCAAGACGTCAGACATTGATAGTGGTAGGGATGCCTCGGTTCCAAAATCGAGGACGGCACGTGCGAGGCTCAATAACTTCTAGTAGTTAGAGAGAGAAAATATAAATAATGCTTCATCTTCGTCATTCAAATGTTTCTCAACTTCTGAAAACTTGAAGAGCAGTGAGAGAGGAAGGAAGAATAAAAATAAAAGTAGCAGAGAATCTCGTGAGGATTTAATAGAGAGCGATCACCAGCCAAAGCGAGAGAGGGTTGCAGAGATAGAGTCATGAAGGTGGTTATACAGTAGCATTGTGAGTAAAGGATTTGGCGCTGCCTCAGATTCACATTTCGACATAGAAGGTTAGTAGAAGAATTTTGATATATGAATGGGTTGTTTGTGACAATCATTTTTTGTGTTAGGGAAATCTAAAAATTACCATTTACAGTAATATATAAACATCTGCTTGATATATGATATATTAAAGATATATGTATGTGAGTGATGTATGTGTAAAAGATAATGGTAGATACCTGGACCTTTATGTAGGTCGACCGTGATGAGTATTTGTGCAGGATTAAACCCTCGTCTGTAGATTTGTAGTTGATATAAAGACTTCACTTGTTAATGAGGCGTCAACCTTTGGCCGATCGGCAGAGTTTGAGATTATAATGTCTGATAGTGAGTAAGAAGTAGGGTTTGATCAATTTCCAGATTTCCTTGGAAGATTGGTGACCTACCCTCCTTACTCTGATGTATTCAAAAAGTCTTGTAAAGCCAAGGCTTCTGTAGGGGGTAGATGGGGTAGTTGTGTAGAACATTTTGGTAGGCATTTTAGGAGTTGTACTGTAGCCACTAGAGAGGAATACTTTTATCTGTTGGCTAATTTGTAGAAGGAAAAATGAGATAGGGGTATAGACGAATCGATCTCTTTAGAGTACTTTGATGGGAATGCCCAGAGCGACCTTGTAGATGGTTTTTTGTGTTACCTATCTCAGTTGGAGTACGGGTTGAGTCTTACCCTTTTCAATCTAGCTAAAGGGATTATGAACATCATCGGGGCATGTCCTGTTCAGTTGAACGGGAACGTGTGGGAGGTGATAAGTGTTTATGAATTTTTAAATAAGTTGTGGGAGGAGGATGGGATTGTGAGGAGGATATCTCCTGATGATGTTTTGTAGTTTTATGGGGTAAAAACTATTTTGCAAGTGGAAGGGCATATTTTTTTACGAGCTCGACTCGGCGTCGTTTATGTGATATGAACTCAGCAAGTCGACCATGGAATGATATGATATGGGTAAACGGTGAATGCCTTCAGAGAGACGATAAAGAACCCATGGAACTTTTGTTTAGAACTATAAAACAAAGTGAGTATAACAACGTATAATGTATAAGATTGATACGTTGAAATTATATGTTGGTCTGATGAAGATAATATATTGTGAATGACAGGTCCTCGATCACAGGTGACAAGGAAAAAGTTTCTGTTGGATTCAGTTGCTCGGGAGGTGACAGAGCTCAAGGTTGTGCTGAATGATCACGACATTAGCAGAAAGAAACATGCTAACAGCCGATCCGAGAAAGTTCAAAAGATTAATCGATGAGGCTAATGATGGGCGCTGATGGCAGCAAGAAGAATGGAACTGATGGGAAAAGGCGAGTGAACTTGCCCAAGGCCTCTGGAGTGGACTACGCGGGGATACCAGAGTCTACTACGTTGAGCAAGCTAACTCAAACATTTCCCAAGATGTAGATGTTGATGCATGTTTTAACCTCTGGAACCACAAGAAGTGGTAAGGTCGATGGAAAGGCGAAGAAGTGAAGGGCTAAGCCTTTTGAAATGTTGGGGATGAAGGTCATAAAGGATCGATCTGTTGTAGAAAATGAGTTGAAAGAAGTAGAGGAAAAGGCTAGGCTAGTAGCTCTTTACGGGGAAGAGAAGATGAACAAAATGGTAAGTTCATTTGCTTAAATATGTGATGAATTTTGTATTGCTATTTGAGCTAACGATGAGGTCAATTTTGTTTGCCTTGTAGACTGCTTGCCTGATAAAGGGGATATGCCTCGAGGTCGAGGAGGAGAAAGCTACGCTGAAGAAGGGGAAAGTCGAGCTTGAGAAGATGGTAGCTCGATTGAAAATTGACTTGCTCAAGGAGGAAAAGCGGCTGGGGGCGTTGAAGGCTTCTTAAGTGGTGGAGATCAACAATTTGTCTGCGGAAGTAAGAGTAAATTTGGAGGAGGTGGCAACTGAGTGCGATAGACTCGGGTGCCACCTTAAATCAAAGGGGTATTCTGAAGATGAGGTGGATGCCATCATGACGAACACCTATGTTGAGGAGGAGGAGGAGGAAGATGAAGAGGTGGAAGATGTTGCTGTTGGAGTTGATGATGGGTAGGACGGTGTCTCTCCTCAAATGGTGCAAGACAACCTAGGGGATGACAATGAGCGTCCAGAGGGGGAAAACGAGAAGGAAGAGTAGAATGATGATTTTGTGATTTTATGAATATTATGAAATGTTTGTAAAATGATTGGATATTGTTTGTTGGATAGAATTGTGTAGGCTAAGTTGCTCTTGTATAGCTTGTTGTAGGAACTTAAGGAAATGCGCCTCAAAATAAAAGATTTTAAGACTGAGCTCCCGAAGGAGAGGGATGCCTCAGCATCCCTGTTGTCTTCGCAAGCGGAGCTATAGGTTAGAATAGAGCAAGAAATATTTAACTTGTATACTTTATGAGTATAGAGCTACAAAGTAAAATAAATAAATATAGAGTGTAGAAGCAGACCAAAAACTTGTTATTGGTTTAGGATAATGACACTTAATTGTGTATGGAAAATATCAACGTATTGATAATTAAAATATAGGGAATGCGTACCTTAGACTTACAAGTATGTATTATTGATCATCCATCTGAGATTGTACTTTGACCTTAAGTTATAAGTAGTTTCACACAGTAGATATCAAAAAATAGATATTTCGTTAGAAATGAGATATATGTATTGAATGAGTATTCAAAATTGAACTTGATATAATGTATCTGTAATGTGCAGGTCGAATTGGAATCAACTCGCTTGGGCGAAAATGAGATACGCCAATATAACCAAGATTTTGCATAGGAGTTTGATAGGATAAGAAAAGCGAATGAAGACAGAGAGATCAACATGTAAAGGTGCACTTCAAGTTTGTTGAGGCAACCCAAACTGCTGTCGACCTCCCTCGAAAGATTGAAGAGAAAGATGTTGAAATTAGTAAAGGGAAAAAAGAGCTCCCGGAGTTAAAAGAACATGCATCGAAGCTCATAAGCTAGAATTATGCGTTGATGGTAAAGAGTAGGGATGCTGAGATGGCTCTAGAAAGATCAGAGGAAGGGTTAAAGCGGTCTATGGCCAATTTGACAGGGTAAAATGATCGGCAAAATGAACGATAAGGAAATCTAGTGAATACCAAAAATGTGCTGGAGCGATTAAAGGAGAAAATGGTTGACAAAGATAGGCGAGCTGAAGAAAGCTCAGGATGATCTATCTGCCTTTGATGTTGTAGTTGAACAGTTGTCTGCAGCCTTGCCTGCCAAAGATATGGAGTTTCAAACGGTGCAACAGAAATGTAATGAGTTGAACAAAAGGGTTGCACAATTGAAGACCGAATTGGTGCAGGCTAATCCGCGTGCCAGAAACTCTGAGGCTGGAGAGCGCTCGAGGAAGAATAAAAATGATGCTAAGGTTTTCTCTTATTCAAGGGGATGTAGTCAGCCTGTCAGCTCAAATAAGAGAGCTGGAGGGTAATGCAGCTTGATCTCAAGGTCATGTGCAAAAAGGAATTGAGCGATTAAGGGAGTGCCAAATTAAGTTGGACGCTGCTTTTATTAGGGAATAAAAGTTAGAACGGGTTATCAGAGGGAAGGAGAATTTGATAAAGAAGAAAGACGAGCTGTTAAAGATGACTCCGGCTGGGAAATATTTAAACAGGGAGATTGAGGCACTTCGAGCTTAGGTGGCGGATTTGAGGGCGATTAATAAGGCTGAATCAGCTAAAGCTGACAAGAAGGCAGAAGAGAGCATCGCATTCACAGCTCGAATAGACAGTTAAATGGAAAGACAAAAAGAATGGTATAAGAGGTTGAAAGATCGCCTTCAGCGGGCAAGAACAAATTTCTCTAAGTCGGTTATATCCCATGCATCGCACTCAGACTTATTGATGGCGGTGATCGCCTATTTTGTAGAGGAGGTAAAAAGGCTTGAGTTAGAAAGAGATACCTTGTTCGACTATTTGTCAGACAAGAAATATATTTGTAGAGTTGATATAGATCAAGAAAATTATATGAACTCCATGGAAACAGAGTTAGGCTCTCGACCTGCTAAATTGATAGAGCAGGGCAGGATTGCAGTGATTGCTCGAGCTCAAAAATTTATGGCTGGTCGACCTCCTGTTGTAGGGAAAAGCGCAACTGACATCCCAACAACAAAAAATAATCTATTGTAGCGGTTGTATATGCAACCTATAAAAAGTATCTGTCACAGACATATTGAGAGATGAAAGCTAGTTTTACCTTCACTTTATCTAATGTGTTTGGTAGAGGTCCTCGATTAAAAACTAGTATTACCTTCATTTTAATCTTGGGATTTAGTAGAGTCTGCCAAACCAAGTGTTATCCCCGATTTAACTGGTATGATGTGGCAACCATATTGAGTGAGATGAAAGCTAGTTTTACCTTTGCTTTATCTTATGTCTGGTAGAGTTTGTCGATTGAAAACTAGTATTACCTTTGCTTTAATCTAAGAAAATTTAGTAGAGTCAACCAAACCAAGTGTTATCCTTAAATTAATTGGTATGATATCGCAACAATATTGAGTAAGATGAAAGCTAATCTTACCTTTACTTTATCTTATGTCTGACAGAGTTCATGGATTGAAAACTAGTATTACCTTTGTTTTAATCTTAGAAAATTTAGTAGAGTTTGCCAAACCAAGTGTTATCATTTATTTAATTGGTATGATGTCGCAGCCATATTGAGTAAGATGAAAGCTAGTTTTACCTTTGCTTTATTTTATGTCTGGTAGAGTTTGTTGATTGAAAACTAGTATTACCTGTATTTTAATCTTGGAAAATTTAGTAAAGTCAGCCAAACCAAGTGTTATCCTTGATTTAACTGGTATAGAGGTTGATTAAAAGCTAGTATTACCTATGCTTTAATCTATGCATTGTCTACGAAGTAGAGAAATGTGTGGGAAAAAACATAGAAGTTTTCATTGAATAGAAAATGATGTACATTGGATGGAGATTAAAATTCAACTTTTGGGATGGAAAAAGTGAGAAATTGGAATGGAATAGTAAAGGACTTAACGATAGTACTATTTTAGTCACTTAGTGTTCCAAGGATTTGAGATGTGAACTCCCTCTTCTGTTATGAGGTAATATGATTTCAGGCTTGAGAGACTTGTGATAAGGAATGTGTAGGGGCCTACCCCTCGATCTTACCTATATTGAGATGTCTCCAGTTCGATCTATCTTCATGTCAGACCCACGCAATCTCCACATGACTTCTCTAGTCAACATTGCCACCTGCTTCACGAACTGATAAAAATTTATGGGTCGAGCTCAAATAGAAAAGCCTAAACAATTTAAAGTCACCAGTCTTTCACGAAATCCACAGTTACTCAGTGAACCACCACTAACCACATTGTTTGGAGAACGTGCCTCAGCACGATGAAGAACTACGAAGAAGGCCTATATAAAAAAAAAGTTCCAGAAGAGACAATGACCAGAAAAATATATGAGAAATTACCAAGAAAACATTTTTAAATTAAGAGATCACTTATAATAAGACATCAGCCTCAAGCAATAAGCTTTGCTATTACAAAAATCCTCAACCCGAGGTCGTTGTTTTTTACCTTTTCAGAGGTTTTCCACGTTAAAAACACCTGTGTCATTTTTTGCTTCCTATTAGATTTTGTCACAGACACATTAGTGTAAGAGATAATTCCAAGCCACTTCGAGCTTACGGAATTAGGCCATTACATTTGGCACCGTCTCTGGGAAAGAAATCATTTCTACGATATCCTAAGGCATTCATTCACTCTACTACAAATTTTAATCATGGTCACATCCAGGCGACCAACAACTGGAATACTAGCTCGATCTTTTAGTTGAGCCGGAACAACTCACAGAGCTACAACACTGAGACAGAGAAAGACAATTTAGCTCAAACGATAATTAACTCTAGACTGAGAGCTCTGTGAGAAGGAGCTTGACGCCGAACGACAAACTCGTTTGACAGCATTCAATCGACATGTAGATTAAGTGACAACAATGCAGACTGCCTTGGAAGTTCTGCAGACTATCTTGCAAATTTTGCAGAACACTCAATAGGCCCCGCTGACATGAGATTGCGACAAGTTTGAAGAAGGAACCGCTCTGATGGTTCCACTCTCTAATTGAAGACTCCATATACACATTCGACCAGCTGCAGAAAAAATTCATCAAAATATATGCTCATAACAGAGATAAAGAAATAAATTTTATATTTTCTTATCAGTCTCAAATAGTTACACGGAGAGAAGCTCGAAGCTTTCGCAAAGAAGTTTTTGGAGCTCGTAGGTAAAGTTAGTAATCTCGATTAGAAAATAGTTGTTACTGCTTTCACCAACGCGCTCCTGCTCGACTGCAAAGACAAAGAGCACCTCTTCCTTAACAAACCTGCGACTATGGAGGATATGATCACCAAGGTTAATAGTTACGTCGACCTAAAAAGGATGATGTCTGAAAGGCATAAATCTACTAAAACTGTCCCTACCATGAAAGGTCCATCTAAAGATCGAAACACTGAACCAAATGAGGGTCGAGGTGACTAGAAGCGCGCCAAGGGAAATACTGGCAACCTTCGAAAATGTGGTTCATAAGTCAAACCAGTCCTCTTAAAGATGAATGTTCAAATCTCCACAATTTTTCCAATTCTACCATCTCTCCCAACCATTGGAGCCAATCGAGAACCGATCATACTTCATGGATCATAAGGTAAACCATTATTCTACTAAGAATTACTATGCTTTACAGAGGCTGCTCGAGTACATTTTTAAGGAGGGACGGATGTTCGATTATATTGTCGACCTGGAATCATACAAGGATGACAGCTATAAGAAACAACTTGATGTTGTCCAGGTCAAAGATCAAGCTGAGGAGAAGCATATCTGCCATATGTACCATAACAACATGATTGAGATCAATCAGATCACCAACTCTAACAGATTCAAGCGCAGGAGACTGTCAGAATGCTACGATCGCACACCTCAAGATAAAGAAGCCAAATTTCTGCCTGAGTTGAGCAATCGCCAGCTCGGGATCTCATTTGAAGATTGTGATACTAGCCATGTCAAGTTTCCACATCATGATGCATTAGTCATAATGCTCAAGATGAAGAAGTTTGTCATGCACACAATGATGATTAATACTGGCAGCGATATTGAAATTCTCTTTCAAAGCACCATCGACCAAATGGGATTGGCCGATCAAGTTATTCAAAGCGACACCGATATCACTGGATTCAATTATTCTAAAGAAGAGCGAGTAGGGAAGATCATCTTACCTATTACCGCAGGACAAGCCACAATCAGCATTATCTTCAATGTGATTAACGCCAAATCCCATTATTTTGGGATTATGGGCCTTTGCTGGATTCATAACATGAAAGCAATCACCTCCACCTATTTTCAAGCACTCTGTTTTAAGCACAACGATGGTATCGATGAGATCAAGGGTAGTCAAAAGCTTTCTCGAGCTTGTAAAAATACTATCTCTGCTATTTTAGATACCTCCGACAGGTATGCTGCATAGCAATTACAGAAATCTGATCACCCTGATGATCAACCTTAAAAGAAGGAGCCCATAGCATACATCAACATTAATGAATCTAGCATAGGTACTTTCATCAATACTAAGCTGGTTCTACACGAAAAAGACGCTCTCATTTAGTTCTTACGACTAAATCGAGATGTTTTTGTGTGGTCTTTCGAAGAGATGCCTGAGATAAATTCGGCCAAGGCGTGTCACAAATTGGGCATCAACATTAATGTTGCGGCAGTCAAACAGAAATAGTTATGCCTATCACCGCGACTTCGAGATAAAGTTAACATGGAGATTGATAAATTGACTAAAGTGGGATTCATTCGAGAAGCCAAATATCTAGATTGGATAACCAACATCGTCGCTGTCCGAAAGAAGAATGGAAAAGTCCGAGTTTATATAGATTTTATTGATCTAAGCAAACATACTCCAAATGATAGTTTCCCTCTTTCCAGCATTCATCAGATCCTTAATTCCACAGTAGGTCACAAGCTCCTATCTATGATAGACGCTGCTTCTGGCTACAATTAGATTCCACTAATGGATGAAGATCAAGAAATACCACTTTTATCACTGAAAGAGGACTTTACCACTACAAAGTCATGCCCTTCGGACTCAAGAACGCAAGTAAAACTTATGAACGTTTGATGACTACTATGCTCAAAGCACATCTCGGGAAAGTTGTGGAAGTCTACATTGATGATCTCTTGTGCAAGAGCATACAGTCTATCAACCACATTTCAGATCTCAACACGATATTCAGCATTATTTGATCTTACAAGATGCGTTTCAATCTTGATAAGTGTCAATTCTGAGTAAATTCGGGTCGATTTCTAGCCCACTTCATCAATAAGAAGGGGATTGAGGCTGATCCAGATCAGATTTGGGCTCTCCTCAACATGCCATCTCTAAAAATGACCAAAGATGTTCAAAAACTGGCCGGTAAGATTGCCGCTATCAACCATTTCATTTCAAAATATTTGGACCGCTGTCATTGGTTGTTCCTAATACTCTGCAGTAATACAAAACGTGGAAAAGTTTAGCCAAATGCAAAGGTTCAATGGACATCAGAATGCGAAATAACTTTTCAGGATCTCAAAAGCTATTTGGGGATGTCTCCCATCATGAGCACCCTAATAGATAATGAGGAATTGTTTATCTACCTAGAAGTTACAGATACTTCACTCAGCTCGGTTCTCATTTAACTTGAAGGGAAAATTTAGAAACCAGTCTGCTTCATTAGCAAAAAAGCTCCAGCGGAAATAAGGTACTCTAAAATTAATTTTTTTTTCTCTTTTGTTTATACTTCACAGAAACTCAAACACTACTTCCAAGCTCATTCAGTCAAAGTCATGACGAACTTCACACTTCAGAAGGTTCTGTCCAAGAAAGAAAAATCAAGGAGAGTGCAACAGTGGTCAGTCAGTTAGGAAGAACACGATATCAAGTTCGAACAATGCCATTTTGAAAAGGGTCAGGCCATTGTCGATTTTCTCGAAGATTTTCCAGTGGAAGATTCCGAGTGGGTGGAACACGACCCTGACCTTACTGAGGAAATTGTAGAAGTTTCACACACCAAAGCATTCGACGAGCGAGCTGAATAGATTACAAGGAAAGGGTGGAGACTTCTTACAGATGGATTAGCAGGACCCCCAGGGTCCAGAATTGGAATAGTATTGATTATCACTTCCAACGACAAAATTGAGAAATCAATTTCCTTGGATTTTAAGGCCTCAAACAATGTCACCGAGTACGAAGCTCTCATTCATGGACTCGATTTCACTCTTGAGCTCAGTGTTCCAGAACTCTCAGTTTACACAGATTCACTTCTCATCGTCCACCATTACTCTGAGCAATGCAAGAAGAATGACAAGATGATCAAATACGTAGCCCTCATTACAGATAGAATGAGCAAGTTTGCACAAGCAACTCTCGATTATCTTCCTCAAGGAGAAAACAGATACACTAATTCCTTGGCATATCTAGCTAGGGTTTTGGGTACAGAAGCTCGATATCTCTAGATCGAGGTGATTTCAACCCCTAGTATTGATCACATTTTTGTATGCATGATCAACATTGGGGGCGATAAAGGGGGTGACGACGATAAGCCTTTCTTAGTTTATCTTGGTATCAACAATAAATGCGAAGGACCACTTCCAGCAAATCCGAAGGGGTACCGACAGCTGATCAACAACTCAAGGCGTTACACTAATCAAAATGGTACCTTATGCCGCCATTCAGTCACGGGGCCTTTCCTTAAGTGCCTCTACAAATAAAAAGCGGAAGAGATACTCCGAAAATTACATGAAGGGACTTGTGGCTCCCATACCGCAGGTCGATCACTAGTAAGTAGAGCTATTACAGAAGGAGTATTCTGGCCCGACATGCGCAAGCAAGCAGAAAAGTACTCACGCAAATGTGACGCATGTCAACGACATGGACAAATGATACGCGCCGCTGTGCTCAAACTTCAAGCATGCAAGGTGTTTTGGCAATTCAAAAGATGGACACTTGATCTTTTCAGCAAATTTCCCAATTTTCCAGGTAACCAGCCGCTGTCACCTACTCGTAGCTACCGATAATTTTACAAAATGGGTAGAAGCAGTTCTACTATGTCAAACCAAAAAAGAAGATGTCATCTCTTTTATCTAGGAACACATCATCACTCGGTTTGGGTGCCCCCACCTGATTCGCATCGATAATGGGCACCAGTTCATTGGAAAAAAAGTCGTAGCTTTCCTCAACCAACAAAATATCATTCACTCACCATCCAATCTCGACTACCCTCAAGGCAATGGCCAAGCCGAAATTACCAACAAAACCATCGTGGATGGACTCAAGAAAAGGTTACACTCACAAAAAAAAGGGAATTAGGTTCGCGAACTGCCTCATATTCTATGGGATTATCGTAGCACTCTACATCAATTAACCAGCTGCACTCCATTCCTCCTTTCCTATGGCACTGAAGTCGTCATTTCCTCAGAATACCATCATCCAGTCGAAGATCACGAGTTAACTGACTAGAAAAATGAGTTCGAATTAGCTTGTAATCTCAATTGGATTGATGAAACCAGGGAACACGCCATCGCTAACCTAGGTCGATATCATCATATGTTGGCTAATTTGTACAACAAACAAGTCAGAAGCTGTACATTCCAAATAGATGGTCTCGTCCTCCGATAAATACCTCCATACCGCAAAGAGCCCCATGTTGGGAAACTAAAAGACAATTGGGAGGGTCCATTCCTTATTACAAGTCTCTCAGGCCTGTGATCATATTACCTTATGACAGAAGTGGGAGTTTACATTTCAAATCCTTGGAACACTAGGACACAAAAACGGTACTACCATTATGTCCCTCACTACTCTATTTTAATTTCTCACTTTTTTTATTTCTAAAGTGAGAGTTTCATCTCCATCTAATGTACATCCTCTTTTATTTAATGAAACTTACAAGTTTTTCTCCCATACATCTCTCTACTTCGTAGACAATACATAAATTAAAGCATAGATAATACTAGCTTTCAATTGACCTCTATACCAGTTAAATCAATGATAACACTTGGTTTGGCTGACTCTACTAAATCTCTGCGATTAAAACTAAGGTAATACTTATTTTACATCAAAGACTCTACTAGACATAAGATACAACAATGATAAAACTAGCTTTCATCTACCTCAATATGGCTGCGACATCATACCAGTTCGATCAAGGATAATACTTGGTTTGGTTGACTCTACTAAATCTTCTGAGATTAAAACAAAGGTAAAACTTGTTTTCAATCGAAGAACTCTACCAAACATAAGATAAAGCAAAGGTAAAACTAGCTTTTATCTACCTCAATATTACTGCGACATTATACCAGTTCGATCAAGGATAACACTTGGTTTGGCTGACTTTACTAAATCTTCTAAGAGTAAAACAAATGTAAAACTTGTTTTCAATCGAAGGACTCTGCCATACATGAGATAAAGTAATGGTAAAACTAGCTTTCATCTCTTTTAATATGTCTGTGCACCACCAAAAAAATTAGTTTTTAACACGCCGCGAAAGCTCTTTAGCGATGAGTAAACACCGTCGGATCATTGCCGTAATTGATGGTGTCTGCAAACGTTTAGCGACAGACGCACCCATCGCCATATGCCATAACTTTTGTAATAGGTAAATTTCGTCGCTATTTGTTGCGTATTCGCGATAGTAAATTTCATCGCTAAACCTTAGGCGACACTGCCTTTTGCGAGAGTTTTTGTTATCGTCTAATAGACACATCTTTGGCGACACTGCCTTTTGCGACAGTTTCTTGTTGTCACCTAATAGACACGTTCGTCGGAAAAAATCCCCTGTAACGACGATATTAATTTTTCGCCAACAAAGATTCGCTTGTTGCTTGTCGTATTTTTTTTTTCTTTAGTGATAGATTAATTTTATCGTTATTTTGGTTTTGGCAACAATGTTTACGACGTATATTTCCTGTCGTCAAAAACATTTATTAAAAGAAAAATAAAATAAAATATATATATATATACACACACGCCTGAGAATTATATCTTAATGTTATGAATATTGAAGAACGGCTTAATATAAGCAAAAAACCAAACATAAACATTTTACATAACAACATTTGGTTGCAAGCATTAATGTTGAACACTACATCATTTGTTGAAACGATACAGTTGATAGCCATCTTCACTCCCATGCTCATCGTGCACGAAAGGTTATCAGGTTCAAGGTTGAAATGTGGCTACCTACATCAAATGAAACTTTTAAACCATTATAGAAGTTGTACGTCGTACACATCCTAATCCTTATTGAGTGTTTATAAGATCTTACATTTTTCTTCTTCTTTGCTAATTATATAAATATAACGAACAAGGGATTGAGATAAAACCTTATGGCAGACAAAGATGAAAGCAGATGCCGAAATAATACTTGCTAAGCTATTCAATGGATACTACTAAGAGGTTCTTGGGATACAAATCAAAGCAAAACTGTGCTTATAAATCATTTTTTTAATATTAAGCCGAAATCATTTATAGTAGCAGAGTGTTGCGTATAAATCATTTATAAGTTAGAAAACAATATATGATTTTAACTTCACAAGTAGAACGAAACTTAAGTTAAGCATTATATTAGACTATAGTAGCTCGACTATGGGACCCAACAAAGGAATTAGTTCTCAATTCATGGTAGCAATACCCGATATAACTGCATTTGTGTGATAGAATTAGTATGTCCCACGTACAACAAGCTCCAACTGAAATATAATGGTTATGTGGAAACAGATTGCAATGGTTTGTCAAAGTGAATTTAATGAGAAAATATTTATTGTCAACAATATTAAACCTATTTTAAGATTAAACTCTATATCGGGCATTTTACACTTAACCTTTCCTTCATATTTTTGCAGAGAAGTATTTTTCTGTTGTATCAGTGTTTTTCACTCTTGAAATAATATCTTAAAGTATAGTACCATGATGAGATGTTGTACACAACAAGGGTTGTTTTAATATAACAAGCGCTACTTCAATGATATCAATCGCAGTTATGATTAATTATTCACATAAAATATACCACGCTAATCAATATAAAAGTGAACTTAGATTTTTGTTGGGTATTGTGTTATCCATTATTACAGCAGGTGTTTTTTTTTTTTTTTGCTCTTTCAACAGGAATGATTACAGCTAATAAGAGTAACTACTAGTCTCTTAGTGATCAAATCAGAAAATCTAAAGAAAAGTTACCTGTTTATACTGCCATTTCCTGTAATGCAGCAAGCTTGCCTTCCTCCGCGCATTCTTTCCAGAAATAGGGCAATTTGAATGTCTTCCAAACATTGTAATAGGAAGAAGCATTTGAGCAAGGATATATATATTCAGCAACGCAAAAATAAATGGGAGTGTATCTTATAAGTGTACAGACCTGGCTGGATCATCACATTAAACAAAGTGCATTAGAAGATGATACCGGTAAGATATTTGCCGCTCACATTAAAGTGCAATTAGAAGGTACCAAGTCCTTTGGGTGCTTTTAGATTATTAGATCTATCAACAATCTGGATATGTTTAAAGTAACTTGACTTGCCAAAACCTTCTTCAGGGAAATGGCCACTACCTATTTGGGTTGAGGTATATATGAGTACCATCTGGTTTTGAGTTCACAACCTCTCCTCCCGGCTTGCTTAATCATAGAAGTACTTTCAGCCACAGATGAGAAGAGAAAAGATGGCCAGTACCCTAAGACATAACCATTCCCAAATTGCATCCACCAGTGGTCGCCACTCCATCTCATTCATGAACTCTTGAATACTACTACTATTACACAGGCGTTAGGTACCTAAACTTGTTCGTAGAAGAGAGAGCGTAAGCTTGATCATGCAACACTTTGTTTATGTCAATAGCCCTTACAGTTGCATCGTCAAATCGAAGCCAATATCCATCAGGATGGCGAGTATCAGCAGTATAATGTCCCTTTGAAGACTCTCTACCATGGTGGGAGATCATAGCTACAAGTTGGTATTTCCTACCCTCAGCAAATGGAGAAGCAAGTAATTCACGGCCAAGAACTAGTTCAAGCGGAAAGTACACAGGCTTATGCAGTTTGGTGCTTCCTTTGCTTTCATATCCAAACCGCATGAGGTGCAATATCATTATCTTGGAAAGTGTTTCTATCTTTACCGACTTGCTAGCACTTACAACTCCCACCTTTGCAGCTGCGGATGGTCGGCATCCGTCAAGTGTTTCCGGTGTAGAAAATAGGCGGAGTGCATCCTCAATAGAATGAACAGCGTGTGGGAAAATATCAAGGTGGAGCAAAAGGAACGGCTGAATTGTAGCAGAAGCCTTGCTACCTCTTGCCTTCACGGTGCTTCTTAGTTGTCCGCCAAAGATTGCACTTAACTCTGATGGAACAAAGCTCTGCATTCTTGTTATAGCAGTCTTGTTCTTTGGTCCTACTGTTTCCCAACCATCATCTTCTAAAGATGAAACCACAGATGAACTGCCGCCATTTGAGTTTGAAAAATGACCTTCAAGTTGAAGTAGTTCATCATGCATTTGATCCATGACTTAACTTAGGAACTCCCGAGCATCTTCTTGTCTTGGCCTGCTTGATATGCTATTTGTGACATCTGGAGTAAACTTTTTCAGAGTCGGTTCAAACATGGAAGGGCAGAAAGGGCTCCCCAGTCTCAAGAACCACCCTCTGATTTTTTATCAAGCTTGAACCAGTGGGCATGTCAAGTTCAGAAATAAACTGAAGAAACGCACTTAATGTTGGGTATCCAATCTTAGGAATAGTACGAGCTCTTAAGTCCTGTAACAGCTGGACAAATGGAGAACAGGAGAGAAAAGCCTGTAGAGATGAATTCAGAAAGCATAAATTCCCCGAGTTAATCAAACCCCGAGGAAGTAGATCTGTAGCAGCTGCCCTTGGACCATTTAATGCATTTTGGTTATGCTCTTTCGAAGCTAGAGGTTCAGACAAATCAACATGCACCTCATTGGGAACAGATATAACGAGATTACTTTGGTGTTCTAAAGTTGCATCATCAAGAGTATCTGGCTTTGGGCTTGGTGACTGCTTCAGAGCACCAGTATTTGTCTCAGAAATGCATAAGGATGCTAAGTCCACACTAGTCTTTTTTGGGCCTCTTAGGCAGTTATTAAGGGGAAAGACATGAGGCGGACTATGAGTATATCCATTATCTTCTGTTGTCTTCAAACAGCTGAATCCATTGTCTTCATTGACAAACTTTGGCGGTGGGACACTTTTTGACAGGTCTGAAAGTTTACTGTGTTTAAGTTCAATATCAGGGCTGCCCAAGGATTTTACAGATGCAAAATCTAAAGAGCCAAATTGCAAGCCTTTCTTTTCCAAAGGCTCTATGATATTCTTAGGTGATTTCTTTTTGAGTGATATTACTTCATCTTCAGTGAATGACCCAAACACTAACACCTTATTAGAATCAGTCGCCATCTTTCTGTGGGGAATCTTAAACAGGAACAAGAGAATCTACTACTAGAGAAGTGGATTTGAGACCTATGCTGTCAGGGGCGGCGCCGGGGCGCCCAAATTTTAACCACTCGCCTCGCCGTAACATTTTAGCGCCCTAGGCGTTTCAGAGAACAAGGCGGCGCTGAGGCGGGCGCCTATTTCAAGGCTAGGCGGGGGAACCTTATGATATGGCGTTTTTTTTTTTTTTTTTTGAAAACTGCCAAATGATATGACTTATTTTGTAAAAAAGAAAAACTCAAACTGCCAAATGATTTGGCTCATTTAAGTTTCAGTGTTTAACCAAAAAAAAAAAAAAAAAACCAAATCAATTTACAATTTCTTCCTGCGTGAGCCGTGAAGCTGCGTCTCTCTCATCTTGAATTCTTGATCCACTGCTGCACCTGCGTCTTGCACTCATCTCCGGTGGTATAACATTGTTGATTGTTCCTAGAACTAACCGTAATTACTCTCTCTCTCTCTCGGGCCTCGGCGTTCTTCAAGCTTCTGCAGCATTGTTCCTGCCCTGTTTAATACTGTGATTTCTTGACATCATCTTGGAACTAACCGTGATTTCTTGACATCAATTTACCTGCTCTCATCTCCGGTGGTATGAGTTGCAACTTAGCTTTTAATACTGAAAATTATGTTCTTTATATTTCTTACTGCTTGAAATAACCTGCTCTCATCATCCTGGAACTAACCTGCTCTCATCATCCAAATAACAAATTAACATGTTACAAATTTACATTCTCCCGCCTAGCGCTCCGCCCCGTCCCGCCCTGCCAGTGACCATGCCCACCACCTAGTGCTCCGCCCCGCCCCTGACAACATAGTTTGAGACATGAAAGAGAGAGATTACTTCTTCGTCTCTTTTGTTGCCCTGATGAACCAACATCGACAATAGCAGAAGAAGAAGAGAGCAAAAGGGACTTCGATTTAGGTTGATTTTAATTTTTCCAATAAATACAAGAAGAAGAAGAAGAAATAATTATTTTTGTAACTGGAGAGCCTTATGTACTTTTGAAGACATACATGCGACAATGCAACAACAAATGGCGATGATCTAACCCCAAAACGAGATAATTGGATCAAAGGCAAAGGTGTTAAAATATTACCTGCAAGTCGTCGGGCCTTCACCTCTAAAAAGTTAACACAAAGAGGGTCTAGTTCCATAACTATTTGAATGCTCGTGCATGGCCACTCGAGATCACCAATTGCATCCTTCAAAGTTACGGATTAGAACTATATATCATAAATGAAAGAAAATGAATATAAAAAGTTAATGTACTCTAACAAGGAAAACAAGTGTTCCAAATATAATTGGCACTTAAAAGATTCATGGGTCCAAGAATATATTTTGCCATTGGAGGAAGCAAAAGAAACTCTTTCCATGGATCCCCTGCCAATCATTTAAAGTCCCACCTAGAATCCTCAAAGGTGTTACCATAGAAACATCCACGAAAGAATAAGGAAAAAATGATCAAAAAGCTAATGCTCCAAATGGCATACCTGTATTGTTCAATGAGATGACTTAAGAAGTTACTTCCTATAATACCTTCCAAAACTTTTTAACTACATTGGTAATAGTAACCAAATGAAACTTGAGCATTCAAATAACCAAATTCTAATAACACCTGATAGAGTAATATATACAACATAGGAATATTTACAAACTAAGATCAACATTAGCAGTCTCATTCATCAGTGAGCACCTTAATAAAAAAAAACACAAGCATGTTATACATGTGTAAAAGCACTTTTACTTGAACAGCCTCATTATTTCCTTATTCTTTTCTTCTTTTCGTTTCTTTTTTTCTTCTTCTTTCCTCTTCTCCTTTTCTTCTTCTTTTTCCCTTTTTTCTATAATTGACCTAGCAAGAGTTCATCAATGACAAGAGTGATAGAGATAATAGATTATAAAACCTGTCAGATAACCTCCATACAATTTTACTAAGAAGGATTTCCATCTCCAGGTGACAATGTAGAGAGTCAGTTGTTTACAAAGCAAAACAGTGAGGTCATATCATAGTGTGCTTCAAATATAGAGAACGGTTGTTATTTATACTAATAACAATGGAAACAATAAGGCTAGTACCAAATATTCAATCCCTGACATTAGCTTTGATGAGTTCCTTGTATTAGCAAGGACGCGAAGACTTAGCGCAATCAATAACAAAAGTTGCAAGGCTAAATAGAGGAAAGTGGTTATGTTGCAACATCAGCTAGCTTTATGTAGAAAAGAAAAGAGAAACCATGTTCCATCTATTTCGTGGCTTTAATTTTTGCACATTACAACCAACAAATGTAAGAGCACATATAATGCGGATCACAAAAAATATGGAACAGGGAGAAGAAGAATTACCTCTATACTACGATAGTTTAACAATAAAGTACAAAAAATGCAACCAACCCACCGGGGAAAGGAAATCCATAAGTAATCAATGTAAATAAAATACCAAAAACATTATAAAATAATCAATCAATAAGGAAGTGGAACAATAAATAAGCACATTTACAAATCAATGAAGGGCCACCATTTATGTCATGCACAAATACTAAAAAATGGGCCATGGCTTTGACTCAATGAATAGTTAGCAAATGAGGTGGTGAACATAGAAAAGTAGAGCTTAATCTAAAAAGGACACAAACATACATTTTTTAGAACGTCGTTTTCCCTCTTACATCGTATATATTCCTTCGGGGGCAATGGGAGGACAATCTATGTTAGAGGAAATCGAGGAATATGGCTTATCTAAATTATGCATGACTCCAAACAAAATTAGGGTTCTGATCAATATGGATACATTCGACGGATTTTAAAATTCCAAACTTACTAATAATAAACAATTACTAGGACAATGATATCATTGGAGGAGTTCGTGTATGGAAATGCTAAACAGCTTAGTTATCCGCGGGTTAGAGTTGTAGCTTGCCCAACCAAAAGTTCTAGGGCTGCTTTCGAGGGTTCAAGTGAAGGTAGATATATCCCAGTTTATGCATTTTATTTATTACGCTTCTAGATAAGCTGAATTATAGCCATGGGTCAAGAAAATATTCAAAGTAGTGAATGATACACACGCCCATATTAAATAGAGTCTCGTGGATAGTCTACTTCGGTATATCGTACTTTGCATGAGGTTTCAAATCAAGGGTCAAGAAGGATTTTACAAGCATTGGTGATAGGGATGTTCAAGTGAATTGCCTTACCAATTTCGAAAAACTCTTAAAAAAATTTTCAACGGGAATCTACTAGAATCGTTCAAGGTTTCTACCAAAAAACTGGGGCTTGAATTGAAAAAAATACCTAAAAACCAAGAATGATCTATCGTGGCTTTCAAACTTGTACACCATGCACCAATCCGAATTTCAACTGGAAATAAAAATATAAGAAAAGATAGGTGCAGCAAAAATCTAAAAAGGGGAACCATGGGAGAATAGAAACAAACCAAAAACAAACAAAACATTAACATCCCAATCAGCAATCAGGTAAATCAAGAAACATAACTGAAAATTAAAGAGTTCATTAACTTAACTTGTTCCTCTTCTCCTTCAAGGACAAACCCCCTTCTTCATACTCCACCCTGGTGATGCTTATCGAACACCAAAACGAGATCTATTGGAAGAAGAGGAGAATGTTAATACCATCCAAAAAACTGCAAGTAGAGGGAGGTTATAGATATCGTGAGAGAGAAAAGTTGTCCGCCTGGATACCATTTGGCTACCCAATTAAAGCGGAGAGAAATTACATTTATATCCCCTTGGATGTCGTGAAGGCAGAGAGCGGTTACAGGAGTTACTGGGTAATACTGGGGGAGAAGACAACGAAAAAAGTTCAATCGCGATTTCTTACCAAGGTACAGTTGCGGCAATTGTTACTTATCAACAAGCGCGGTTTCGTCAGGATGTATTGAAAAAAATAAATAAACATTTCGGACAAATAGGGTGGTTGTGCTAATAAGTTCAAAATATAACAATTAAAATAGAAAGCATATATTGGTATTTGCGGAAGCGGTTTTAATTTCGCTGAGGTCAAAAAAAAACCGTCAAGCTAAGTTGGTGATAGACATTGGCCCAACACCAAATGTCTTACCTATGTCGTCCCCCCAAAAGTCATATTTTTTTTGGTAGTGGTGACATTCTTCCAGTTATCTCAATGGTACTCTTGGTTTTGATTGGACTCTACTAAATTTCTGAGATGTAAAACAAAATGTGGATATTAGTTTTCAAGAAGAGGCGCAAAAAAAACCAGACATACAGGATAACAGCAAAGTAAAACAAACTTTTATATTCAACATGGTCTGCGGAAAACATATTATCTATTTCAGGGCTATTTAACAACAACTGCAAGAGATTCAATTTTTATAATCGTGGGATGTCAAAAAAACTACGTTTTCCCTTCAACAGGTGGCGACCAACATAAATTATCGAAGCTTGAGCAGGTCACAAATAAGCCTGAACCGATTTTCCAAATTTCAGCGGTCGGGAGCTAATCCATTCCATGGAATGCGTTGCAATTCCCGCTGTAATTTCAAAACTTTGTAAATTACATCCCTGGCCCGACCTTTACAGGTCGAACAAGGATCTCTTATAAATTCAAGCTTTTACTCCTTTACAAAATAGGCAATCAACGCCCCAGCAAATTCTTAAATATACGATGCCTGGGTTACAACTGCATGAGAAAATTTTTCCCTCGTCCTCTGAAGGCCATCTTCTCATCTCTTTATACCTTGCTTTATGCCCCTCCATTTTTCTATCTATTCGAGCTGTGAATGCAATATTTTCTTCTGATTTCTGAACTGCTTTTGCAAATTCTGCCTGATTAATCGCCTTTAAGTCTGCCACCTGAGCTCAAAGCGCCTCAATCTCCCTATTTAAATCTTCCACATTGGAGTTATCTTTATCATTTCATCTTTCTTTTGTATCAAAACCTCCTTACCCCTGATAGCCCGCTATAGCCCTTGTTCCACGATAATGGCAGCGTCCAACTTACGTTGGCACTCCCTTAACTTCTCATTTCCTTTTTGCACATGACCTTGAATTTAAGCCACATCTCCCTCTAGCTCTCTTATACGAGCTGATAGACTGACGACATCACCTTGAACAAGGGAAGCATTGGAATCATTTCTATTCTTCCTTGGGCGCTCCCCAGCCTTGGCATTCCTGGCACGCACGTTTGCCTGTGCTAATTAAGTCTTCAGTTGTGCCACCCTTTCATTCTACTCATCGCACTTCTGTTGAACAGTCTGAAACTCCATGTCCTTAGCAGGTAAGGTTGTAGACAGTTGGTCAACTGCAACCTCAGAAGAAAATTGATCATCCCGAGCAATCTTCAACTCAATATATTCATCAACCATTTTCCTCTTTAATTGTTCAAGCTCTTTTCTAGTCTTCATTAGATCAACTCGAATTTGCTCCTAATTTTTCGTTCTATTGATCAAATCGACCTTCAAACTGGCCACTGACTGATTTAAACCTTCTTCTGATTTTTCAAACACCTGTATACTGTAACGGGCCATGTCAGCTTCCCTACTCTTTACCATCAACGCATCATTCTGGCTTTTGAGTTTCACCGCATGATCTTTTAACTCCGCAAGCTCTTTTCACTCTTTCTCAAATTCGGCATCCTTCTTTTTGATCTGCCGAGCGAGGTCTACAGCAGTTTGTGTTTCCTCAACAAATTTGAAGTGCACCTTTACGTGCTGATCTTCTCTATCTTCATTTGCCTCTTTCATCCTATCAAACTTCTCTGTAAATTATTGGTTACATTGGCGTGCATCATCTTCGCGCAAGCGAGCTAACTCTAATTCGACCTGCATATCACATATACATTATATCAAATTCGATTCAGAACACTCAGTTACTAGATATGACTCATTTTTAACAAGATATTTATTTTTTTACATCTACTGTGTAAAACTACTTCAGAACTTAAGGTCGAAGTACAATCTCGGATGGATGCTCCATAACATATACTTCCAAGTCTAAGGTACACAGTCTCTATATTTTTGTTTGTCAAAAACTTTAGCATTTCATGCTCACCATTTCAATACCATTGGCCCCTAAACCGGTAACAAATTTTTGGTCTGTCTCTACACTCTATATTTTTTTACTTTGTAACGCTATACTAAGGAAGCATACAAGTCAAATATTTCATGTTTTGTTTTAACCTATAGCTCCGCTTGCGAAGACAACAAGGATGCTAAGGTACCTCTATCCTTAGCAAGCTCAACCTCTAAAGTTTTTATTCGGAGGTGTATGTCCTTAAGTTCCTATAGTAAGGCTTACAAAAACGACTTAGCCTACAAAATTCTATCCAACAAAAATATCCAATCAGTTGACAAACATTCCTAAATTTTCATTCAAATCACAGAATCATCGCACTACTCTACCTTTTCATTCTCCCCTTCTGGACGCTTGTTGTCATCTCCTTGGTTGTCTCTCACCATCTGAGGAGAAACACCATTCAACCCATCCACAACTCCAACAACACTATTTTTAATCTCTTCATCTTCCTCTTCTACATAGGTATCGGCCCTAATGGCATCCACTTCATCTTCAGAGTATCCTTTTAACATAAGGTGGCGCCTGAGTCTGCCACGCTCAGCTACCACCTCCTCCAAGTTCCCTCTCACTTCTGCATGTAGATTGCTGATCTCTTCCACTTGTGAAGCCTTCAAAGTTTCCATCCGCTTTCCCTCCTTGAGCAAATCGGTTTTCAATCGAGCTATGTTCCTTTCGAGCTCGACCTTCTTCCTCTTCAGCTCAGCTCTCTCCTCCTCGGCCCTGAGACATATTCTCTTCATCAGCCGAGCAGCCTGCAAAATATACTAAATCGACCTCATTATTAGCTCGAGTCGCAATACAATAATTTCATCACATATTCTTGAATATGAACCTACCATTTTGCTCATCTCTTCTCCCCGTGAAGAGCTGCCAACATGGCTTTTTCCTCCACCTCTTTCAAATCATTCTCCACAATATGTCGATCTTCTACGACCTTCATCCCTATCATTTTAGAGGGTTCAACCCTTCTTCTTTTTTGCCTTTTCTATGGCCTCACCACTTCTTGTGGTTCCAGAGGTTGAAGGAAGTTTTAAAATTTGTTTCTTGGGAAACCTTCGAGCTAACTTGCTTGACGTAGTAGACTCAGGTAACCCAGTGCAGTCCACTCTAGGGCCCTTAGGCAATTTCACTCGCCTATCCCCATCAGTTCCCTTTTTTTTGTTGCCGTTAGCACTCGTCATTAGCCTCGTCGACTGAGATTTTAGAACTTTTTCGACTCGGCTGTTAACACGCTTTTTCCTGCTAATACCAAGTTCTAACACAGCCTCAAGCTCTGTCTCTTCTTGAGCAACTGTATCCAACAATAATTTTTTCCTCATCACCTGTGATTTAGGACTTGTTATACACATAACATTACCATCAGCAGAACATCATACAATTTCAGCTATCAATCTCATACATTATACATTGTTATACTTACTTTGTTTTACAGTTCTAAACAGAAGTTTCATGGGTTCTTCATCATCCCTCTGAAGGCAATCACCCTTCACCCTTCACCCATATCACATTATCATTCCATTGTCAGCCTGCTGAGTTTAGATCGAAGAAGCGAGGCCGAGTCGAGCTCTTAAAGAAATACGCCCCTCCACTTACAGAATAGTTTTTTACCCCATAAAATTGCAAAACGTTCTCAGAGGATATCCTCCTCCTCCTCTTATCTCCTTCCCACCGTGTATTTAGAGATTCACAAATACTTATCACCTCCCACATGCTCCCGTTCATCTGAACATGACATGCCCAGATAAGGTTCATAATTTCTTTAGCTAGATTGTTGTGGGGAAGACTCAATCTGTACTCCAACTGAGATGGGTATCATAAAACCCCCCAGAAAAGTTCACTCTGAACATTCCCATCGAAATACTCCCAAGAGATCAATTCGTCTATAACCCTATCCATTTTCTCCTTTACCAAATCAGCCAACAAATAAAATTACTTCTCTCCCGTGGCTTCAGTACAACCCCTAAATTGCCTACCAATGTGCTCTATACAGTTGCCCCATCTACCTCCTACAGAAGCCTTGTCTTTAGAAAACTCTTTGAATACATTTGAGCAAGGAGGATAGGTTACAATCTTCTAGGTAAGTCTAGAAATTGATCAACACCTACTTCTTCCTTCCTTTCAGATATTCCACTCTCAAACTCAGTCGATCTACCAGAGGTCGATGCCTCATTAATAGGGGAACTCATAATATCAACTACATAAATGATTTTGTCCTACACAAATACTCCTCACGATTGACCTTCACACAGGTCCAGGTATCTATCTTTATCTTTTACATATACGTCAACTACATACAAATATCTTTCATATATCATATATCAAACAGGTTTGCATAGATTACTATAAATAATAACTTGTAGATTTTCCTAGAAACAAAGCGTGATCTTCAAAAACAGATACACACATCATGAATCCTCTACTAACTTTCTATGTCAGAATGTGAATCCGAGGCAGCGCCAAATCCTTCCTTCACAACGCTGCTATATAACCACCTTCGTGACTCAGTCTCTTTAACTCTTGCACTCTTTGACTGTTGATCACTTTTAATGAAATCCTCATGTGATTTTTCTGCTATTTTTGTTTTTCTTCTTCCTTTCTTTCTCACTGCTATTCAAGTTTTCAGAAGTTGAGAAATGTTTAAATGACGATGATAAAGTAGTATTTGTATTTTCTTTCTTTAACTGCTGGAAGTTATTGATCCTCGCACAAACCATCCTCAGTTTTAGAACCGAGGCATCCATTCCACTATCCATGTCAGACGTCTTGTACCTTTCGGTATAAATATTTTCCCATTATTGCCCTTTCCCTTATATTTTAATATATTTTTATCTCTCATTTCCTAATCTCCCTCTGACCCCACCACACTCATGATGACTCACGCTTACACGCAGTCAAGTTTTTACAACTTTTACGCAAGGGACAAAATCAGAAGCTCCCTGCTTTTTCTATGTTTTCTTCTTCTACTTATAACAACAATGACATCATTTTCGAAGCTCTCATGATAAATTTTCAAATATTTTCAAATTCATTTTTCACAGTAGTCACAAACATCATTCACAAAAAAATAGAGGATCAATTCAACACTAATTCTCATTCCACTTTCTTTTAAATTATTCAAACTTATATAGTTACATACATCCTGTCATCCCTATTTACATTCATTCTTTATTTTACCTCACATATAATTACATCTAAAGCATCCTTGATGTCCCGGGTAGCCACATCTAATTAAATATCTTCCAGCAATCCTCACATCCTCCAATTCGATCTCCTCAACAACAAGCTCTCTCACATAAAATTTTTGAGCTATAGGATCCACCACGATCTATCGAAACATCTTTTCATAAAAGTGACGTTCATACTCGCATTCTCTCCCAATCTTATCTAAACCTTCAAGTTAAACCTCCTTTACTGGCAGCTCAGAGTCATAATCTAACAATCCAAAAATCTGCTCCCGCACTTCAGTGATCTTTATCGCCAACTGCCTTTTAGCGGCATAACGAATTCTCTTGGATCGAGTCCACACCATTCTTATTTCCTTCCCTAAACTTAAAATTAATTCTATCCATATATATTTTTGCTACTAATTCCCCACAAGTCGTGATATTATCCTATTATCTTATAACAGAAGCCCTAATATCATGAGAAAAATTATTTAAACATATCTCTTCCTATCGACCTCGGTCATTTCATACTATTCTAAATCGAGCTTATACTTTCCAAGTCTAATATTCAAGAACGACCTCTCCGAGATCGATTCTTCATTCTGAAACTTCTATAATTCTCTCTCCCCTATATTTTTACACACAGGTCGAATCATGTTCGACACTTACACACATATTTTTATTTTATAAGCAAATTTCTAACAGTTTGATCATTACGAATACTATACGTTCTAATCTCATACATTTTGTTTCATACAATATTCGAAAGTCTTCAAATCATAAAGCTCAATTTCTAGAGTTATTTTATTCTATATCAACACAGAGTTTGGCTAACAAATGTTTAAATTATAAGTACTTTTATAGATAACAAGTCTTTCAAGTACTCAACATCAGGTATTTTACAGATAAAATGTTTTTCAAGTGCTTTAATAACTAACAAGTCTTTCAGGCACTCTGAGGCATCAAATCCTTCAGTTCGTTCTACTTCAATGATTTTTCACCTGATGCAAAGTAGACATTGGAAACAATGAGTATCGTTCCTCCCGTGAGTTTTGTCGAAGTCTAGGCGAACTTTAAATGGAAACTATGAAAGTAGGAGACTCAGTACTTGAACCAACTCTTCAAATTGAAGGTCTTCATGGCTCAAAGTAGCGATGGAAGTGCAGAAGCAGACTTCTATTCTTCGTCGTCCTCCTCCACTACCATCGCCTCCTCTTCTATAGCCACCACCCTCACAGAGTTTGTAGAGGTGAAGAGGGCCTGACCTTAGAATCTATCGCGATGCAAGGCATCAACGCAACTGCACCACTGTTACGTCTATCCCTGTATCTGTCTCCCCAACCTTATCTTCCGCAAGGATGCAGAGAAAAACCTAATGTTGCTTACCTGTTAAGACAACGTGGTAAAACCTCTATCTACAGTAAAATTCCTCTTCAGCTTCAGCCGCTTCATTTTCTTACATTCCTTGATACGTTGGAGGACAAGATAGGAATAGCATCTCCAAGGCTGATCCCCTCTAAATTTTAGAAGCAATTCTTTCTTCAAGAACCATTCGATGGGTCTTCACCATCTTTAAAGTTACAGAAGATTTTGCAGTAGAACAAACGTACTTTACCACAAACCCCGGTGCAGGTACTATTTATATACCCATATTTATTGTGCATGATCATTTTCCCAAATGTCATCATTCAATATAGATGAAAATCTAAAAACTCTAACCGTCACAACATTAATATTCCCATCAAAATTCAATGCCGCCCATCCCCCATTATAACACGCATTTTCCATGAAGTCAAACACAATCATTATTTCCTTCATTATTCAAATTTTTCAACCCGAATACCCATATCCCCTAATTTCTTTCTCAACCAAAGCCACTCGTAACTTCGTTTGCGAGGGGGCGATTGTAGGGCCTACCCCTCGATCTTGTCTAAATCGAGATGTCTCTAGTTCAAACTACCCACACATTCTCCCGTGACTTCTCTAGTCAACATTGCCACCTACTCCACGAACTGATAAAAAAATGTTGGTCAAGCTTAAATAAAAACCCTGAACAAGTCAAAGTTACCTGTCTCTTATGAACTCAGCAGTTACTCAGTCAACCGTCACTAACCATATTGTTCAAAGAATGTGCTTCACACGATGAAGAACGCTGGAGAAGCCTATATTAGAAAAAGTTCCAAAGAGACAAGGCCAGAAAAATAATGAGAAATCACTAAGAAAATATATTTTCTAGATCTCAAAACTTCAAAATTCTTATTTACGAGATCAAGCATTTCTAAATCAAGAGATCACTTATATAAGATATCAGCCTCAAGCAATGAACTTCACTATTACTAAAATCCTCAACCCGAGGTCGTAGTTTTTTACCTATTCAAAAATTTTCTACGCTAAAAACATCTGTGTCATTTCTTGCTTTCTACTTGATTTTATCACAAGCACATTGGTGTAAGAGCTAATTCTAAGCCACTTCGAGCATACAAAATTAGGCCATTACAAAATGGACCATCCCAATTTTCTGCTAGTTTTCCAGCATGAGGCTCTTTGCGGTATTGAGGTATTTTCTCAAAGACGAGATCATCAATTTGGAAGGTATGGCTTCTGACTTGTTTATTGTCCAAACTGGCCAACATATGGTGATATCGACCTAGGTTAGCGATGGCGTATTCCCTAGTTTTTTCGATCCAATTGAGGTTGTAGGCCAATTCAAACTCGTTTTCCTCGTCAGTTAATCCAGAAGAAGCATCCATCATAGATAGGAGTTCATGACCTGCTATAAAATTAAGGATTTGATAAATGTTGGGAAAAGGGAAACTATCCTTTGTAGTTTGTTTGATTAGATTGGTGAAATCTACACAAACTTGGACTTTTCCATTCTTCTTTGGGATTACGACGATGTTTAATATCCTATCTGAATATTTGTCTTCTCGAATGAATCCCACTTTGATCAATTTCTCAATCTCCATGTTAATTTTATCTCAAAGTTGAGGTGATAGTCGTCGTTATTTCTGTTTAACTACTATAGCATTGATGTTGATGGGCAATTTATGACATGGCTTAGCTAGATCAAACCCAGGCATCTCTTTGAAAGTCTATGCAAAAACATCTCTATTTAGTTATAAGAACTGAGTGAGAGTGCTTTTTCGTAATGAACCAGCTTAGTACTGATGAAAGTACCTCTGCGAGGTCTATCAATGTTAATGTATTTTGTGGGCTCCTCAGTAGAAGGGTGATCATCTAGGTGATCAGCTTTCTGTAATTGTTGTAAGTATATCTATCGGAGGTATCTAGAATTGTTGAGACGGTATTTTTGTAAGCTCGAGAAAGATTTTGACTACCCTTGATTTCATAGATACCATCATTGTATTTGAAGATAAGTGCTTGATGATAGATGGAAGCGATTGCTTCCATGTTGTGAATCCAACAGCGGCCCATAATCCTAAAATAACAAAATTTGGCATTGATTACATAGAAGATGACGTCAATAGTGGCTGGTCTTGCGGTAATAGGTAAGATGATCTTGACTACTCACTCTGATTTAGAACCATTAAATCTACTGATATCGGTGTCGCTTAGAATAACTTGATCAGCCAATCTCATTTGGCCAATAGTACTTTGAAAAAGAATCTCAATACTGCTTCTCGTATCAATCATCATTGTGTGCATGACAAACTTCTTCATCTTTAGCATTATGACTAATGCATCATGATGTAAAAATTTGACATGACTAATATCACAATCTTCAAATGAGATCCCAAGCCGGCGATTGCTCGACTCAGGCAGAAGCTTGGCTTCTTTATCTTGAGGTGTGAGATCGCAATATTTTGATAGTCTCATGGGCTTGAATCTTCTAGAGTTGGTGATCCGATGGATTTCGATCATGTTGTTGTGGTGCATATGGTAGAGATGCCTATCCATAGCGTGATCTTTGACATGGACAACTTCAAGCTGCTTTTTATAGCTACCATCATTGTATGATTCTAGGTCGATAATATATTTAAAAATATGTCCCTCCTTAAAAATGTATTATAACAACCTCTGTAAAGCGTAACAATTGTCAGTAGAATGATGGTTTACCTTATGATGCATACAGTACGGTTAGTTCTCGATTGGTTCCAATGGTTGAGAGAGACGGTAGAGCTTATCCTTTGAGAGGATTAGAAAAATTGTGGAGATTCGAACATTCTTCCTTGGGAGGACCTGTTTGGTTTGTGAACCGCCTTTTCGAGGGTTGCCAGTATTTCACTTGGAACATTTTCGATCACCCTGATCCTCCTTCGGTTCAGTGCTTCGATCTATAGATGGACCTTTCATGGTTATGATAGATTTAGTAGATTTATGCCTTTTGGACATCATCATTTCTAGGTCGACGTAACTAATGACCTTGGTGATCATATCTTCCAAGGTCGCTGGCTTGTTGAGGAAGAGGTATTCTTTAGCCTTGCAATCGAGCTGGAGTACATTTATAAAAGCAGCAACAACTATTTTCTAATCGAAATTGTCTAGTTTACGCGCGAGCTCTCGAAACTTCTTCACAAAGTCTTTGAACTTCTCTCCGTGTGACTGTTTAAGACTAATAAGAAAATATAGATTATCGTATTTGTCTTTGTTGTGATCATACATCTTGATGAATTATTTTTGCAGCTGGTTGAATGTATGTATGGAGTCTTCAGGTAGAGAGTGAAACCATCAAAGCAATTCCTCCTATAGACTTATGGCAAACAAACGGCAGAGGATGTGGTTGAGATTAGAATATAACCCCAAGGAATCACGCTATTGTTGAATGTGCTCCTTTGGATCGGTGCCCTTATATTTACAAATTTTCGGAGTATGGAAACCTTTCGATATTTCCATATGGAATAGTACTTTGGCAATTGGACTTCCTGGTAAATTGGTAAGTTCATCGGTAGTACCCTGAACTTGTGCTTCGATCAACTCCTTAATTCGTTGATCTATATGCTCTTGTGTGACATAGTGACGTGTCGGTTGAGTAACTTGACGAGGTGGTTACGAATTGTGAGTACCAGCACCTTCACTCAAATGATCTCATACTGGAACTCGAGGTTGAGGTCGCTGTTCATCCTCTTGACCTATGAAAAATTGGTAACCTTGGCTAATTTCAGACTGAACTTTGCCACCCAAATCAATGGAAGGCTGAGGTTCGTGCTGAATATTTCTAGAAATAGCTTTGCTGGTGGCACCTTGAGGTCCCAACCTTCCCCGCCCAGAAACTTGGGAAGTTTTTGGCAATTGACCACGATCTCTTGTTGGAGGAGCCCGCTGAGTATTTTTACAGAGCTTGTAAGGCAGTTTGCATGATTGTCATCTGGTCTTCATATCGTTTGAACGCTGTCAAATGAGCTTATTGCTCTGCTTCGAGCTCCTTCTCACGGAGCTCTCGGTCGAAAGATAATTGATGTTCGAGCTCATTGTGTTTATTTGTTTCGGTGTTGAGATTCGTCCGTAGCCTCGTAAGTTGTTCTGGCTCAACTGAAAGATCGAGCTGGATTCCGATTGTTGGTCGTCTAGAAGTGACCATGATTGAAATTTATAGTAGAGTGAATGTATGCCTTAAGATATTGTAGAAATGTTTTCTTTCCTATAGACGGTGCCAAATGTAATGGCCTAATTCTCTAAGCTCGAAGTGGCTTGAAATTAGCTCTTACACCAATGTACCAGTAACACAAACTAATATAAAACAAGAAATAATATAAGTAATTTAGTATGGAAAACCTTTGAATAGGTAAGAAACCACGATATCGAGTTGAGGGTTTTTATAATTGTAACTTTTATTGCTTGGGGCTAATATCTTATTACAAGTGATCTCTCGACTTATAAATGCTTAATCTTGTGAATAAGAAGTTAGAAGTTTTGAGAATCTTAAAAATGTAGTTTTCTTGATAATTTTTCATATATTTTTCTGGTCCGTGTATATTTTGGAACTTTTTCTTTATATAGCCTTCTCCGTAGTTCCTCATCGTGCTGAAGCGCATTCTTTGAACAATGTGGTTAGTGGCGCGGTTGACTGAGTAACTGTTGTGTTCGTGAGAGACAGGTGTCCTTGACTTATTTAAGCTTTTCTATTTGAAATCAACTTGCGTTCTTTATCAGTTCTTAGAGTACGTGGCAATATTGACTGTTGAAGTCGTGTGCAGAATGCGTGAGTCTGACATAGAGGTAGTTCGAACTGGAAGCAACTCAATTTGGATAAGATTGAAGGGTAGGCCCCTGCAAGAGTAATGATTGGATTTTGCCAGAATACCAAATGCTGGCTCCGAACTAGTATACCTGTTATTACAGGCAGTTTTATGTGGGTCTGCTGTTCCCCTTAGATGACCTTACGAAGAAATGTTTGAACTCATTTGGACGAGCGCCAGGTCAGATGAATGGCAATTTTTACAGGGTGATGCAGTTATCGTATAATTAACCAGTTAATACATCCTCATTATAACATGGGCTGTGCTAATATTATGGTAGCATGAAAGATGGGGCGCTATCCTCGACAGTGGGATTTGGTCTCCGGGGGTGCTATGAACGAGGGTGAGGAGGTAGGTGCATCGGATGAGCCCACTCTGGTACCTCGCATTACTCGTATGCGTTGGAAGGTGCACATTGAGGGGTGTCAAACTCAGACCTCGGCGAAAGCGAGGATAGGTGTGGCTAAGAGGTCCCCCGTGAAGAAGGCGGTGGCTAAACCGAAGAGTCAGAAAGTCATGCGTACCTGTACTCCCAAGTGGAGGTATTAGTATTATATAGCTCGTAAGTCAGGCTAGCCGAAATTTTTTAAATTGCTCACAGGTGGTAATTTTGGGCATCGTCATCTAATTCTGGTAATTGGCGCGTTTGATTTTGACGACGGTCCCAACCGTCGTCTTCGTCATAATGTTTTAAACACGAAGTGTATGTTATAACCTTTTTTTGTTCTTGAATTTTCACAGTTTTTTACATGTGGTCTAACGTTTGACCTTTTCCTTACAGGTGCTACGCTTGTTGGGGTTTTAGACAAAAATTCTCGTCTGTGTTGGTTGGGCATTCAAAATTAAGATTGTCAGATTTTAACGAATATCTTCGACGGGACTTTTGACTCAGATAAGTATTGGTTGCCTGCTAAGTATAGCGAGCCATGTGGGTGTTCCGCGAGTAACACTATATTTGTATAAAGTACACATAAATATACTTTGGTAGATAGTGTTTAAATGAAGCCTCATTTTTTGGCCTCGAAGAGGGGGGGGGGGACTCGGCTGGTGCCTCGCAGGCCGCTCCCCTTGTACCCCGTCAGAGTGCTAGGATAAAGGGTGCCAACATCCATACGGAGAAGGATTTCCCGAATGCCAAATGCCATAAGCCTGTACACACATGCCTCGTTGACGAGGAGTTAGAAAGTTTATGGGGAAAAGAAAGGGAACCCTTATCTCATTCCTTTATGGAGGAGGCGACCTCTTTTATGGGTAGTGGCAAGTTGTTCTCCAGTAGCTTGCTAGAGGGGTTGGTCTAGAGCACACCTTACAAAGAGAAAGAAAAGCTCATTTAACTGAGGCCCTCTAAGACCCCCGTGCTCGTCGTGCTACGGCCGTTGCTACCGTGCGGGTAAGGAGCTCGGTTACATTTGTTTATATGAAGATCGTTTATGGAAACGACTCAATTTTGTCTTTAAACCATTGCTATTTATCATTTGTAGTGTACCTTGACTCTAGTGGCCGCTCTATAACGTGGCGAGATCCTTGATAGTCATAATAATAACCTGGAGCAGCGCCTTGCTGATATGCTAGCCCACCAGAAGGAGCTTCTCCAAGAGGTGGTGCAGCGCGAGCTGGCCAAATATGTAGCAGACCAGATGAATGGTTTGGTGGGGGTGGCCAAAGTGCCTAGGTAGGATAAGGTTACACTCGAGCGAGACTTGGAGGCCGCCAATGGGCCTCTAATGGGCCTGGGGAAAGAAAAGGAGGCGGACTAGCAGGTTCTCTGCGATCAGCTCGTGGGAGAGAGGATGGTGTCGGCTGACCTACAAAGCCGCGTGGGGGAGCTAATATAAAGCATGACGAGTATTTAGAAAAAATTCTACCTATCCACCGATTGGTGGGTCACCACGGTTTCCTCTCCATTTCTAACTCTGCGCCTAACCAAGGATGTTTCCGAGCTGCGTCATCTCGGCTATTCCAGTTGCCTAGGTCCTCTTCCCGCAGGGCTTGAGATGGATATCACTACTAAGGAAAAGGCCGGGGTTGTTATTATTGTACAATCAATCCCTGCCTCGTAGCTACATTATTCATGAGGACTTCATGGATCCTGTAGTGACCATGTTGTAACATTTGGGAAAACTATTTGCATTTCTGGAACTTGTGATCTTTGTTGTTTGTATATTCTGTGACGCAGTGAATTATATGTTCTTCATCCTCTTTGACTATGTCTTTGGCATTCTTACGGCCTAACTTTAAAATTTAAGTTTGATAGTTAGTTTTCCTAGTCCATGTTGGGATATATCTCTCGATCGCTATCATGAGCTAGTCCAGAAAAATTGGTAGGTTTTTTGGTGTTTCCAGAAACTTTGAGCTAGTCCTCGTTGGACTATGTGTAGTGGTTGTCTTGACGACCTAGTTTGAAAAAAATTGGTGGGTTTTTTGGAGTTTCTGAAGACCTTTAGCTAGTCCTCGTTGGACTATGTATGATGGTCATTTTGACGACCTAGTCCAAAAAAATTGGTGGGGTTTTTGGAGTTCCTACAAACTTTGAGCTAGTTATAGTTGGACTACATAGTACTTGTCTTGATGACCTAGTCTAAAAAAATTAGTAGATTTCTTGGAGTTCCCACAAACTTTGTGCTAGTCCTCATTGGACTATGTATAGTGGTCATCTTGACGATCTAGTTTTGCTGATATTGATGTTATTTTTGGAGTTCCAAGAAACATTTAAGTAGTGTACTTTGGGCAGTTTTAAGGAAGCTAAAAGGAGGGCACATTAATAGAGTTGTTGGTTTCCCCTATGCACATTAATTTGTATTGGTAATCAACACAATGAATGCTAAGTTTAATACCTTAAACATTTTAAAGGATAACCATTCTTTCACTTAAGCTCATTATGCCGTTTAAGTTTAGGCCTTTCCTCAAGGTTGTTTATAGAATGTAGACCCGATCGCAAATTTTCTTTGAATCTCACGTGACCGCATAGGTAGATTTCTATACCCTCATATACTTTAGTAGCCGTGGTTTGGCTGGGAAGTCGCTAGAGCATACTTACGTAGACCCTGCGGATCTTCCCGAAAGGGAATAAAAGGTATACCAGAAGCGTTGGTTTTGGTTCCAGGCACTGCATGATCAAGTGAAGACCCTGCCTGGCCGTTTGGTCGTCCTGAGGACCATGACGCTGGAAGATGTGAAGGAATCCGGGGTGGTGGAGTACGACTATTGTGGGTGGGAGAAGCCATACCCATGTTGTTTGTAATTTTTATCTATCTGTTGTAATCATTATTTTTTGGAAATGAAATTTCTTTAAGTTTTTCTACGTACACTTGCTAATATGTATGTATTGGGCCTGAGGAAGTACCTTAGGTGGGTTTCCTTGGTAATAATCTGGTCGAATTCTTTGGCTATACACGTATTCGCGAGCTATCGATGAAACATAGATGGGTAAAGTTCCTATCAGTTCTTTAATCTGGGTTGTGTTATTTCACGTGGTCGACTCTACGATCCCTTGTTAAGATATGGAATTCCCACCAATTATTTTGCTAGTATTTGTTGGACTAGCTCACACGGTCGATCTTAGGACCCCTCGTTAAGACGTTGATGGTTGAAGTTCCCACCAACTGTTTTTGCTAGTCCTCGTTGGACTTTTGGTCTCGATCGTTACTACAACCGAAGGGGACAAGGTTTGCACTAGTGTACCTAGGTAAGGAGCTGGGTTGACTTGGTGAAGTCCTGTTATTTGAAAATGAAACTGGCGGTGCTAATTTTGTGGCACTTTATTCATTTTGGGGATTGAATGCTATATTTATAAAAGGGGTTGGCCTACTTTGCCCACGGTACAGGTTCTTGGCTATAACCTTCTACTGTACTGCGAAGGACGATGAAGGCCCGATCACAAGCCTATGACAAAGAGATAGAAGTACTGATCGCATTGATTATTAACAAGTGGACCACGTTTCTTTTTGGGACCAGGGGCTTGGATGGGGTACCTGAATTCTGATAACGCCTCGTGTTGGAGGCTCTCTCTGAATGCGAGTGGGAGGAGGCGCAAGAGGGGTGGAACCTGTAAGTTTTGGTTTGTGACATAATTCTAGACTCCATCTCCTGTAGCTTTGAGCTAGAAACGATGGCCTTGGAGAAGTTGGTGCTGCACGATGAGTATTACCATGGCAAGGACTACCGGGTACTTGAGAAAAAATGTAGGTGTCTGGGTGTCTTGGTGTCTTGCCTAGATTAGCTTATAATAGTGATGAATGTGACTGCGTTGAATAAATAGCTTTTAACTCTCGTTCAGTACTATCGTTGTAATGAACCAATAATATTATGACTCCGATATTTGGGAAGTCATTTTTCTTCAATAACGCCCTAGTGTGGGGAAGTCATTTTTTCTTTTCTAAAAATGACTCCAGTATTTGGGTGGTTGTTTTCTTTCAAAAATGCCCCCAGTATGGGGAAGTCATTTTTACTTCAAAAAATAAATTTAATATTTGGAAGGGCATTTTACTTCAAAAATGCCCCCAGTATGGAGAAGTCGTTTTTACTTCAAAAAATGACTCCAATATTTGGGAGGGCATTTTATTCTTAAAATGCCCCGAGTACAGAAAAATCGCTTTTACTTCACAAAACAACTCTAATATTTGGGAGGGCATTACTTCAAAAAATGACTCCAATCTATCGGGGGGGGGGGTTGTTCTTCAAAAACGTCCCCAATATGGGGAAGTCGTTTTACTTCAAAAAATGACTCCAATTTTTGGGATGACGTTTTACTTCAAAAACACCCCCAATACTAAACAATATTTATTTAAAGTCAAAATAGTATTTAAACATTCGTTCATAAATTTATACAAATATGGGTACGCTAGTGATTCTATTTTTGGAGGTTTATAACGTTGCCACCCACGACTCGTGCATGAGGTACGAGCCCTCCCAGTTTGGTTAGAGTTTACCTTTGTTATGGTTCGAAGCTGTGGGAAAGACTTTCTTTATCACGTACTCCCCCTCTTGGAACTCTCATGGCTAGACTCGCTTATTAAATTTTCATTTTAATGTCTCCTGGTACCTTAGCATTCGGGATGAGGCTTCTTCTCTGGTTTCATCAATCAAATCGAGGTTCTTTTACAAGGAGACGGTCATTGATTTCAATGCGAATGATCAACGACCTTGTGGCATTGGCAATGATCTCGGTAGGAAGAACTGCTTTGGACCCGTATGTAAACATAAACGAAGTGAAATCCGTCAACTTTTTTGTAGTTGTTCGGTAAGACCATAAAGTGGCGTGGGATAGCTCATCAAACTATTGGCCTTTGGCTACGTCCAACCTTTTACTGATACTATCAAATATTGTTTTGTTGGTTGCCTCGGCCTGTCCATTCCCCTGGGGGTACCACGGGCTAGATGATAATATTTTGATGTTGTAGGGCCGCACAAATTTATCAACCTTACTGCCCACAAACTTTATCCTGTTGTCTTTCATCAAGACCGCTGGGATGCCAAACCTTTTGATGATGTGCTTCCCTTATTCTCTTATGCGAGCGAGTGGTAGAGCCTTAAACCACTTGGTGAAGAAATCTGTTGCGACTAACAACCATTTACGCTTCCCACTTGCCATGGGGAGTGCTCCGACTATGTCCAGTCCCCATTTTCCGAATGGCCAAGGGCTTGAGACTGTGTAGAGGTCTACATTGGGGGCGTTGATATGATGCTTATGGAACTGACATTTATCGCATTTTTTTGTCATACTCTATGAAGTCCTATCTCATCGTTGGACAGTAAAGTTCCTGTATTTGCTATCGGTTCGCCATAGACCTACCCGCTGTATAAGCCCCACAGATACCCTCATGAATCTCTTCGATGAAATTTTCTACACGTACTCCTGCAATGCATGTAAGGTGTGGGGCGTAAAGGCTCATCCGATAAAGCTCATTGTTTATTACTGTATATTTCCATGCTCTATTTCAGATACTTTCGGCGGCCGATCAACCTATCCGCAGGGAGGATGTGAAGTTCACATAAGAAATCAAGCAATGGTTGTCGCCATTCCACTTCTTTATGTGCAGCTCCGATGTAGGTTTGCATTGCTTCTGACATGTGTTCAAGTACGCTTGGTTGGTCGAGGACTTCTACCTGGATGACTATTAGCTGGTCACCGACGATTCCAGCTAGATAGGCGAGGGCATCAGAATGCATGTTCTCGCCTCGGTGAATGTGCTTGAGGTTGATTTTCTTAAACTTTCTCAGTCGTTGCTTTAAGATCTTCATGTACTAGACAATTTTTCCATTGTCCTGGAACGTCCCATTATACTGGTTAATAACTAGCTGTGATTCGGTAAAGATGGAAATTTCTTTTACGCCCAGTGCCAATGTTGAATCTATTCTAAATAACAGTGCTTCGTATTCTGCTTGATTATTACTAAGTGGGTAGTTGATGCGTATGACATTTTTGATCTTATCGTTGAATGTGATTACTAAGACTATTCCTAGCCTGGAATCGCCCGTATTAACTGATACGCCCATGTATAGTCGCAAGCCCTTTGTATACGGTTCATCACTGTCTTTTGAGGGAGCAACTTGGGCACTTTCATCCTCGTTGATCCAGTTTTTGTCATTAATGGTTGGTCGGCCAGGAGATCTGCCATCGCCTGTTCCTTGATGGCTTCCCGTGGCTCGTAGCGAATGTCAAACTCTCCGATAGTGATTGTCCATTTTTTATTCAACGGGCCATGTCTTTTTTTTGTGAAGACCCCTCTTAGAGGCTAGGTGATTATAACCTTGATTCTATGGGTTTGGAAGTATGGTCAAAGTTTCTGTGATGCGTAGGCCAAGGCGATCACTTGATTTTCAATGGTAGAATACCATAATTCTTCCCCCAAAAGAGTTTTACTAATGAAATATACTGGCTTTTCGATTTTAACGTCCGTTCGAATGAGGACTACGCTGATTGATTCTTCTGTATTGCCCAAATACAACCCCAAGAGATCATATTCTTTTGGTGTGCTGAGGATTGAGGGTATGGTCAAGTATCATAGCATGTCCTGGAAGGCTGCTTCGCACTCCTCATTCCATTGGCACTTCTTATTTTCCCGGATACATTAAAATAGTGGTCGACATTTATACGAGGCTTTATAAATGAAGCGTTCGAGCGTGGTATTTTTTTTATGAGGGTATGAACCTGCATCAATGTCTGAGGTGATGGCATACATGCTAAGGCCTGGATCTGGTCGAGGTAGGCCTCTATCCCTCGTTGAGTGACCAAGTACCCCATGAACTTCTCCAAAGAGATGCCAAAGCTGTACTTCTCAGGGTTTACTCTCATTTTGAAGTGTATCAGTATGGTGAATACGGTCTCGGGGTAGGCTAGATGGTCGTTATGTAACTTACTTTGACCAGCATACCATCGATATAGACTTCTACTATTTTACCCAATTGTTCTTCAAACATTGTCATGACTAGTCGCTAGTATGTGGATCCTACATTCTTCAGGCCAAAGGGCATCACAGTATAGTAATATAGACTTTGCTCTATGGTGAAGGAAGTACATTCTTGATCTTTAACAGCCAGAGGTATTTGGTTGTACCCTCAGTAATCGTCTATGAATGATATTCGTTCATGGCCGGCTATGGAGTCCACTAGTCTTGTTTTAAGGGGCATAGGGAAGCTATATTTTAGGTAGTTTCAGTTTAGGTCAGTAAAATTGATTTAGACTTGTGCTTTGCCATTCTTCTTGGGGACTACTACCACGTTTATTAACCATTAAGGACAATTTATGGGTTTGATATAAATCCTACTTTGAGAAACTTTTGGATCTCGTCTTTATTTATGCTCGGTTCATCATGGCCTCTGTTTAGCAGGTGTTGCCTTTATTTTAACATGCAAGTGGTGACAGGCAATATGATCCAGATGGATCTAGGGATGATTTGATAAAAATTAACCAAATTCGTTCGAGCGAGATTTGGAGTCGTTCGGATGACTTATGGACTATTCGAACAGATTTGTTTTATGTTTGAATACACTTTTGTCTGAGGTGTTTTATTCGAATTCAAATAAAGTTTAGTCGAATACATTTTTTGTTATGTTTTCTGTTCGAACAGATACTTATTTTGTTCGAACAAAGGTGCGATTCAGCCTATTTATTTAAGCGTTTAACGACATATTTAACCTATTTTGTAACTAGGACTTGTAACCATTATGAAAGGGGTAAGGCTAGGCAAGATTATGTAAGTTATATCAAAGCAATTCTAAGAGAGAGACTTAGAGCTTGAGAGTAATTCAATTGTAGATAACTCTGATTAAGCAATAGAAGCACTAAAGGGATTTTTCTAATCAATTTGTTTAATTCTTTGTGCAATTATTTATTTCAGGGTTTCTCAATCATATTGTGGATTAATTGGTATCAATTTTCCAGTTATGATTCTCAGGGGTGATTGTGGTTTATGGCCTCTACACATAACCGTCTCAAGCAAACAAAAGAGAAGCTAGTGAGTCCGTTGACGATTCATCGCAAACCTAATTCGAAGAAGAGGGATGATTTGGAGATATGCGATTTTGACAATCGACTCACGACTTTGGAAATGACAGTTTCCGACATAACTTCTATTGTAAGGGAGTTAGTAGAACAATTGCGTCTCACGAACCTCGCGAAGGCTTTCTCTTCGGTTAAACGGCGAGGTTGCTTTCAACGGCGAGGCCGCTCGAGGAAGAAAGGGGTTATGGAGATGGATGGAGACGACGATATTGCGGAGATAAATAGTAATTCTAGTGATGCCGAATCCGTCTAGGAGTGATCTGGTATTGGTAAGTCATCGAATCCTATACATAATCTTCGTATCAATTTTAAGATTGAAATTCTGGTATTCGACGGTTTAATTGGTGCCGAGATATTTGATAATTAGTTAGATAGGCTAGAAACTTATTTTTCCGTTTATGAATACTCCAATGCTCAAAAAATATACTTTTCTACGTTGAAATTCGTAAGTCATGCTCTCACGTGGTAGAAATCTTATCAGAAACATCACGATGTATGATGTTTGAGTTGGAAAGAATTCAAGGTATTATTGTGAAAGTAATTTTATCCGATTGGGTATGAGCAAGAGAGATGGTATAAATGGCACAATTTGTACCAAAAGTTTGAGCAATCCGTACAGGAGTACACTACGGCGTTTCATAACCAAGCTTTGGTTTTGGGCATTGATGTGGATGAGTATGAGGTGTTCATGAAGTACACGGGGGGTTTGTCAGAGTCCATTAGAAGAGAGTTGAAGCTCTTTACTATGGCCAATATTGAGGATGCTACCGTGAAGGCAATTGCTATTGAAGGCAAGTACTTGAAGGGTGACAGAAAAGACGACAAAAACAAGTCGGGGTATAGGTCTAGTTGGAAAAATGAGCATAAGGAAGAGTCCAAAGGAGAGGGCTCTTTGTCTAAGGAAAATTTTTGCAATCATTGTAAGGCGAGTGGGCATATTTCATATAGATGTTGGAAACCTCCCCTGGAGCTTAGGCCGAAGGAGGAGAAGAGCAAGAAAAAGAGATAAGTACTAGCCACAGAGGTTGTTGATCTCTCGGATTTAGATAAACTGAATCTTAAGCTTACACTTATGTTTCAGCAGACTTTGGCTATCGAGAAAGAGAGTCAGGAAGAACCTTTTCATGTCAGTTTTCAAGTGAATAAGAGCTTAGTCGAGGCCATTGTGGATCTGGGTAGTTAGAAAAATTTAATTTTGGAGGCTTTGGTGAAGAAGATGGGTTTGACGACTACAGCTCATCCTAAGCTGTATGGTTTGGGGTAGATTCAGAAAGATGCGGATTTGATGATCGCGATGTAGTGTACATTCAAGTTTGTGATCACTGAAAGGTTTATTGACGAAGTGGCGTATGAAGTGGTTCCTTTGGATGTATGTCAGGTCATCTTGGATATCCCTTATCATTGGGATCAAGATGCGATTCATTACCGTAGAGCTTGCAAGTATCGTCTTGTGAAGGAAGAAAATGTGTTCTATATCAATGCTTGTAAGGAGCATGTCGCTACGCCTAATTTAGTAACAGCGACTCAGGTGAAGCAGTTGGTTAATGCGAGCGGTAAGTTTTTGCTATTTGTTCGACCGGTGGGAAGAAATAGGGGATGAGTCCACCACCATGGACTCGTTCCCTGTTCCCTGTTGTTCCCAGATTTGTAAATTATCCCCCTTCTTTCTTGAATTCTTGAGGGCGACCAAGTTTTTTAAGGAGTTGGCGTAACAAATATGAGTGGTGACCTGGTAGCCTTGTACTTGGTATGTTCCAAATTTTGTTGGGGAACGTATTGCCTGGTGGTAGGAAGATGGGATTGCTCTCATTGTATGAATCCATTCCCGTATGAGAATGCCATTATAGTGGACTGAGGGGATGTTGATGATGACAAAGGTCATCGATATTACGACGGGTCCAACTCGTTCGGAAGACCTGTTGAAGCCCAATATTTTGGTCTTGGAGAGTGTCATACAATCTTGCATATTCATATTTTTGAGAGCATCATGATAGAGGATGTTTGCTCCGCTTCCCGAGTCGACCATCATGCATTTGACCAAGACTCTTCCGATCATGATCCAAATGACTAAGGCATCGTCATGTGAATGGGATACCAACCCCATGTCGTTGTCTGTGAAGTAGATTGCTTGCTCGTGGTGCATCTTCAGAACTACTGTAACCTCGTGAGCTGTTCTTTGACTCTCACTTAATCAGCAACACTGTCTCGTAGAGTTGATGTCTCCCAGGATCATCTCACAGACTGACATGTACCCATGTACTTACACGGTGGCTGCTAGTTTGATTAACACCCTGTAAAGGAGTATATTTGCTGCTAGAATTGGCTGTTTTAAGTATTGAGTGTAGCGTCCTTTCCTGAACCATGTCTCAGTCATGTTGATTAGGTCATAATACATCTCGATCTCATGGTCGTGGACTTTGTGATGAGTACAATATGGTCGTCCGGGTCGATCAACCTTTGGGTGTGGCTTCCTGTAGTCCAGATCTTTCTTGGCAATGACGAGATGGTCTGCTCATGTAATAGTAAGCTTATTGGGTGAGTATCATTCTCAACGCTCAACCTTTGGCTTACCTACCCGGGGGGGGGGGGGGTTCAACTTTACCACGAAGGTCCTGCCCTTGTCATACTCGCATTGTCTGCCGGGCATGTTACTTAGGTGTTTGGGCATTCCTGGACGTGTGACTGGCAATGGGGCAATGACAGTACTAAGAAGATTAATTGTTTGAGTGGCTGACACACGGTTGTTTGCTTCTACATTTTGGTATTTTTGGATACAGGCTTTCTAGTGTCTCTGGTCATTTTATATGCAAGGCTTCACGTAGCTTAAACCAGGTAGGTAGGTGGTCATGAATGTTAAGCAGGCTATCTGGGCATCTACGATTTTAATGAGTATCAGCTCGTTCTTAAACCTTGTTAGGAATAAATTGATGGTTTCTCTAACCTGCTACTTTTAAGAAAATAGCTCTGCTAGTTGCTTCTTGGATTGCTGGTTGTATAGGTATTTTTCTACGAACACTATAGAGAGCTCCTCAAAAGTGGATATTAAGTTGGGTTCAAGGCTTTGAAGCCAACAAGGACCCTATCTAACAAGGTTGAGGGGAATAGTAGACACATATGCTCGTATGTCTGGTATTGTAGCCTAATGTTATACTAAAACTTTGAGATGTGCTGGCCTGGGTCTTGGCTCACGGTGAAGGGCTCTCTATCTTTGGCTTGGAATAGCTCTACCCCCACACATAATTCATGATAGTCTCAGTGAATATGGCGCTGTGTATTCGACGTAGAGTCTCCTTCGTTAACCTCTTGGCTGGGTCATTATTTTGCATATTTCTAATTAACTCCTCCACAAAGGCGACCGTTAGGGGTAGGTGGTTACTTTTTCCCATGTTCTTTCGTGGACCTCGTCCTCCCCAGATGAACGACTTATCGTAGTAGATGTCTTCAAATTTATCATATGGCTCCCCAAGCTGAGGTGGTCCTTGGTACCGTTCGTTAAATCAGTTGTTGTAAGTGAGGTTTCATTCCTGGTACTATCTATGACCATATCCAGGTGGGTAGGATGGGTCATTAGAACTGTATTATTGATTCTATTGAGGGTTTTCATGATAATTATCGTGCGAGGCCCCTGGGTACGTTGTTGGGGGGAGGGGGACAGATAATGATATTGTAGGGCATATCGGCCAGGTGGCTGGGCCAATTTGACTAAGCTGGTGTGTTGGTTGTGGTAGTGATGGTCGCGGCCCGCCAACGCGTTGCATAGGCGCCCATGGTGGTAGAGGTCATTGGACCACTGGTAGTAGTATTATCCCTCGAGGCAATGGGTATGAGTTGTAAACCGAGGTCGTGTGGGGCTTACAAATAGGCCCGTATAGCAGTGGTAAATGGGAATGAGTTTTTATGTTTTGGCCGTTGAGCGCCTCCTCATGTGGCGTAGAATCTCTGACGGCTTCGGATGCGGCCGGGACGACAATCGGCGCTTGATGTCTAGTAACGAGATTTTCTTTTGTCTCATCATTAGCCACCTGGAGCTGTCGTATCTGATCTTCATTTGTAAGCATCAGTTCTTGCAATTATAGGAGTACAATACACATCTCTGCCATCTTTGCTCGGCTGGGTAAAGGTTTAGTCACGTGAACACAGACTGTGCCAATTGTAGTCTCTGAAGTCCTCTCAGGGATGATAATGTATGACTAATAGTTTTGGGCTTGACACATTTTACCAGAGGAGGGCACAACTTGACTCTCTATAGGCCTCTTCTTCCTTTTCCTCTTGAGCTACTATGGTTTCTTTGATGAAGGAGGAGGTTATCAAAAAAAGGTCCCTTCTTAGGTCACCTTCTTCCTCTATTTATAGGGGAAGTCTCTAACCTAGAAGTGCTCGGTCTCACGTGACGCGTAGAATTCCTAAGATACCCTTCTGGGGTTCTGGTCTTTATCTTTCCACGTGGGTCTGATATAGAGTGCTGGTCAATATCGGTTGCTTTCGTCGTGGCTCCAGGGTCATTAAGAGAACTTCCTCTATGACGTGCTCGTCTATAGATGGGGAGGCCATCTAACGACTCGTGAGCCTTATGGATAGTGTGAGCGTGTTCCTGCAATGATATAATTCTAATTGTCCATCAGGTTGTGTTCAGTAGTTTATTTATATGATGTGCTTCGATGTTTTTGCAAAGCACGGAATCTAAATTCATTGTTGATGATCAGATGTTTCACGAAAACTTGTTTTTTAATCCTGTTTACTCTTACCGCGAATTACATTTTGTTTTCCTTCAGGTAGATCCATCTTTTAAGTTCGAAAGGGGTGTTTCTTGGCGGGTTTGATATTACTCATTTGTCTGCTAGGTAATGGCTGATTCTAAATCAAAGAGCTATTTTTTTAACCTCCCATGCTACTAGTATTGGGCTTTTTAATTTACTGCCTAGCAATGTACCTCCACACCTGCGTATCTTGTATCTTCCTTGAGGATGATGTCAGGGATAAAAAATGTTATAGATTGTAATTCTACCTATTCTTTAATTCATTTTAGTCGGGGTTAAGCGGGAATCGTACTCTTGAATAAAGTTTTAACCACATGTTAACTGCTTGCCTATATGGTTCTTTATATTACTAATTTGAGATCAACTACATTTTACTTCTATTGTTCCATCATCTTTATTCTAAATAAGTTTATTGTACAATTTTTCTATTGTGAATTTGATCCACGGCTAGATTTACGCAAGTTGAGCAACATCAGCCCAACTAAATAGCCCCTTCAATCACAATCTCAAAGAAACTGTTATTTTAGTCTAGTGAAATATGTTCACAATTTGGGGTTTATAATCAATTTACTGTAGCTCCTCTACAACTTCACACATTTGATGTAATTAGTACCTATATGGTTCTTTTACTATTCATGTATATAAACATACTTACGCAAAAAAACAAAATCTTCACATCTGGTAAAATATCTATTAAACACATAACCAGCAGAAAAAAAGTTCTAAACATCTCTTTAAGTATCTCTCCAACTACAGACAATCACCACTACAACAACAACAAATATGGTCTATTGCAAAAAACCTCAAATCTGAACCCCAACCAATGTTCCTCTACAATAATCCATGTTTGTGATGAGGGGTACTCCGCAAGAATCTAATTAATATATGTTCCCAATTCGATTTACAATTTAAAACTCATGTTTACGAGGAGAGTGCAACACTTGGATTAATTTTGTTATGATTCTCAACATTGGTACTAAAATGCATGAATTATAAATATCAAGTTTAAATCAAACAAAACAAATCTTATTCAAGATGCACCAAGAAAATAACAGATATCAATAAACATAGTGCTAGATATACATGGAACTTTATAGCAAAAAAGGAAACAACAATTTTATTCAAATCAAACCACCACTTCATCAAAATTCTCCCATAATCTCAAAACAATATTTAGACTCAGTCTTATAGAGACGTTTGATCCTATAATCCATTTCCTTGTAATATTTCTCCTCATCAAATAAATTAGCAGTCAAAATTGTTATAATGTCCATTGCATCCGCTTAGCATATCGGGCATCCCAATGGCTTCTCTTTTTCCACGAAAATCGCCTTGGAAATACATCGAATATGAAATATATGATGACATTTGAGTTTGCATAAAAATCGTACCTCGCTCATTTTATCAAAACATATACAGCAACTTTCCTCTTCGCTAAGGACGTCTCGGCCACCTTTAACCATAGTTCAAAATCAGCATTTTTTCCCAGATTTATATTATTCTTACGCACCTTCCGATCTAAATTCATTAACTTCCTTAGATAACAATACAAAAAACAAAATATGTTCGACGCAGATTTGTACTCAATAGAATCAACCCTAGGCAAGTCCATATTTACCTACAACAACAACGATTCATACATTGGTTAATCAAGAGATAACGATATAAACAAAAAAAAATCTATAAGTATACATTATTATTTTTTGGTTAATTAACCACAAATACAATTTTTTTAACAATGAAACTGATAGAACTTAAAAGATTAAAGGAGAGAAAAGTACAAGAACTCTAAAGACTACATTGGAATAGAACAACTTAGGTTACAACCTAGAAACTTAGCTATATGTAGCCTACAATAAAAAGGAAAATGACTATACTACCCTTAGACAGACTTCTAACACTAATCTACTTCTAACATAAACCACCTCCCATCAACGGCAATATATGATTTTATCTAAATATTAATGTCCCACAACTCAAGATTTGCATTGTTATCTAAAAGACACTTGTGAAATTCATTACATTTATAATTCAAAAAGTAATACAAAACCTCATCTTATTTCTAAAAATACCGCGCTTGCATGCACGTAGGCGCGTGCGTAACTGCTTGTATTAGCAGAAAAAATGATTCAAGCGAATGCCCGACTTTGTTGGTTTCTTCTGGTGATGATCTAGAGGAAAAATAGCTTCCGCATAAGATATCTTAGAGTAAGCTTTTAATCTTTAAGAGATTTCTAGATTCTTAGGACATTTTGATGTTTATTGTCTATTGCCTACATAATTTTTGATTTGTTGGCTACTTCAAAAACTCATTTTGTAACAATGGGTATTGGCTTTTACTGGGACTCGTGGAGTTTTCCTTTAGGGATAAGCGGAAATAACAGCTTCAAAGGACCATCTTTGTCAACTGGCTCATTTACTTGCAAGCTTACACCTTAACTCTTATGTGATCAGGATGTAATGAGATTTTATTCCATTGATATTTCTATTGCTAACAGAAGTATAACTTGAGCTGTTTTTCATTTGCGAAAACCTAGGAATTATGTAAGTGTTGTTTTTAGCAGCTCAGTAGTTCTAGAATAAAGAAACCACTAGCAGGTTTCTGCATATATGCTTATTTTGCCATAATCGCCTCTGAGTAAAATATGCGTTCACTACTAAAATTCTCCTTCTCGTTTATTATATCTTGGGACTTTGTGACCTTAGTTCAGATGTAGCGGTTATGGTATACGAGCAAAGGTATTTACTCTGGATCTGGGTTAACTCAGTGACACATAGTTTTTGTACAACCTATTTCCCCATTAGTAATCTTAGGTGTTTCGGCGTTACGTTATATGGGTATCTTATTGTTTATGTGGCGTGAACTTGATTACCTTCTGAGGCAACAGAAGCCAAAACTCCCATACAAGGCAATGAAGAAGCTGTGGACATTCAAAATGAGTCGAGAGTGGAGGGATGAAGAAAGTGAATACCATTCCATAACTTTAGCTTGAGGATATATCTTTGGTTTATGGTGACGTGAACCTATGTGTTAGGTATTGTACATCTTTGACTTATTATATTGTCCTCGGCCATTTGTATGATTTGCGTGTGAATATGAATTTTGTGATTGATGTCATTTTTTAATGGGCTAGATCTAACAAGATTCTTAAATGCACATTATGTTTGATTCTGTATTAACAGTTTCTACCACTTTTTTTTGGCTATAGGGCATTGGAACCTATATAGAGTTTTGGGATTTGCTTCAGTTTGATTACGCCATGTGGGGAGATAATGAAACCAAACCATCACAGTAGCCGTCTTGGAGTATATTTACACGCGACAAAGAAAGATTAAAACACACGGGGGTGTGAGTGATTTTTACTACGACGCACCAATGGAAGAAAGAAACTGCCTGACAGGTGATATTCATCATCAACTGGTCTCTCTCATAAAGAAAACCTACTACGGGGTTCGAACTATCAACTAACCTCAAACGCGCGATTGCGGCTTCACGAAACCAGATCCCAATCTTAGGCGACACATGAAGAAGAAAGTGCAGAATGGGTCTCTAACACTAAGGGCCGATCGATCACTAGAAAGCTGGCAAGCCTAATGGATGATCCTCAAAGAACAATAAACAGGACGATTCTTACAAGGATGGAGAGAGTTGCAGCGCAGGACTGATCCAGAATTCCAGTGGTTCTTGGAGAGGATGGTTATTTAAGACGTTCATATTCCTTACCCTCGTATATGTCAAACATGCACTTTAAGAGTTCATGAGCCAGGCGCTAGCAATCATGCATGCTAAACTTGAAAGTTGTTATTTGACGATTCCTTAACGTCGTGTTGGAATGTTTCTTAACTTCAAAGTTTTATATTTATAAACAAAATATGGGTTTTAAATGTTTTATCCCACATTGAAAAATAAGAAAGTAACTTTCTAATAGTGTTAGATCTCATTTGCTTATTTCAATTTAAAACTTATTATAGGAGTGGCTGGGCACTTAGCGAGCTGCTTGAATGAACGCGACTATTAGCAGCGGGGGGCGAATGGGCATTAGGACATTGAGTAGGGCAATGTGCAACGCTTGCCGCGGGTTAGTGGGTGTGGGGTAGTGGGCTTGGGTCTGGAAAGATAGACATCTTGACTTCTATGACTTCAGATGTCTGTAACGGGT